>NW_010580654.1:472579-583526 GCF_000705375.1 Tinamus guttatus
TTTCCCTTTTCACAGATCTCTGAACTTTCTTTGAAGCTGAAACAGCAGTAACTTGCCAAGGCACATCACAGGCAGCTTCAAATAGCTTCTATATGTGGTCCACTGTAGAGGACACTGTAGATTCCATTTGTTCTGGGGAGACATCTAGTAGCAAAACCTTGAGTCCCTTCCCACAGCTGCTTCTGCATGTGTTTGCATGTGGCTGAAGTTCTTCGGAGTATATTGCTGAGACATGCCAATCCTATGCCAATCCCATGCAGGAATTGCAGAAAACCTGCATTTTCACTGGTCTTAAGTGGGGCAAGGTTGAAAACCATCTGAAAGAACATCATGCATGAATTGGGTCCATACTGTTGGGGAGAAGCTTGTTCTGATCTCAGTCAACTATCTCTGGGGTCTGAATGCACGGTGTGCAGTTTTGCTTGCAGATGAATGGGACTTTAGACCAACCATTTACACCATTTTTTTTCTCTCCATTAAGGAAGGTGGTAATTGCCAAACTGTTGACAGCAAGTGCTGGAAGCAGCAATATAAGTGATTTCCTTGGTGACTGTCAAACTCTTCAGACAAGGTGTTCAAACTACATTCTTAATAAGAGAAATACACTGTGGAAAAGGTAGATGATGTTCTTTAGCAAGCTTGTTTCTTGCCAATGCAGTGAAATATTTTTCAAGCTACTAGCCATGCCGCTTTTGTACTGCATTAGCTTGGGGAACCGACTGATAGACTGAATGATTCACTGCATTCCTTATTTTTATGGAGGACTAATAATATTCTTTGAAAAGATTAGAAGCAGAACTTCTGATGTAATGCTCGACATTTTTTTGCCACTCTGAATCCTCAAGAGATCTTTCCTGTAGTGATTAATTATGTATTTTGTGATAATGTATTTTTAAAATATATTCTGTCAAATCACAAGTCAGAATAGTAGATTTTAATAAGAGGTGGTCTTGGACTGAATTAATTAAAAAAAAAAAATTCTTAGTCTGTTGCTAGTAAATGGCTAGATATGGATCAGGTAACTAGGTTTTGTTGCTTAGCTTGGCCAGTATTCATCTCCTATTTTGGTTATGTCTGTAGTCGACTTGATTTTCAGCAGTTTGCAGGGTGGTTGGTGCCTGTGTGATATAAAGCTGTGGTCCTGGTGTGCCTCACTTGCTCAGTACCCTTGGGTGAGCCACTAAGTCTCTCTGCCTCAGTGTCCACAGCTAGAAAATAGGGAGAACGGGCTTTGCTCCCGGGGGTTGTGCGTGCTAATTCCCCAGGAGTGCGAGTGTATTCCTGCAAGCATCCTGAGCAGTTTCCCTAATTCCGGATCATTGCTGGCTACAGGCAGGGTTGTAGACAAGGGATTTATTTTATTTTATTTTTTTAAAGCTCTGTCTGAAAGGTGTTCCTTAATTCCTTTGCCTTGGAATGTCTTGCAATATTTATCTGTATTTATCAATTAATGCTAATGATCAGGTAAACTGCTAGCATGGACATTTTTGCAATATTCATGCAATGCATACCATTTTGATGGGATAAATTTCCAGATATCATTATCTGACTTTCCATCCTCTCTCTCCTCTAAAGTCACAAAGGGCCCACCAATGTATAGAGGGGAAAAATTTCTTGCAAAACTTAGATGTATGTGCATATAGTATATGGGCCACTGGGATGAGTGTTCATGGGGGCTTGAGCTTTTCTTGGCTCTGCAGAGCCCTTCAAAGTAGTTCAGATGTGAGTAGAACAATGCTTATTAAATCAAGAGTTATATTTTTGAAATACTAGTTTCTGCTCATATTCTGAAAACCTGAATAACTGGCATTGTTTAAAATGAGCCTGTTGCAGTAATGTTCAATGATGATTTCTTCTTTATCAGTAAGATAATATAAAGGTCTCCTGTGTTTTGTTACGGCTTCAGAGATCTAAAACTCTCTGTGTCTTTGCTTAAACCACACTCCTCTGCAAGTCTTCCAAAAGCAATTAGTCTGTCTTATTGTTGTGCATCGATTTTCCCCATAGAGCAGTGATTCCTGCTTTTGCTCAGGATTTTCTTTCTGCTTTTGAACACCCTAAAGGCATCACAATAACTAAAATGAATATAAACGAACATCTTGAGAGAAGAAATCCCTATTAGGATTTCTAATGTTTTGAATGCTTTCCACCTTCCCTTATGTGCATAAGGCTTTGTGTAATGAATAAACTTACATATCATTAGAAATTCAGATAGGGATTTCTCTGGCCTTAGAATTAAACAGAGCTTGAAGAACCCAAATTCACTTGTTATTGAATTAGATGATTATTGAATATTAGAATAAAATTGTGGAGAAACACTGGCTCAAGCGTCAACAAATCCCCTTTGTTTCTACTAGTTTTATTTTTATTTAGTATTTTCTTTAATGGAAACATTTTGGATATGCATGGCATGTAAAATGCTGCTACTAATTCAAAAATTCCCTTTATGTGGATCTCTTAATAGAGAAGTGTTGAGGTACATACTGTATCCTGCATTTTTATAAGAATATTTCTATTTTTATTTCAATTAAAATCATTTCTAAATTAGAATATGTAATAAGTAGATAAGGTACATTTAAAAAAAGAAAGAATATTAGAGATTTCTATTTTGGGATTTCTGCAGTTAATTAAATCTGCTATTCTTAGTATACAGCAAAGCATTTAGTTTAGTCTCATGTTAAAAGGAAATAAGTTTTTAAGAATAATATGCAATTAATAACTGAATTATAAGTATACAAATGATGCTTAAACTGTTTTGTATAACAGGCAGTTTGTATAACGGGCAGTTTGTACAGAATAGCAGCAGCAACATCTGTTGGGGCCTTGGTGACCCTGCATGGCAGCTCGGGCATGAAGACATCAGGCTTGTAATAATCCTCCTCATGCTCGCTTGTTTTTCATTGATCTCAGGCCTATAGTGCCTTTTAAGGCATATCATTAGATAGGTTTTTGAGAGGAGAATGCTGATGATGGCTCAAAAATAAAGCTGCTTTTATTATCCTTTATAAAAAGTCTTTATTGCACGTAGGGTTTTGTCTCACTAGTCAGTGAACCACTTGTACGTTTACAGCCTGTTCATGCAGGTGTCTCAGAAGCCTTTGCCCCTGTTCCTGTAGCTCTACCCATGCAAATGTATTTTGGCAGATGGAATTTTCTTCTCTCCTAATTTGCCACCTTTTAAAGTCAGAATGCAAAATGCTAAACATGTACCTGCTCTTTCATGGTGGTAACCAGTGGAAGAGGTCACTGGTGGCTCTTAGGAAAGGAATAAATTCCTTTAAGCTTCCTGCATTACTACCTGAGACAGTAAACATTAATTTTCATCAAGCACATTGCTATAAATCTCAGTTTAATATCCTTTTCAGATGTTCTAGATAAATCCTTAACCTTTCAGTTGTTCCCTCTTGTAATCCCATATCACTGATGAATCTTGGCAGTGACAAATGGCACTGTTAGACCCTGCAACTACTTCTGTTCATGTTCTTCTCTATCCTTTTCCTCTGGAGAAAGGAGGAGGGTTGCAGAAAGACAATTTGCTGAATACTAATGCTCATGAATGGCTTCCTCTTCCTTCCTTTCCTCCCTTCCCCCAAATTCTGAATAGGTCTGAAAACCAGAAGTCACCATGAAAAATACATAAAAAATCAATAAGCTGACTGATCTAAACCATCTATTTGTCTTGATAGTCAACTTGGTAACGTGAGATGATGATGATCGAGCATTTGGGTTTCGCAGCATTCCAGGTCATTTAGTTCCAACAATGATGCACTTAAGAAGTAGGAAGATTGAATCTTGAAGGAGCTGTTACTGTCTGCCATTGAGATAACTTGCAGAGAATTTCTTATAGTTTTGAAACGCAGTTGGGATGACTGAAGAATAATGAAGCACACTTTGTCCAACAGCAGCCAGAAAAGTCAGAAACCTGATTTTTTTAAATAAAAACCATTTCAACTGGAGACTAGAGGATACCTTCATTTCATTGGAAAGTTAAGTCCTACATGACAAAAGATTGACCAAAACTTTTTTCAAAATTTGGAAGAAGGCAGTATGCAATATATGAAGTATTTTGTTTTGTGAATTTTCTGCTTTGAAGAAAAGGTACAGAGCTATTAACTATTGCCGTGATTGTATAGAGTACTTCGACTTCTACGTAAGTAACAATTTTGTAGTTATTACTCCTATTAAAACTTAAATTAATAGGAGTTAAATTAAATAAATTAAATAAAAATAAAAAACTTATTAAAACTCCTATTAAAATTTAAGAACCAGAATAAACCTATTAGAAACTTAAGAGGAAAATAGAAAATCAATACTGTATATCTGAAAACTCTTAAGATATCTATTTGATAGGAAAAAATCGTTTGGCATAACTGAGGATAAAGCTCCAATTTCAAGTAAAAAGTGTCCCTTTTGATGGTTCCTACAGTGAGGAATGGAGTTGTTAGAGGTTCTGGACTGAGCTGGCTGCCTTGAGCTGTTGGGTTGCCTGGGCAGTCTAGATCTTAGAGCTTGAGACACTGCATGAAAGTGTCCTCGAAATAAATAAAATAAAAATAAAATAAAATCACAATACTCTCAGTTCCATCTTGCTTCCATTTATTGGTTACATGGGAATAATCTTGCTTAATGACTTCTCAAGGGTGCCGCGAAACTTTATTAACATTACTCAAAGAGCTTGGAGCTCTTCCACCATGAGGTGAATTAAATATATAAGTAAAGATAATGCTTTAATAACAGTTTTGCTTCTTGGAAAAAAAGAAATGTTCTATCTCTTCCAATGACTGGAAAGATGTTATGCTATTTGCTAATGTATTTAGATAAGATGCTAAAGCGAAAGCCTAAACACTATTTTCAGACGCAGTAAGGCAATTAGAGTGCAGCTTGTATTATTGTTTTATAATTCAAGCCCAGTAAAGTCATAAATTAAGAAGCTCATTAAATTTTCAATTGAATTAATAGGAAAACCTAACTTACAAAATTCTCTGGTAAGGACTAATAACAAAGTATTGAAAATGTCTCTTCTTCCATCCTTGTTAATCCTTCTTGCCCAGATAGCCCTCCCCACACTTAATAGAGCAAAAATTAACAGGACTATAAAGTATGGAAAACAGTATCTGTTACATTAATCCTCCCTGTCATGCTTTAAAGAATTGTTTAATGAATTCTTATGATTGACAGCCCACCCAATAAATAGCTGCAGGTGTCTCCCCAGCAAGGTGCTGGTGTCTGGCACTCTGCTTGGTGCTCCTTTTTCTTTCTCTAACAGCGTATTACCAAATAGAGATCCTTCTTTGTTTTACAATGCATGATGCAGAATTTGATGCTATCAACTGAGCTAAATAGAAAATATTAATAATACTCCTATGGGCCCAGTGATTGAAACTTCTAAGCGTGTGTATGTAATGAAGCCTGCAAATATGAAACTCCTCTGAGCAAAACCTGTCCTAGTAGAAGAGGCTGGAGCTGCCTATTGAAGTAGTAAGTACAAGATTCGTAATTGTAGTGGATTTCATCCCTTCACTGAAGCGTTTTTGATACCAGCTAAATAGTGTTTAGCCGAATGATTTGACAACTACCTGTGTTGTGCCTGGTCACACTATAGCCAGTTTTGTCCCGCCGAGTTGGCTCGCTCGTGTTATGTCAGTGCAAGTATTGGAAACATCCTTCATGCACCTTGGTCTGTGGTGCTGGTGTTTAATTTATTCATTGGCTTGTCAGGGTTTATCTTGGTTATTAGCAGATTCGAGCAAGAGCAGGAGGAATGAGCACAAGGGGCCCTGAAATGCTTGGCACGTAGTGCTGAGCCACTCTCGACGTGGAAGCAGGCTGTTTGTCTAGATAATTTGTAGACTTCATTGCAAGTGTGTGTGTTTTGCTGAGAGTAGACTAGTAACCTTGTTGTCTTGTAACAGTTGAAAGATAAATTTTGAAGGAAAAAGATATTTCCTATATATAGCCATGCATTATAAAAATATTATCAATTATCTGTCTGGACAAAAGTGCAAAGGACGTGTCAGCATTTCTTCCATCACTTCCATGGCATCTGTTTTGCAGCCCTGTCCCCAGTGGTGACAAGTCCTGAGCCACTGCTCAGTAAAGTTCAAAAAACTGGTACCAATTTTAAGACTTGTATGCAGGAACCTCTTCATATTCCCTGCTTGCATCTTGTAGAGGGCGTTTGGCAAATGCTGTTTGGCAATATAATGATATTTCATTATATTTGCAATATTAATTCTTCCTTCTTCTAACAAGTAAACAAACTTAAATACTTAGTTGCAAGATCAATTAGTTGATTTCTGTGTTTTTTTTCTGTCTGTTTTAAATTTATTAAGCTAAAATGCTAATACTTTAGGGCCTGATTTGTTCATTTGTCTCTGACTGCCCAAAGAGACACTATGAAACATGGCATCAGTCTTTAAGGCACATAGAGTTGCATGTGAACAGTTCGGCTGAAGTTCCTGTGGCTCCGTGCAGTGGTTTCTTAGAAGCCAGAGCTTTTGCCTTTTAATTTTTTTCCGTTGTCAATCAGTGCAATGCATTTTACTGTACTTCTGTGTGATTCTTTGAGCAACACTGCTACAATAAGGCATGTTAAATAATTTCATTAACCTTGGCCTTGACTTGCACTAAGAGTCTTTTTAATTGGGTAAGTATAGCACAGATGTGAGGTCTATGATTACTGCAGCAATGCCAATCTACTGGCAATGTGTCATTTTTAATGTGACAGCTGTATGCCAGCAATCAGGGGTTACAGCTTCTGGCAGTGTGAAGTTCTCATTATGCCGTTTCTGCTCGGCAGTAAAACAATCATTTCCAAGCAAGCTGCTTCCTTCTCAGCCCTAACCTGAGATTAGAAGACTTCCTGTTTATTGTTTTCTGCCTTTTTATCTAATTGTTATCTGCTGCAGCTGGAGTCATGTTTAAAGTTAGTGTTCTGAGTCTGACCTAAGGTGTATTTTTTAAAAGAAAAATAATTAAGGAAGTAACAAAGCAAAATCCCATTTACAATACACTTCTCACTGAAGTAAATTGGGAATAGCTAAGAATTATAGGAGATTGTTTATACTTGCTTAGTTATGACATACACAAATCACTTTTATAAATCTGTCTTTCTGCTCATCTGTGAACCATTAAAATGAATTCTTTCTATAATAATTTCATCCAGGGAATTCAAAAATAAAAGCCATGCAGTATTTATCTTCATAAGTTGCCATGGCAGAAACCTGAATCTTTGACTCATTTCACCTAGATTTTTTTTTTCTGATTCTGACACAATGAATTTGCTTTAATATCCAAGGGGCAAACAATACATAAGAAACTCTTAAGAAATGCTGTGTTATCACAACAAAATACACTTATATTTGCAGAGCATATTTCTTTGGTCAACCTACCATGTCTACCCTCCCTAAGTTCTGAAGTAGCTGAAGTTCTGGGTAGCTGAATAAGAAAGGCATTTTTTTGTTCCTTCTGATTTCGTGGACAAAGAAATTAAACAAGAAGGTAAGATAGACTGAAATAATTCAGAGTTACAACTGCATAACCAAAAATAAAGCACAGTCTCTGGGATCTAATAACTATAATGGTGATCACAATTGCAATGGAAATTAGAAAAACATCATGTAAGAAGAATTGCTTTTCAGCAGTCTGTTACTGTTATCAAGCAGTGCTGACTTTTAATTTTTAATCCTGTTTTGTTAATGTAGTCCCCATGCGTAACTGAGAAATCAATATTGCTGGATGGGTGTATTGTTTTTTGGCTCTCTGCTTTAAAGGTCATGTTCCTATTCAATCATGTACAGAAACTAGCATTTTTCTGTAACTTTGGAGTAGATAAGACTTCTGTAGCTCCAAAAGTATATTAATATACTTTTGGCAACAAAATAGCTTGTGTTGTGACAAAACCAATACAGAACCCTTTTTAATAGACCTATTTATTGTGAGGAAAATGATAAATAAATTGTGACTTTACTGCTGAGCTTCTCATTACTGTTTTTCTATCTTCTTGCAATATGTCGTTTTTTTCAATATGACTGAAATGTTCTAACGATCAAGGGTTAGGATCCTTAACAACATGAATTCCTTATTATGTGATTTCTGCTCTACAGCAAAATAATGATTGTGAAACAAGCTGTTCTTCATGTAATGCTTGTGGAATAACTCATAAGACTACTCATTTACCAGCTTCTGGTTATGGATTCAATTACTTTGTGCCTCAGGTTTGTGGATGTTGGAATCATGTCATACATCTGTCTTGAGCTCTACCATATCAGGCATTCAAAGTGAATAAATTACAGGTAATGTTCCCCAAAAGCATTCTGAGGTTTTTGCTTTCTCCCAAGCTACTCAAGGCTCTGTCTCCTAAAAGTTTAATGAAGGTTTCATAAACCATAAAAAAGCCCACTAGAATGTCATGACTTTCTTTTGTTTTCTGATTTTGCTGAAATCTTTATTTTCCCCAATCAATGAGGAGAAGAGAATTACACTTGAGATGCAATATTTAAATGGTTCTTTATGGTCCCAAATGCATACAAAGCAGAACTGAAGAGGTAAATAAAGTCTCAAATGCCTGCAGAGGCCTCATAAAGAGGTACTCTATTTTTTTTTCCGACAATAAGACTTTCTATGTGATTAATATATTGCACCCTGGCAGAGCGAAACTGTAAGATTGACATAGATAATTATTAGAGTAAGTTTAGGTACAGCTACAGTGTATCCACTTTTTCTTATTTTAACCCTGAAGTAGAAGAAAATTCAGGGTATCTGCTTGTACTATATCTGACTATGGCCCCATATTTTCTTCCTATTATAGGGGAAAAAAAATAAGGCTTGTATCAATGTGAGGCTGACCAAATATTATTTTTGAAGTCTATTTCCTTCAAGAGGAAGGAGTCCTGCTGACTGCATAGGAAATCTTGCAAATGGTGAACTATTGTAAGGCGATCCAAAGTAATTGCCACGTTTGATATGTGGCCAGTGTACAAACCGTACCCCAGCTATAGCTCAATTATTGAGCATGCTCTTATGAGACATTTAGTATTAGCTGCTGTTTGTTTGCTCTCAGGTGGCCTGGAGAATTCAGTAAGATCTTACTTGAAAATGGAAGTAACGAATCCAGTCAGAGCAGGGTCTTGCCCTGGCTCTTCCTACCCCGTCTCCACTTTGCCTTGTGGAGGCTCCCAGAGAACGAGGCTGTGAGGCTCTCCCTAACAGGCGGGACATCTCTGCTGGATCAGCCATATATTGTGCTCTGAGCTCGCGCTTTGCATCGCAGAAACACGGAGTTTATCAGCCGCGCCAGCGGGCAACCGCTGCTCTGCAAATTTCTGGGGTGTCTCTTGAGTACTGTGAAGCAACGTGGGGGAAATTGGGATTATTCTGATGTGAGAGATTATGCACAGTAAATTCTTAACTGCTTGAAGAATTTGGCTTGCTTTAGCATACTGCCAGGTGTATCTTGGATATCAGCTGGGGAAGTCCTGAGTCGAAGACCAGGCTGGTGGCATCCGGGGAGCGGAGGGCCAGGGCATTTCAGCAATGCCTGGGCAGCAGTGGAAGCCTTTAGCTCTGTGAAACTGGGCTTCTCCATCTCAGAAAATAATGACTGGTTTCCCAGAGAGTGAAATGTGTGAAGAACTTCCAGGTGTCCATATGTTCTTCTCACAGTTTTGCTGCGTGTGAACTGTATAGCCAGTAAACATGGGATGGTAGTGTTAAAAGATCTGAGGAACTGTAATCAATAAGCCCAGCTCTCCTGCTTTTGAGATGTTTTACCCATTGACAAGGAAGAAACTGAGTAAAAGTTATGGCTTCGTCAGCACCAGTCATCAGCTATATATTGAAGGAGACTGATGCTCAGATTTTATACTGAGATTTTTATGCTGATTTTATCTGTATGTTGTCTAAACATGATAGTGACACTCTTGTTTTTGTTTCCTAACATTTGTATAGCTTTCCAAGTCCTGCTTTCCTGACTTTGGTTTAAAGTTGGAGTTCTCTGAGCAGGTAGCGTGAGGCCCTCAGAGCTTTGGGGCATGTCAGATTGCGGATTTTGGTGGCGAATGCTTAGCTAGATTCCATTTTGGGTGCAGAGGTGCATGGGTGGGATTGCCCACCCCTCTTCCTGCACTGCTTCCTTGCTGTTACTGCTATAAAAATGTCAAGGTGGTCTTTCTCCCCACCCCTCGAAGTTTGTTGTTTGTTTCCTGGATTATTTAAATTTCTTTTGAGGAAAGACTTCCACCGCTTGTGTCTCTTGCCATGCCTGTCTGTATATACTCGGTTCCTAGTTACTGCTCTGGTTCTCTCTGGAGGCAGGCACAGAACCGCAGGTTTCTTCCTGTACAAGACCCCAGGTTAGCGGAGGGCACTTGGGGTTGCTTCCTTGAGGCTGGGCGGCCAGACACCATCTAACCTTATGCTTTATTTTGTAGGGCAGCGGGTTATCAAGCAGCAATGTGTTCCAGCTCTACTGTTAGGCCTCGGGGGAGGGATGGGGTGATGGATTGTTAGAGCTTTTTTCAGTTCTAATTATTAAGGCTAATCTTTCCATGTCTCTGTGGTAGCTGGGAATTTCTGGAAAGAAAAACCTCAGCTCCTGGTATCTGTTGGATAACTGTCCATAAGCCACTACAGGGTTTTAGGAAAGAAAAGCCTCTATTTGACAGTCGTGGTCCTTAGTCTCTCCTCAGTCTCCAAGTCAGCTGATTTCCTGGAGGTTTTTACAACCATCCTACAAAGCTAAGGCCTGGACCACAACTGCTGCTATAGCAACCTGCACGGTGGTTTGAGAGAGGACACCATTCCCATTAAACACTATCAGAAAGCAATTCCCCTAATTGCTCTCATACTTGGAAAATTTTGGGTTTCTTTCTCACTGCATGAATATGGCTATATGGCATAATACCTGTTTTGCTGAAACTGTCATTCACTTCAGTGTGACTTTTTTTTTTTTTTTTTTTTTTTTTACACACAGTGCTTAAAAATAGCTCGTATAACTCATGGTTTATGGACATACCTAAATGCGAGGAATACTGATTACATGAGATATGCTGGTGTCCAAGCTGAGCACTGTAGGTCAAACTACTTGCACCCCTGTGTGTGTGTGTGTGGTTCCCCCATCCAAAAGACACCAACAAGCTGAAATAAATGGGCTGTGCTTTTCAGGATGATCAAACCCCAGATTTACCCTAACCTTTACAAAATTCCACTTTGTTTTAATAGTTCTAGGATCTTAGGACTTTTCTATGCACTTCACTAGAGGTCAGCTTTTCTTGTAATTTCTGTTTTATTCTTAATTAGGAAAGGTGTTTATTTGCTTCTGTGGATGCACCTAAATCAGTGCATCCCAGGACAAGTGTGTTCTGGACTCAGGTATCTATCATGACCTTGAATTATATTAATTATATTCCAACTATCTATAAAACATATTTGCCTCTACCTTTGTGTGATTTTATTATTATTATTTTTTGTTAGTGGGGAGATGGTGCCTGTTGCATTTTTGTTGTTATGGCTAGCTTTAAACAAGCTGTTTGTAGCTTGTGAAGATTTGCAGCAATTTTTGTTTAAAAGAAATCTCTCTTGCATTTGAGTAATCATAATGCTTGAAATATACAGTGCTTAGAGCACTTTAGAGATGTTATAAACATGTGGAAATAGGAGAAGCCCCTGCATGTACATAGATGCCTTTTCTAACTGCGGGAGCTGTTCGCATAGACCTGTGGAGTGAAGGGCTGAGCAAGAGCCTTGGATCGTCACCCTGCGTGTTTTGTTCTACAGCTCAACGTGCTATTAAACCAATCCAGGCGTAACAGGAAACAAGGCCTGATGAGAACTATTGAACACAGGGTTTTCACAGTGGAACTGCACAAATTTACTTAGCGCAGGTGTCTCTTTAACTATTAAATTCTGAGTAATTCTCTAGTACTTGCTGTAATGCTTGCACCTATACAGTATGGTCATGCAAGGAGGAACATTACCTGGAATACAAAATACAGCAGGGGTGTCTCTACTTACATCCACTCTTGGCTTCAGCTTTTCCAACTACTTTGCTGCAGAATGTGGCTAGCTACTTCTCAGCTCAGAATAGTATTTTAGTGCTTATCCTGGATGGAGGCTGTGTATAAGCCAGAGCAGCTTTGCTTCTGCAGATTGTGTTGGCCCTAGTAAGCATTATCATTAAATAGCTGTCTAAACCTTCACAGAACATGTGCAACCTACTGATCTTTTCTGTCATCATTTGTTCAGTGATGAACAAAAAAGGCCTTTTTCCTGTTTTGGTCATTTTGTTGTAGTAGCAGGGAGCACCTTAGCCAACTTTTTTGTGTATTTTGTCCTGAGTAGAAGCAAGATAGTCCTCTTAATAGGTGCCTCTAGTGATGCTGCGTTGGGATTCAGATCCTTACTGCAGTTTTGCTAACTGGAGCAACCCTTTTTCTGCTGCAAAAACCTGAACGAAGACCAAGTTGAAACCATTAAGTGATTTCATTTAGGCCACTGAAGCACCACTTGATGGTAATAACTTTTTGGTTACTACAAGCCTGTACTGGATTCAAACCAGTGACCTATAGATGAAAGGCTCCATATCCCATTACCAGCCCCTTGCATTTGCTAGTCTTGGCCAATTTTTATTCTCCTCTGCGAGCAGTTGCCTATTGCCTCTGGAATTACTGACTGAAACAGGCAGCCAAGAAATCATTCTGTTGTTCATATTTCTACTTGGGTTCAGTGATCAGAATCACAACAGAAATAAATGTGCTGAGCTGAAAGGGTCTGTGTAACTTTAAGTGTTTTTCACCATATAAATGTTCCAAAAGTGCTGTGTATTCCAATTAGGCTTAAACAGCAGCTCTAGCAGCGAGTGACTGCTGTGTGCTCACAGGATAAATCAGCTTTCCCCCTGAGCTCCACAGCATACTTAAAGAAAAATCTATTTTAGCAAGCTCCATAAAAAGCACATATATTTTCTCTCTATCTAGTTAAGTCCTCCTTAGGTAGTTCTTATTCTTCATGGGTGCTGAGTTCCTATGATTCTGTGTGGGACCCAAATGTTTTTAACTTCAGAGATCTTTAGACAATAATATCGTATCTCTACCACCTTTTGCAGGCAGGTGATGTAGCAAGCTCATCTTATGAGCCTTGAGCCTGTGTTAGGGGACCTGGCTTCCTAGGTAAACTAGCCTTCATGCAGCCTTTTGGACAAAATTCACTTGTATCAGCCCAAAGTGTGAGCTTCCCACTTCTGAAAGATCGATGGCTCCAGGCTGGTATGGAAGTGCAAGTGGCCAAGCTCCCTGTGGGACCTTGCATAACTTGTTCCTTCCTGTAAATGGGAAGCCAGCATAATTTAAGTCTCCTGCCCCCTCTGTAAAGTGGGAATATAAAAATACCATCTACAAGCTTGTGATTGGTGATAGGTTTGTTAGCTGCATTTTAAGACAAAAGATGTTTTTCACACTTAGCAGAACAACCTAGTGTTGCTTTTTCTCCTGTTGTGCATCAACAAAATGCCCTTTTTACTTGGCTAGCTGGAAAAATGTGCTTTGCCTTTGGTTGTGTTTCTCTTCATCTCTCTCTACTAGCAAGAGGTAGCAGTGACCTTAGCAAGGCAGATTAAAAACTCTCACTTGTTTGTGTGATGCTTTGACAGTTGACACTGCCATATCCAAAAGGCTCAGACAACCAACTGGGCTCTTCTGTGGTGTTTCCAAAGCAGCCAAAAGGAGAACAAGTTTAATTAAAGCTTCTATGGAAGTAACCCTGTATAGTGATTTACCCCAAGAGATTAATATAACTTCACATGGTTGAAAGGCTAGAGCTCTCTGTTAAATGTGATAGCTGGAATTTCATATCTGCAAGCCTACTTGTTCCAGGTGTAGAAAGAAAGCTCTGCATCTAGTCTGACCATTTCTGTTGTTTGAATCACTTTATGGATATGTGAAAGAAAGGCTGGTGAAATGAATTCTAGATATAAAAAGCAGAGAGACTAGCATGCATTTCAGGTTTATGTTATGTAAAGGGAGTCTTTGGAGTTCAGCTTGACCAAAGGGCAGCAGCAACAAGAAAAAAAAAAAAACTTTTTTTTGATGTCATTGTCTGTGAAATTGAGATGGGGATGAAGAATGCTGTTAAAATCTGACTTTCTTTACTCTGAATAGGAGAGACTGTGAGATAGCAGAGTGCCCTGTGCAATGCAAAAAGTAGATATTACCATTATATTGTAAATCATCTTACAAAATACATCAGTAAGTTGTCTGGAAGACATATATGCAACTTTCTAACAGCAGGGAAAGTTCTGAAGTATCTACAAGTTAAGACTAATTGCCAGATTATTTCTTCTGAGATACATGTGCGTCATAGGAAATCCATAATATTGCAATCAACTTCCTCAAAAGAGGAAGCTTCTGAAGTGCTACCACAAAACAGGAACTGGAAATCTGTTAAATTTTTTATGTAAGCCTTATTAACTGCAAAGATGATCATATTGCCTACATGTGAAATAGTCATCGGTCAAAATTACTGCATGTAGGCACATGGCTTGGAAACCCCCATTCCCAAGAAACACCGAAAAGTAAAGGGACATGAAAGCTTTCTGAAGTCCATTTAGAGAAAGAGTTACTTACACAATCAAAAACACATCCGTTTGCTGTCATATGTAACCACATAGGCTAAGAAGTATGGTTATGTTTGAATTGACTGAGTATCTTAATGAGGTGAGTTCTGATAACAGCATTTTTTCCTCAAGATTTCATGTCCTCTTGATAGGATGGGGTTGTGGATTTGTTAAGAAATATTAGGTTACAACTGCCTTACTCAGGAGAGGGTTTTTCATGAGTGTAATTACTCAGTTATCTCTAATGTGAAATTAACTTATTAATGTCTAGTTATGAGTCTGTATTTTCTGGAAACCACAGGGAAAAGGGAACAAAGCCAGCATGAGACAAAGAAGTGAGAACAACAAAGCAGCATAGAATGATTAATGTTAAAGGACTACTGTGGGATAATGGTGTTCTGCTGATTATGAGCATCTGTAAGGAAGTCATTTTTCTCTTCAAAGTATGTATCACTTTGGGTTTGCAAAACAATTTATTTCATTGGTATCTTAGAGTACTTCTGAAAGGAAGGAATGCTTGAAAAAAAAACTAGAAGAGTTGGTTTACTGACATGTATTTGTTTAATTAGTGATGTCTGAATGCTTAGCCCAAAATCCTAAGCCATATTTTAGATTTATATCTCCAAAGTAAATTCTTTCTGGTCTGAATAGCAAGACCTTATTCTCCACAACCCCATGGTTCTGTCTTTTGGAAAAGCTGATACAAGATTTAGCAGGTGTAAGGGTTTCCCTGTGATTTTTCTGGAGTTTAGTGTTGAGTCCTTTCGGTCCCCAAGGTGTGGTGGTAGTTGCTTAGCTGCCCGTTTGAGGGCTGTGGGGATGCGGATATAGGACTGCAGATTCCCTGTTCCCGCTGCTTTCCATGCCCTGGCTCGGTTGGCCGCAAGGGAGGTGCGCAGCGTTCCTGTCTGCCGTGCTCCTGTCCGTAGCGCCCGGTGCTCCGTAACCGCGTGTGGGTGTCGCAGGGCGCCTTGAGGCCGCGGGCGCTGAGGAGCAGCGCGTGAGGACCCCAACGGCCCGAGGGAACGAAGGGCAAGGCCTCGGCGGTGTCCTGAGCACTGGAACTTCCACACAAAGCCAAAGGATGGGAACCACTCTCTTTACTATCTACAAAGAAACTTGGAAGATACGGAGATATTGAAAGGTTGAAAAAGGTTCATTATTTCTTTTGGTTCCCAAAATAAGAGAGAAATTAATTTATGGTAAAAATTGACAGTGTTTCTAAAGCTGGAGCTATTCTGTTTTAGGTTTTTATTCTTCATTGTCTTCTACCATAAAATCTGCAGAAAGAATCTGAGAAATAGGAACAGTCAGCTTGCGAATACAGTGTCATTCCAGTTTCATGGATAGCTATCTGTATAGCAGGAGGTCGCAATGGAGAGGAATCAAAAGACATCCCAAGCTGTTATCTTGTTTCCTTTGAAGTATAACACACAGTGCAGCTGTCAAAATTGCACAATGTATTTGCAGAGAACAGAGAAGATGAGACAATGTTTCTGTTTTTGAGAATTAAAATAGCGTTTTTTTGCTCTGTGCGTTTGATTGTACGGGCAGGTGTTTCTGACTAGCTGTACTTCTATTTAAGAGGAAAAGGAAAATGTGAAGGTCTAGGTTTCTTAAACTGTTTTCTTTAGATGTGTTCATTATATCCATTTCAATAATGAAATGTGCTGGGGTATAATGTCTTTTGTAAGAGTAACAATAATCCATTTAATTCATGCAATTTAATACAAGATTTTTCTCTAGGATTAGATATTCTTTTTAATAATTTGAGTTGCATTAATTGGCTTTACTAAGCAAGTATTTTGATTGCCATTAGTATAAATGATCTTAATCTTTATACGTCCCTGTTTCAAGAAGAATTGCAAGGATAATTGCCAAATTGTGAAATTTTGGTGCTAAGCTGGAATGCTTTTACTTGTTTGGGTAACTAGAACTGAAGATAAGTTAACTTAGAGTTTACTATTTTTACTGTGTTATATAAATATTGTTTTGTCAATAGAAAGATATTTCTATATTCTTGACAAAGATGCTTCAATAAAGTCAGTGTTTTATTATTTGTCATCACAACTTTTGAAATGAAATATTTTTATTGGAAAAAATGCAACATTTTAGGACTAAGAAAAGACATTTTGATTTATACTGATATTCTCCAAAAATATTTTTTAGCAAAATTGACACATTTTCATTGTCCAATTGGCTTCAATACGAACTATTCACTGAGTACAGTGAAATTGAAGTAAGTGGGATGAGCTGTGCTTAAAGCTAGTGGTGATAATTGAATATTTGGTAAGATATCATTTGAATTTCTTCCCCTGGCTCTGTTGTCTGCAGATAGATCATGTTATAGGCACTAGACTTGCACCTAATGATGCTGATGGGGCCAAGTGATTATGTTTTTAATTTTTGCTTGGAATTAAAACACAATATATACCTCAGTGTTGACTCTTATGGTAAGTGTAAACATACTGCAGTTAATCACGTTATTCCATTCTGCAGCTTTGTGATCAAAGCTCTGTTATGGGTCTCACAAGCCAACCCATACTGAACGTTCAGTCACTGACTTTCAGTGCTCAAATCATTGCATGTGGTTGAATGCCCAAAGTCTAAATGACATCAAAGTTATGGTAATGTCTATGACAACTAAGTGCTGAAATGTTAAAAAGGATACAATGCACACATCTAAAGAAAAACAACTTAACAACTTAAAAACTTTTCACAGCTAAAACCCTGTATATTTGACCTATAAATTTAAAATCTACTCTGGCAACTTCAGAGAAAATATGAAGTTTTTTTTAACTTTGTAACAGATAAGTGTTTCCAGTCACCATTCACAGGGGAAAATAGCTTTGCATAAGGTTTCTATTTGTGCCTTTTCTTGCTGGTAGTCTTTAGCTGGACAGTGTAACTGCCTGGGATCTTGTTTCCAGGCTGGCTGCTGTTTGCCTGGTCGGATTTTTGTTAGCTGCCTAGGTGGAGCAACGCAGATGTGACTTCAATCCATGTCTTCCTTTGAGGCTAGTAAGAGTTTCCTTCAGAGATTACATTTAATCCCCCACTGAATAGGATGATGCCAAGCAAGCTCACTGTATAAAAATTAAGCGTGGATTCAGCAAGCCATTTAAGTTGTTAACTTTCTCTTGAGCCTTGTTCCGTTCTGAAAGGGTTCGAATTATAGGGCTGTGTTAATACCATCTATCACCAAGCATGTTTGGTTCATAAAAGTGTAACCACAGAAATAAAGAAAAAAAACACAAAAACAAACAAACAAACAAAAACACTCAAAAAACACTTAGGACCCTTTCTTCCAACCTGGTGTCGCATGTAGTGTTTTCTGTAATGAGTCCTCTGAGACAATTTTGATCTGTTTACACTGTTCTTGGAGATGTACTCTTTAATCCCATAGAGATAGCTGCAGAAATGCAAGTGCATGAGATGTAGGTTTTTTTTTTTTGTACAAAAACTCCGGTTTTGATTACTTTTAACAGTGTTTTTCTTTTCTCTTGCTAAGTGACTCCTCCCAAGGAATCTTCTAGACTTTTATGCTATTCTGAGGTGTCCATAATCATATGATTTATCAGGGCTCTAGTAAATGAATTAACAGACCAGGATCTATTAAAATGCAGCCAATACAAGACAAAACTTAGCATGTTAGATTAAAAAGAAAGCCTTTTATTAAGTATCTACTGTAAGGTTAGGTGTCCTTTATTTAAAGCACAGAGGAAAAGTAGTTTGGCATTTAGGAAAATATTCATAATAGGCTCTGCTTTCAGAGTCAACAAGAAAGACAGAATTATATTTAACTTTAGGTCACAGAAAAGAGACTATTAAAAAGGAAACTGTTTCTGAAGTGCAATGTGAAAAAAGAGTGTGTAATTTTACAATACTTAAAGATTGAAAGGTAGAATGTTTTTTCTCATGCATGATGCAGCTCCTCATTAATGTATACTATCAGTAAAAAAAATCTTTTTTTATTACTAAAACTATAACTAGGTAAGGTTTACAAGAATGAAAATGTTATTTAAACAACTATCCAAAAAACCTTTATCAATTTAAACTTTTCAGCATCTTGTTTTGAGATTTTCTGCCTTTCTGGCACTCAGCTCCTTGTTCTTGTACTTAATGTTACAAAAACATTTAAAAAATGTAGTATGGAGCATAAGCTTTAGAGACCATTAAAGATGTTAAAAACTAAATATGGCCTTGGAGACTTCCTAGTTCACCTTTCTATGTCTTGGTTTATATAACTTTATGCTATGGGATTTCCCTGAATCTTCAAACTGGTTGGATCTCAGTCACACAGGTGAAAACTTTAGTGTTGTACTGGATTATCAGTATAGTTGAGTGAGGATGGTTAAGTCTGGAAGCAGACAATGGATCCTCTCCGAGCAAAAAAGGTAGGGGATAATCGTCCTGGATAATTGTCGCCTAGTCAGATAAATACTGTGGGGAAGCTTTGCCCGGGGTTATGCTACAGCAGCGGTGGATGCCTGCTGCTGAAGGGAACATTTCCCCGCTGCAGGACCCGGCAGGGCAGCCCCGTGCGGACGGCTCCGGCTGTGGGCGCTGCGGAGGAGCAGAGCTCTCCATAGCTGTGGGTGCCCTGTTGCAAATACCATCTCTAGAAAAATGCACTCCTGCACTGTTGGTGCTAATAGTGGCTCTTGCAATCTGTACACTGAAAAGTAGACCCCAGATCTCTGAATGTATTTTCTATTAAGGCTGTTGCTGCCAGGTCTTCAGCCTCACATGGAGGCAGGTAGCGTCATGCACAGAAATGTCTGCTCCTGAGGCCATCCCCTTCTGGATGCCACCAAGCAGGTGAGCCATCCCCCATGCCAGTCCTGGCTGCAGTCAGTAAGCAGCTCGGTCACGGGTGTTGTGTGGTGAAGGAAACCCGATGTGTGTGTCCTAACACTTTTGTATTGCTTTATTACTAGAGAGACTTTCTCTTTTGTGTAAGAAGTGGGTGACAAGGTTAGGAGTTAAAGTTCAGCAATGGTAGGACAATTCTTGTGCATTACTTCTGTGCAGCTGTTTCCACCTTTATTTGGAAAAATAAAACATATATTTGGAAAAGTTTCTTTTTTATCCCCCACTTTATAACTTTGTCATCTTGTACTGTATGTTGGGCATGGTTTGTAAACTTGCACTTGGTCAAAGCTGTGTTATAAATAACTCCTTATTGTCTGTCCAGGAGTGCATGCAGCAGCATCCTGATAACGCTAGACCAGCATCATTCGGGTTTTAGCTGGGAAATGATAGATCTGGAAGGTGAACAGTGTTATTGTTGGGCTATCTAAAAATAAATGGTGTTTTGCAAGTCTGCCCAGGGATCTGAAATGGTGTGATTTCAGTAGGATGGATTAGTGGTGAGAGGACGGGTGAAAACACTGTGGAAGTACATGAGAATGTAATTCATTAGAGGGATCACACATCTAGCTCAGCGGATGTCACTGCTAGAAACTCGTGTGTACGCTATGAATAATTTGCAAATATTCAAATCTGCAGGGAGTAAGGAGAATGAAGGTTTTGTGTCGTAATACTTCCCTCTGCTTTGTGGTATGACCTACTTCACCACGTTCAGTTGTATTTTAGTCTTGTTCTGGCTGTAAAAAAAGAAAGAACATTGTTTTGCTTTACCTCCCCTGCTCTGTCTGAGCCTTCCTTTTAAAATATATCCCTGACAACTGTCCCCATTTCTCATGCTTTGAAAAGAAGGTGGTTATGGTTTCCCAGCCACACTTTGTACAGCTTCAAAATAAAAAGATATTGCTCTGTCAACTGTTGAAAGAAATCTTCCTTTTCAAAAAGCAAAAGGAATTGTCTAGCTGGGATTAAACAGGGGCAAAAAGTGAAGCATTTGTTTGTTTTATGAAGTCTGGTGAATTTTGATAATGAGTCCTTTAAAATATATGATATTGAAGCTTTTCTACTTTAAAATATATGATATTGAAGCTTTTCTAATTCCAGACAGATAAGAAATAATGGTTACATATTTCAACTTCAAAGACAAAAGTAACCTTTTATCACCTAACTTACCAATCTTCTTAGTAAAATGTGTTAGAAGAATGTGAAATGTTATTTAAATAATAAAAAAGCACCTTCTCTGAATAGCAGGGTTTTTAATTGCTATAATCAAAGTCCAAACACATTTTCATACTTGCTTTAAATAGATTCTCCTAATGACAGGTTTTTCCTTAATGAGGAAGAGAACAAAGGGAGCTCTGAACGTGCTGGTGTGACTTGGGTGTGATGAAAGCTCTGCTTTCTGACAGGCTTCTATGAGGAAAATATGAAAACTGGAAGTGGCTTAATTAAGATGCATCAATGAAATGCTAGTTGGCATTTTTAAAAATAAACTTTTTTATATTAACAATACTTTATGTAACAACAAAAAGAAATCTTATATGTAGATCACAATGTAGCTTTTTTTGAGCAGGAGGAGGGTGGACAGGTAATACACAATACCTTTAAAAACTTGGCACTCTCACTAAATCTTTCCTGTGATTTTTTTGAGTGAAAAATGATGTGGGTGGCTCCTAGATTAATTGCACAATTCATCAGTTTTTGAAGTTTTTAAAGACAAATTCTTTCTCTGCTATTAAAAGCAGGGCTTTGAGGAGAGACTTTCAACAACTTTGTTAGTAAACAGCATCATTTAACATTATTAAAATTCACACAACCAAGATAACTCTTTTGTTCTCATACTTGGTGTGAGAGGAGAGCTAATGGGTAGCAGTGCTGTCGCGGCTTTTGGGTGGGAAGGAGAGATTCCCACTGAAGGAAGTGAGGCCACAGAACTGAGTATTTAAAACAACGCAAACACGCTGTGGTTCTGCTAAAACACTGCCTTTCTGATCCTGCTTCTGAACAAAACTTTGACAAAATTCAGCTGCCCACAGATGACAGCCAGAGAGGACATGACTGGGGTTTGTCCAGACATGTGGGGAAATGCGGGCTCTGCCCGAAATCCTGCCTGGCCTGAAAGGACAGGGCCGTTGGGCGAGACGAGCGGGGGCAGCGGGAGCCGCGCGGGGAAGGCAGCCTGGGTGGCTCGCGAGCCAGGAGCTTGGAAAACTGAGCCCGGAGACGGCGTGAAATAGGGATGGGGCCGTGGTGTTTGGGAAGGGGAAGGAATGTTAGTGCTCCTGTTAGCTTTTTGCTCTTCTGTCAAATTGTACTCACTTTACAGCCACAAGCTTCTTTAATCATAGCTTTTAAAGAATTGCTGTGACTGGACTACTAAGACTGAGATCTTTTTGATATCAGTTAAATTGGATAGAAAATGGTCACCAGATATTGAATAACTGATTTTTTTGGCTGTTTTCTTCTGTCATACTTAAACGTTAAACTGCAAAAACGTATGGGTAGAATCATGATTGTTATCTGAAATGTAAGCCAGGGCTGGGGAGCTTCTCCCTCCAGTAAACTGCCCATTGCCATCTGCTGGAAAAGGTTACTGCGCAGGAGTATTTTTGTAAGCTTGTGTCCCTTTCTGTTCCCTTTTCTCGCAGCAACATGTGGTACAAGAAAGCAAACTGCAAAATGAAACTGGATTCATTATTAAAATAAGAGATTATAATTTCCACATCATTCTCTCTTCCCCATCTCCCCTTCCCACTGTTTGATGATAATCTAGGCTTGTAATGAAATTCATGAGGCTGCAGCCACAAAAGGGCTCATGGAAGAGAACGGGAGCTTGTCAGATGGTATAGATTTGCATACTAATGAAGATTATGATGTTATTAATATTACAAAACCTGGTGGTATCTACAGATCATGATTAAACTCCCAAAACAAATTGAAGAATATATTTTACTATATTGCGTTCTCATGCAACTGCTGAAAGCAGAAGTAACTCCAGTTTTTGTAATGCAATTATTTTGATTTGTGTGTCGTTTCAAGCAGTTTAATAAATGTAGACTTGCAATATGCTTTATTGTTTATATCTTATTGGAAAAAAATATTGAAAACTTCACTTCTAAGATACATTGACTGATCACAAAAAGTAAACACACATTTGTGTACAATTGTTAGAAATTCATAGGACTCTGGTTTCCAAGATCTTCATGCATTTGAGTTCTAAGTATGAGGTTAAGACAGAAAGTTGTTGCCTCCCTTGAGATTTTATTCACATGTCCACAATGGCATTCTTGTGTTATCTTTGGATGACTGTATTATCTTTCATTGTATGTAAAATAGGTTTATGGACTACACTGAGATCAGGAAAAAGAAGGCCAATTAGAATGAAACCCTATTCAACGTAGCGCATGATATGCTTTCCTGCTACCGTGTCTACTGAGCAGCTAGATCTTGGTTTGCTCCCAAAAGAGCACTTGGTATTTGCCAAGTTTCATGTTAAGTGACACTTGAGCAGCAATTTTCTAGGCTTGATTCCCTCTTTTTTTTTTTTTTTTTTCTCCCCCCTCTGCTTTGCATGACAATAGTTCCTGTCCAAAGAGGTGTAACGCCCTCTCAGAGCAAGGTGTGGGTGTTACTTTGTATAAGCAGAAGTGGTTCCTGAGGTGCATGGTGGTAGATATCCCTGCCTTTCCCCAGCTGTTCCCTGCCTGGAATCTTCTTGGCAACCTGTGTTACACACAGCACTGTTTTCTAGCACATTAGACACTGCAGTTCAGCACACAAAGTATATCTGTGGGGGGAGGAAGAGGGATGATGAGGTTTGCACAACATTTGGCAGCTGTGAGTGGCTTAATCTGGGTGAGAAGCTGCTGTTAGGCACCAAGAGAGTTATGGAAAAGCTAGAGCAGTTTGTGGAAGGAGCATCTCCTGCAGAAGGGTGGGAGGTAGACAGCCATTTTGTATGCCCCTCTGCTGGTCAGCCTTTTCCAGAGCTTAAAAATGGAGGTGAAAGGTGGAGAGGCCAAGAAATGGAGTTGAGAGAGTTTGGGCAGCCCCTAGAGGGGGTCCTGTGACCCCTGTGGGCACATCCCCATCCCCAGGCGGCTTCCTTGGGCTCAGCAGGGACCACGAGAGCTGGTGTGGCAGGTGCTCCTGTAAAGAGAGCCATGTGTTGAAGCTCAAGCATTTCTAAGTGTCTCTGTTGATAAAATTGAGCCTTAGGCAGATATATCTGTCACAATGAATTTTAAATAATAGAAAAGTTTAATGGAGCAGTTTAGTGGTTCACATTAGGAATGATTTTATAGAGATTGTGAAATGAGTGTTTTCATAATATTGTTCTATGTTTCGTAGCCTTCATATGAGCTTGAAAGAACTCTTTCCTCTCTATTATAACAAAAGGTTTTCAGTTCACTGTTAATGTGGATTAATAAATCTCTGTTAAATAACACGCATACGAAAGTGACAGTTCTGACAGCCTAAATTGTGCTCATTTGTGATATCTTCTCTCAGAGGGTTTGATGAGGGAGTAACAGTTTTCTGTAGCTCTGCTTTATCTGATCACAACCATTCACGTTTGAAAGGAGGGATGTGGCATGGGAGCGTGGGGAAGGGCGGGCAGCGTGTTGAGGCCCTGCCCTTCGCTGCGGCCTTCTCCCCCAGCACCCCTTTCCCTGCTTTGTGGCAGACCTTGGGGATGAGGGCAAGATGTGGTACCCGCAGGTGCCATTTTGTGTGGGCCAAGCACACGTGGAAGACCCTGGGCCATGCACATTGTGATGAACCCCTCCAATGAGGAACTTGGCGGCCCTTTTAGGGGATCTTGGGCAGATGAACCCCGCTTGCTTTGGCTGCACATTCTTCCTGTAGCTGTTCTCTTCCCTCAAATTCCCTACCAGTGTGCTAGTACCTTCAGAGACTGAGCCCACGTTTGGGTGGAATGCAAGTGGCCTGTTAGCATTACTCGATTTTGATAATTCCAGGACTGAAGCTTCTCTCTTTTCCCTATCCCCGCCAAAGCACGTCAGCTCTGGGCACGTTGCTTTAAGCAGGAGAAGGGAAGGCCTGACCTGTGAGAAACAGTGTCTGCAAAGCTAATGCTTGGCTCACAGGCACTTCACTTTCTTCTTCCAAACAAAAATGTCAATGCAGTGCAATTTTCAGTTCACCTGAATTGATGCATAGCTTTGAATAAGTTTGTAGCAGGAAGTATGGCAATAGCCTCCGTTCACTCTTGTGGCCCGTACTGGTTCTCTTTCAAGAGACACATGGCAATGACCAGATCAGAGCCATTGTTTTGTGCAACATTGTCTGCTCTGAATGAATGAATTTGCGCCACTAATACAAAACGCTGTTTTATTTTTGTCTAGTGTGTCAGGCTGTTTTATGCTCTTTCTGATTTATGGGTGGTAGGGAAGAACAAAATGGTTCCTGGAAATACTTGCTCTTCCTTAATCCTTGCTGTAATCTCATATGGAGCTATGATAAAATGGGGCCGCTGCATCTGACCTCAAACCCTGCTTTGAGCAGGAGGCCGGCCTGGAGACTTGCAGGGGTTCTTTACACTCTGAATACTTCTGATTCTCTGACACCCTTGCAGTTTGGCAAGGTGTTGCCTTTTTGCTACATTCATATCTTCTACAGTATAATCCTGCATTTCACAGCTCCACAGTAAAGCCCCCTTTACCTTTCTCTTGGAAACATTAAGGCCTCTATGTCACTTCTGTTGATCCCTCCAAAATTAAAAATGAATTTTATAAATTAAATTCAGCAATATTTTTGAGCAGAGCTACTATACGTAGCTTAAGGAGCTGGAGGGAGTTGATGGGAAGAGGTAAATACGGGAGAGTATCCAAGGAAAAGTGTAAGTTGGTTCTTAGCACTTAAGAGGTGATTGCTCTGAATTTTTGCTTCCTCCTTCATTTCTGTGTGATCATGATTTAAATTACCTGTCTGCTCTTTCTATTCTGCACAAATTTCTCCTACAAGTACTGCCTAAAGCCATGTTCTGCAGAGCCAAAATTTTGCTATTTGAGGTCCAATTGATTTCTCCTTCAGTTTAAAGGGAAAGCTCCAGGACACCAAACATCAATACTGTGACATTGCAGATGCTGGGCAGCTGATGTTAAATGCATTGCACATTTGGGTCTTTTCCTGTGGTTTTCCCCTTTGCTAAGTTGCCTTTGTAATTTGTGAATTCCTTTTTCTTTTTTTCTCCAATCCGGACTCATCCTTTCATTCTTTCTGCTTTGTAATGCCCTCTGTTCAAGCTTTTTCGAAAGATTTTGTGTGCATAGTATCATTATTATGTTTCGTGTTTAAATCTTTGCTGCTTCCTAAAACAATTACCTCATCATTTCAGATGCATATTAACAACTAATCATCTTTTACCCTCTGGGCTTTGTGCCCTCCTTCACGTAGATGCTGATCCCTTTATTAATATACCTCCCGTATTCTGTTCACAATTTAATTTTTATTTAATTCTGCTTCTTTCATCTTTCTGTGCTCTATGTAGTTCAGTCCAGATTCCCTTCCATCCAATTAACTTTGTTCCATTTCCTCTGTCTGAAGAAAGCTTCACTAATGAAATACTTCACGTAATATAATTCCCTTTTCTGGTGCTCAGTCTATTGTGGTATGTGGACCCGATCCATCACCTGTTGAAGTCAGTGACGTACTTAAGTGACATAAGTGCTACAAATAGTAGCCCTTTATGGGTAGAGAGGTGCTGTTTTGTACAAGGTTTCAAACAACCTTTTTAGAGTAACAGTGAGTCATGTTTTCTATTTCCAGTATGGTTAGAGATGAGAAATGAAAGGCATACCTGCTAGCATTTCCTTAACACAGTAATTGGCTTCACGAGGAAAATCCTCACAGTTGTAACAATATTAAGGACTGTGCAACTAACTAATCCTTGATAGGAATTTTCCCTGCAAAAGCATTTGCTGTGCTTGTTGATAGACTTGGTGTGCTGGGGCTTTAGGGGCATGGAAGAAGAACCCAGTATTTTTTGCAAGAGGGTTTCTGTGGCAGAGCTGTGTGTTAGTTCTCTAAGCTGATGGCAAAGCTAAGTCAAGTTATAACTAGTTTTTATCCCCAACTAGAATCCCGTTTCCAGTCATAATCCTGTAAATTTGGTATTAGTGCCTTTAACTCGTTCCTAAAACTGAAGGTAGTAGAACTCAAAGTTAATTATGTCTGTGGCCGTTTAGAAGTGTTGATTCTGCTCAGTGCTGACAGGTTAGAGCTTCAGTGCTGACAGTTCTGCAGCGCTTTCCTGTAATTTTCCATCTCAGCCTGGAGAGGACAGACAAGTTCTCCTCTATTTTGCTACAAAACAATCATAAAACAGAGCAGTCCCTTAGAAAGGACCCTAGTAGTTTATTTAATGTCCTATACAGCTAAATCCTTCTTTGAGGCTTAAATGGATTTCTCCTTTAATTAAAATATGTCTAGTTAAAACTGAGGCTAGTATCTTCACTGTTTGCATTGTTTTAATTCACAGTTTTAAAAACTAAATTATGTCGACAAGCCCTAAAGCCCTGTGTTTGTTCTGCTTGTGAATTTTAAGAAGCTGCATTAAAAATTAAAAAAGTCCCAGGGCTTGATTCTTTTTCTCTTTGGGCCTTATCCAAAAGAGCTCCGGATGACACTATAGTAAGTTGGACATTGCACATGAAGGTTATACATTAATCAGTATTATGCTGGGATATGTTCAGTAGCATAATTCTGGATTTATAGCAGCATGTGTGCACACAGAGTTTTATAATTTTGTGATACTGCATGATTTTTTTTTTATCATGAATCTCTGCCTTTTTCACCCTGTGTTCACATCTGTGTTCATCTCTTGGTTAAAGCCATAAGGTCTAGTGTGAGTCTAAACAGAATAACTAATGAAGTGGTAAGTTTCCTTCCACTAATGTAATAGACTTCTAAATGGACTCAAATGAAATTAGTGTTACACACTGAAAAGAAATGAGCAAGTAGTGTACTGCAGTCAATAAAGAAGATCTGTGTATTTCAAATTAACATTAAATCCCTGGAAGAAGGTTGTGGTTTTTTAAATACTGAGTTTGGAAAAAGTTGCCTATGTTGATCATGTGTAGTAAAATGATTTTGTGCCATCTGGATTATCAGATTTCATGTATGTATATTAGTAGTCAAAATGTTGAATTAAATTTTAAAAAGTGCTGAAACAACATGGAGAAACATATGCCTTCAGCTCCCAAGAAATGGAATGTAACTGAACAGCTTTATTTCTTCAGTCTGCAGAAAGGAAGGGCAGAAGTCCAAAACACTTGCTAGATATCTCACAGCCCTGTCAGGAGGAGAAAATACTTGGCCGATAGCAATAGGGCACGCTAAGTCCTTATCTGATGTCTATCAATGGCAGAATTCCCATTGGTTTCCAGGAGGGAAAGATTTCAACCTGTAACTTTCCCAAAATGACACTGGTTTTGCAGGGTCTGATTTTGTATGAACATCTGGTTCTTTGCATGCTGTGTACTATGAGGGCAGAAAAAAGAGATTTAAATGCCTCGCTGGCAGATTTGTGCATCCATCTAGGTGTGTTTGGCTTTTGTAATTACGTTTGCTACTCCTGCTTGTGGAATGCTACCGAGCAAATGCAGACTGAGTGTAAAGGACTGGCCCTGTGCTAGGGGCACTTGGGTGAAAGCTGCGCCGCTTTAGCCTTGCACTCACCATCTCTGGGCAGGTGGGCCAGGTCCTGCCCTCCAGGCTTCAGTGCAAGTGATTTTGTCATTGGCAGGAAGCAGGTAAAGGTGGCTTAAACTTTCCAAAATTTGAATTGGAAGCTCTCAGTTTAAGCTCATTCCGTGTTTCATGGAAAACATTAAGAATAGTAGGATGTTGGTGTTTTTTTTTTTTTTAAATTGAGAAGTTTTCTTCATGCTGTTTCGTCTTAGAGGATGTTGTAGTATGACCTTCTCTCTGCTTGCCCCATTTTGAAATGTCTTTTATTATTTTTTGACATGGGAAACAGTAAAATCCAGATAGCTGGTGACCTCGAGACACATTTGTTCCAAAGCCAATATAATCATACCATTATGTGCATTTTGTTTTCCTTAGAATTTCTTTTTTTGTCTATGACATGCCAAAAATTCATCGCTGCAGACACTTTGTGGCTGTGAGTGTGAGTCACTTGGATATTGCAGCTATTCAGTTAATGTGATGCTCCATCCTCGTTGGAAATTTTAATTCTAAATGTTCAAGGAATCTTTCATAGAAGAAGTTTTGGAGCATAGTCCCATCACTAGTAGAATTTCACATCATTTAAGCGTGAGCATGCAATTTTGAGATTTAATCTGGTATTTGCTTCCTGTTTCTGAATGGATTCTTGACTACATAAACAGAGTTACTGTTGCTTTCTAGCAGACATAGAATCGTTAAGGTTGGAAGGGACCTCTAGAGATCATCTGGTCCAACCCCCCTGCACAGGCAGGGTCACCTAGAACACGTGGCACAGGGCTGTGTCCAAGCGGGTTTTGAAGATCTCCAGAGAAGGAGACTCCACAACCTCTCTGGGCAGCCTGTTCCAGTGCTCTGTCACCCTCACTGTTAAGAAATTTTTCCTTAAGTTCCTATGGAATTTTTGATGTTTCAGTTCCCGGCCATTTCCTCTAGTCCTATCAGTGCCCACCACTGAAAAGAGACCATCCCCGTCCTCTGAAAGAAGCACAGGGGGCACCTGGAGTTGAACCAGGGACCTCTTGATCTGCAGTCAAATGCTCTCCCACTGAGCTATACCCCCTCCTAAATTACCTTTGTGTTACACCATATATATATACTGACTTCAAAGGCAATGGCAGTTCAGTCCTTGAAAGAATTTTCTGCAGAGCAATTAGGTGTGTTCCGTGTTCATTGGAAGTTTTTATTCTAAGAGTAGCCAGCAAGCAGTTCAATCAAAGAATCCTGTGTGCATGTAAATGGATTAGATGCACTGTGAAGCTTAAAATTCTGAGAAAATAAACTTGGTGTTGTGTATCAGAGTATAGAATATAACAGGATTTAAATGTAATCATGACTTAAGTTAATATCTAGCAAGAGGACCACAATGAAAGAGCGTTAGTTCAATGTTTGGACTTGCAGACAACTAGAAACATGGGAAGAAATATTCTAGGGTATGTAAGAACATAGCTCAAAAGATCACTCATTAAGATGAATCTCACTTATTGGTGGAATGCAAAAACATCGTTAATGTGGAGCTTTTGAATTGAATGTTTTCTACTGTTTCTACTGCTATGGTGGCAATAGCAAATTTCTTTAGGATGAAGCAGCCTTTAAAGAAAGGGAACATGATTTGAATGAATTCACTATGAGTGTTGTTAATTCACAGAAGTGAGCAGTGCATTTTGTGCAGTGCATGTTCTTCATGGTGCCTATGGCCTTCCTGACATTAGACCTTTGCCTCCTGAAGGTGCCTCTGCTGCGGCCGGCAGAGCACCCTGAGCTGGAAACCCCTTTCCAGGCCTGACTTGGCCAGTTCACGTTTGTGCTAGGGAATAAGGAAATCGTTTTGGTGAAGACAGATTAGTCCTTCTGGACCCTTGGGGGCCTGAACCTCTTCAGTTCCTGGTAGGATTCTGGCATTCAGTTTCTACAGGCACATATAAAATTGCACTTCACAATCCTTGTTCTAGTAATTTGTTCAACTTGCATCTTTTTGAAGGCAAAAAGAAGAAACATGGTTTGTTTTGTGCTTGGGCCAAATGGAATTCATAATATTGCTATGTTCTTTAAGCTAGTAATGGCAAGACACGATATTAAATGATGAGGGCGTGATTGGCTCTGCTGAAGGAAAAGGGGAGAGCGTGTCAGTTCCGTGGCACCAGGGAAGGGACCGGAGGAGAAACCCCCAAAGCAGCACCCAGATGCAGAAGGAACGCTTCCCCCGTGCACACCCACCAGGTGGATCAAAGGCCCCTATAAGCTTGATGAAATTTCAGGTTGGCAGTCCTGCCTGTTTGGGTGATGAGGGGTCGCTAGAGGAGGTCGCAAAACGTGACTACAGAAGAGAGGTGCCCACCAGGCATTGTTAAACCTCGGCTTCGGATGGCGTGGAAGGCTCCCCTGAACCATTTATGCTGTGAAATTCTTAAACAGTGTGATTAACCTTAACTATCTCATTAATGTAATACTGGATTTGTAAAGGTGATGTGCCATCTCTGCTGCACCTTCTCTGTTAACCTCATAGATGGAGTTGATGGTGTGTGTAACAGCAGCCAAAAGAAAGCCCTTTAGTCAGCCAGATCCCACCTGCACACCCAGAGCACAACAGTCTCCTGCCAGGGGAGCGTTCACGGCTTGAAGCACAAAGGAATAACAGTGAATAGATGCAGAGTCTACCTCTTCTCTGGAACACTAAAGTTGAAAGTAATGGAAGTTTTGAAGTTTTGAACCGTTCATAATTTAACCTTATGTATAATCTTGCACACTACTTGTACAATGATAGATAAACTCCAGAGGAATGTTGATTATAATCAAATGGGCCATCTATGAATCCTACTTTCAATTTGAATCACCATTGGATGCAAATACTGCTTTAATTTTGTGACATCTCCAATAATAAAAATACTGTTTTTGCTTATCCACTGAGTAAACACCCGAGCCATCCTTGGTCAGCTCCCAGTGCAACCTCCTCTCTTGCATTTCTTCTTCCATGTGTTTACAGTGATGCTAACAATGCGATGAGCACAGGGAAAATGCTAACGCGCTCAGATGTTGCACATCACAGTTTGCAAATCTCAGTATCTTATTTTTTTTTCTCAAACTGTGAATGTGGAAAACTATACCTAAAGATGCATGTTTCATCTGTGTACAAATATGCTTAGGCAAGAGGAGAGCCTGACAGTTCTGTCCTCCCATTCTGCAGTCTATCCACTAAACAAGCATATTTCCATCTTCACCATTTTATTGCCATATTTTAATTTCATACCCAAACTTCCTCCAATGGTTTGAAATACTCAAGATCTTAAGACCAGCTTACTCTAAGAAATATGCCAGTTCCTATTGAATTGAATTATTTCACTGCAAATGTATCTCAGGATATGCTTAAAGGCTGTGAGTTTTATTTTGCATGGTTTCTGTAGCAGAGTGACCTGACTTCATGCTACAGCATGATATTGCTAACTAAGGTGTTAGAAGGAGGCACAATGCTGTGAATGCCATGCAAAGCTGGCGATGCAGAGGCTTTCTGCTGCAAAACAGATGCTGCTTCTGCAGCTGCCCCATCAAAGAGTTCTCCCCATGGCTGCTACTGTCCCATCTGGCAGTAAATACTATTCAGGCAAAACATTTAAGCTTATTTTTATTTTACCAGTCACATGCTGGCACCTAGGAATGAAACTACTTTTGAAAGCATCCTTCATGGAGTTTCACTGAGACTTTGATGGAACGGTGATGGTTTATCTGGAGCTCAGCCCTCTCTGTATGTTTGCGTGAGAGTGCAGTTAATGTGGTTCTTCAGGGCTAATCTTGGCTAATGTGGTTCTTCAGGACATCTTTGTTGTATTCTACTCTGGGGCTGCTATGTATTTACTCTTCATTATTTGTTTTTCCTTTTCCTTTTTCCTTTTTTTCCCTAATTCCCAACACAATGCTATGTATTTTTATATAACTCATGAGTCTTTGTCCAAGCTTGTGAAATTATTCTCATCCTCTGGTATCCAGAAAACTTTTGCTTTCCAGTAAAAACTTTGCCAAATGTTAGGAGTTTCTTAGAGTCTTGAAAATACTATGGTATTTAACATTGTACACACAGCAAATGCTCACTCCTTGATGGCACAGCTGCCTTGGTCTTGGTAGAATGATTAGGTCATCAATAAAACTTTTCTCATCTGTTTTTATTTTTTCTTTTAACCTGTTACCTATTTTGGGGGAACTAACTAAGCATCAAGAACGGAGTTTTTTTATTTGTCTTTAGTTGGTGTTTTTAAATTATCCCGTGCTCACCCTGAGTTTGTAACAATTAATTGGTGACAAGTCATCCATGGTGGGTAGTGGCAAAACCCAATTTACAGACGCATTTGCTTTAATTTAAAGAATCATTGTGCTTCAGTGGCCACATTGATCTGCTGCTTTCATGTACAACAAGATATGAACAAACTTAATTATCTCTTTGCAGACTGCTTTAGTAACTCAAAAATATAGTACTTCATAACCAACCTTTAAGGGGGAAGCACCAGCCCACCAATATTGTTTCTAAAGTATAGCTGCAAGTAAATTAATTATCCAGTTCAGTGTACTAATTGGTATTCATATATTTATTCTCAATAGTGCCTTGACTCAAATATTGGATTTCAGTGGCTGTTCAAGAGCCCAGATTGCTAATACTGCTTTGGAGGGTGTCCTCTGATCTTGTATTGATGGGTTCAGAATCTAAACTGCAGAGAAGTTAAGAAGGGAAAGGAGAAAAGAAGCAAAAGCTGCAAAAAGTAAATAGATTCCAAGGCTTTGATTTGAGCTATTATTTTCACATGTTGGTTTATGAGAGTTTTTTAAAAATTGGTGCTAGACTTTCTGAAATCGGTCCACCTACCTGGAAATGAAACTGCGTACCTAGAAGCTTTGCCTGGGGATGCTAATTTTGAATTCTTGGCCCTAGTCCATAGCCAGGTGTTAGGAGATACCATCTGGAGAAAACAGTTTTGGTGGTTTCATGCTATCTACACTTTTTAATGTGAATACTTTTTTTTTTTTTTTTATTCTGAAGGTGCTACAGATTCTTGTCTGAGGTGGTCTGATTGCTCAATTAAAAGGTGATTTCTTACTATTATAGGGTTCTGGTGTTTGTCATTACAGTTTTTCATTAGCAATGGCAATCAGCTCATTTGAATTTTAAAGGGTTGGCAATATCATGACTGTCTCTGAGAAGCTTCCTAATAATTCGTCTTCCAGTTTCAGAACTCATATTGCCTCTGAACTCTTTCCAAAGCAGCAGGATATATTGCATTGACTTTAATGCAGTATACTTAATGCACTAAATCAGGACCTGCATTTAATGAATTTTTTTTAGGATATGTAACTATATGAAAATAAATGATAGAGGTACCTTTAGGTACGTAAACTAATTATTGTAATTTTACATTCCCTGTGTTATCTCTCCTTCCTAGCCAGAGTAATGATCTCTGTTATCACTAAAGTGCCTCTACTAAATCTTTTGAAATGTCAGAAGAGAACTAATATTTACATCGGAATAATAACTACAATTACTTACCCACTTTCCAATTCATTTGGAGTCAATTATTCTCTAGTACTAAGAGAAATGGAGCCTTACTGTAATACTGGAATGAGTTTAATTAATCCTTTTTCACATACAGCAGGCTGATAAATGAAATTCAGCCTGCAATTTAAGAGCTCGGGGATATAGTATGATATTAAGAGTGCTTTGAGTGACTGACAGTTTAATTTATTACAAAGCAGCATTCTATCTTACCTTAGAGTTCATTCCAGTTTTGCAATTAATGATTTCAGCTGGGGAGAGGATCACAATTCTATGAAGGCTTTCCAAAGAGAGCTTCTATGGACTTCTTTGCACCAGTGATCAGTTATTACTCACTCAGAATCTGTTGTTTTGCAAAAATAACTGATAAAGAGTGTAATGTATGATACCAGAAATAGCATTGAAAAGTTTGCAGGAGTTGGAGAATGTGATATATTTCTCTAGTAGAATTTCCCACAAGTTGCTATCATATTTTCATCGGGAAAGGAGAAAGGGTAATTGGATTTAAATGTCAAGATGTTCCTCATGTGAGTTTGAAGTCACACATCTATTTTCTCAGCTACTCTTTTTGCTTGTGATCGTGAAAACTGCACCCACTTGTCACTGAAGATGGCAATAAGGAATTTTCTAGGCCTAAGTTAAAAACTGAATCATAACCTGAAGGTTTAGCACAAGCAACACAACATTGCTGGTACGGATGAGAAATAAATTATTCCCTTGGGTTCAGTAGGCAGTAAGTGAAATAGTGATTCTACTGAGAAGCAATGCAGAAAAAATCGAGAGATTAATCCATCCACATATTCATAATTCAGTAAAATACCGAGTGAAAGTTGAAGAAATTAGGATGAGACCTACTGGAGGAAAACACTGGGATATAGGAAAATTAATCTCCCATGTTTTTCTCAGCATTTAAAAGCAAGTGAAATGAAATGTTCTTAGAAGTTCATCTATTTCTGTAGATATTTCCAAGTGATTTCACTTGTGGGTATGTTTAAAATAGAAATAAAGATAACATTTTGATAAATGACAGAATTGTGCAGATGACTTGCAATACAGTTGCACTGGCAGAAAATTTGTTTTCCAGTTTTCTTCCCCAACTAAAGGCAAGATTTGGCTCTCTCTTTGTATTGTGTATGGTTGTCTTGTTAAGTTGGGAGTGTGATTTTCAGAAAATTGAAGTGTGCAGGTAACTGTGTTTTATATTTTGAGAAATGTTTCATAAATGACAAATGCAGACCTTTGACTTGAAACCCCTGGAAGCTAGAGGAAATCTAATCTCAGGCTTTGTTTCATATCAAATATTTTAAATAAAAAGCTTCAGCTTGCAGAGGCTCTTCAGCTTTTAATTTCTGAAGAAACTAATTTGAAAATTTAATTGCTGAAGAAAAAAATTAATTATGTAAAGGCAAGGCAAGTGTAATACTTAATTTTTATGCAGGGGAGAAATTTGCTGTGCTATTTTGCAATAATTTAGTCTAATCTGTAGGGGCAGCTTGGAAGCGGTGAGCACCAGGGTGGGCATCAAGTCTCCTTCCCGGGCGTAGAATTCCCAGATGCTGGCAGGACCCCGTCCCTGGTTCCTGCCGCGACGCGTGGTAGTGACTGCCCTGCTTCCCAAGTGATCCACACTGGGATTGGGAGCAGCAGCTAGGAGGAGAGAGCTCTGCATTAACAGTAGTGAAATGAATACTGAATTTGAAATTTGGAATATCTGGTTTGAATTTTGTGTTTTGGGGTTGCTGCCTGAGTAATTATAGAGAATTTGCTTTCTTGCCCATTGCCCTCTTAACACCTCTGCTGTGTTTAGCACCGCTCCAGCCCAGCTTCCCTAATTCACCTTATTGACAGTATCCTTACCCAGAGGTAGCCAAGGCAGCAAGCCCCGGGACTGCGTTCTCCTCAGTGATTTGTACGATTGATTACATTCCCTTTCCCGTTAATATATTTTCAGCTTATGGTAGGCTATTTCCCTGGCAATACCTTAAACAGAAGAGGAATCTAGCTTGCAGTATTAAGCATATCACAGTTGATTTATCTTCTGCATCTGTGACAATAAAGTGCAATGCAATTATTTATTTCTAAATAAATGTAATTGTGGGGGTGGATTTATGGAGATATATAGTTACATCAGTTACAGTATATTTTGGGTTTGATGGATGATGCTGAAAGCTAGGGCACTGTGAATAAAGAAATTAAAACTATTTCTTGCTTTTTAAATGTGGATCATTAGGATGCTTAATCTCCTATTAGGAAACAGAATGCAAGTCTGCAGATGAAAAATCCTGTGAATCAAAATCCTATAAACTTATTTTTGAACCATTTATGTAAATATTATGGTTGACATCCAGCCTTCTTTAGCAAGAGTAAAATTACCCTCATGAAACAATGGGATATTGAGATAATATAGTATTAAGTTTTCCTAATGAGATCTGCATGTGCCAATTATGTACTGTATTTCAGTCAAGTCTCCCATTGCCAAGTAGATGTAAGATAGAACACAGCTTTGTGTGAGGGCAGGTGTCCTCCTTTATAAAAATCTACCTAATGTCAGGAAGGTTTGAACTATTTTTCCATTTGTTTCATCGTAAATCCTTCCTGAGAAGGGGGCTTCTAGCTCCATATGACCTGGCTGTGGTGGCTTCCCACGCGCTCCTGTTCAGCTGAGCTGCTGTAGCTGCTTCTGGGCCTGGCCCATGTCAAGGCAATTGTGAACTGAAATTAATTGCAGAAAAATCCATATTGAGCTGTATGGGGCTTCTGGAAGAGGCTAAAAGCCTGCCCAGGCAGTTGCAATGACTGAGATGAAGAGCAGGAACTTATGAAGCTTTTGTAATTCAATTGCACTTACTTGTGTATTTGTATTCTTCCCAGGCAATATATTTAACAGATCTTGGAATTTATGATGTTTTCCAATGGTGTATTGCGGAGTTTTGAAAAAGACTTGTGTTAAAACCATTGTTTTTTTTCAAAGTTGAAATTATTTCCTTCCTACTAGTGAATTTATGACACTTTGCTGCTGTATCACCTCTGTCAGGGATGACTTGTAGCCCTAAGGCTCGTAAGAACTTGTGGTTGTTTTTGGAATGAACTGAGGTTCAGCATTCGTATCATATTTATATCCTAATGTTTTAATCAGATAAATTTTCTCTCCCTCATTTTACATAATTGAACAATGCCCTTTCATCTTTGCTCCGTATATAGCAATATATTTAGAAGTTAAGTATAAATCTTCCTAGCAAATAAACTGCATATATATATTTGCCATATGATATATTTCTTTTAGTATGGGCAAATATTTTTGCTTTAATGGGAAGACAAATTCCATAGCATCTTTTGCTGCTTTTTTATGCTCCAAGTTAGGTACTTTGGCATGGTTATACTAATAATATATAGCTAGAATGCTGTGTTATGAAAACTCTAAATTTATAGTGTGGTAGGTCTATTATGTGGAAGTGTACTTAACTAAAAAACTCATCTGATGCCTTGTTTCTCATTCTGGTTCAGCATATACTTTCTTGCATCCTTTTTTCTCTGATTCTTTTCCCCCCAGAGGAAAAATGTATGTTCAACTGATGTTTTCTAGAACTCTCAACAATCAAAGTTGTTTGCCTAGGTCTAGAAGCGTGTGCACTGTAACATGGCCTAAAAGGTTATGCCCTGTTTTCCACTCCAGTTGCCTTATAATATCATCTGTATGTCAGCTGAATAAAATGACATGCTAAACGTACTGATTCTAATTCTGCAAGAAATCTACTGTAGGAAGAAAATGACTCCATTAATTTCACAGATAAATATGTAACACAGGCAATAAAGTCACATTAATTACACCAAGAGTAAATATTTAGTTCTCTACCCACAGCCTTTTAAATTTTTTTAATTATTAAGGATAGAGCTTATGACGTGTTAGTATAAAGGACATGGTATCCCAAATTCCAAGATTTGCTTAAAGCATTTGTAAAAGGTTTAAGGAGAATTTTTGCTGTGTACTCTGCAGGTGCCTGCTAGGCTGAATGTCTTGGTAGAAGGGAATCTTCATCACACCATTATGTTGGACTAGAGTCTGTGGCTGATTAAGCCAGCTGATCACGTATGTCGTTGCGGAACAGGACATGTTTGAGACGGAAGTAACATCATTTGCCATAAACAGTAGAACAATGTCATCTACATGCATCAATATTTTATATTTCAGATGTATGCTGGTTAAGGCATTAATGTTCAGATGGAAAGACTTGACCCTACCACTGTCCCTAGAGGAACCCCTAAAGATGCTGGGAGTAATTCTAACATGAAGGTCTGCAGTGAAGTGCTTTGAAAAGTAAGTCAAAGAGGGAAAGAAGAAACAGGGCAAAGAAAAACATCAAGGCTGTGCATTTGGATTTTGGGAGTAAGTGAAGCAAATGTGGCAAAAGCTCTTTGAAACAAAGACTGACACAAACCTGCAGAATGACCTTTACCCAGCACTGAGCGGGTATGATCAGTGAATTCAAGAAGAGCAGAGGTGCTGCACGGTAGCTTAATGAGCTTCATGGAAAGGGCAAGCATGAAATTAGAGATGAATTAGTTTGTGGGGGGTTAGTTATTTGTCATCTTGTTCAGGAAGGATGTTTTCAATTATTTCTACCTAGCAGTTGGGATTAGTCAACAATTTTAAATCAAAAGCATACAGTAGATTAGGAAAGATATGAAGTCTTCTATATTCAGCCAAGGTTGTGCTGCTATAGAGAGAGGGAGGTAAAGAATGAAGAGTGAATGGTCTCGGTAGAGGCTCTGGGTGTATGAAGGAAGGCAACAAGTGAGATATCTGGAGCAGATACTTTTAGAGTGGCTAAATCGCATTAAATGCAGCTACGTAGCGGTGTTTCTGCTTGAAAGGATGAAGTGAAAACTGGTTGATTTTTGAAAACTGGTATATATGGTATATTAGAAACCTTCTATTTATTTTAGCTTTTATTGTCAAAAAAAAATCTGTTAAGAGACTCTGTCCAGGTGAAAAGGAATACAGAATGAGAAAAGAATGGTTCTATTTTTTCAATTTCACATAGGTGCCTTGGAAATCCTAAGCAAACCTAACTTTGTAGCATTGGCATAAAACAGGTAGCAGCTGAAGAGACTCCGTAATCGCTGTAGGAGCGGGTGAGCGCCCGGCTGCGGGCGCGCGAGGCAGCTCCCGCCTGACGGCCGAGGTGTGACGGAGCACGAGGTACGGGAGCGGGCAGAGCAAGGCAGGGAGAGCTGCTCCTTGCCAAACCAATTGTCATTACAGCTCCCTGAAATAGGAATTTCAAATATGGGATTAGAGACTCCAGGAGTAACCTGAAATTGGAAATTGTTAGCCAGGTTGCTGAAAGCACAGTTAGCAGCAGACATCTTCAGAATTACGTAGGACAAAATGATTTTGCATGTCTTACAGGCAAATGAGAGTTGTCTTTTTTAATGTACCACCCATAATATTCCGGGCAGTTGGCAACCTTGCCAGGGAGCTTATAAATAAACCTGGAAGAAGAGATAAGCAGCTCTTTGCTGATAGCATGGTACCTGCACAGGCAGTTTGTCCCTTTAGAAGCTGTGAAACAATCAATGTGAGGATTGCAAGGTGTGTGAGGAACTAGCTAAAGAGAAGATTACCGTAGATCCTACTGAAAAAGATACCAGGTGGCAGTTACTAAGGGTGTTCCTTGGAGATCAGCCTTGCCATAAGCCAGTTCCTTGCCTTTTTACTGGAGCTGGTGCCTCAGTAGATGTGGCCTCTGAAACCAGCACATGGCAGGAGTTGGTGTGGTACCACAAACATCAGAGCCTACGAAGTTACCACACAAGCTAATAGCACAAATGTGCTGGGCTTGGCCCATAAATGTGTTACCATAGGCCATCCTTTAGCGACTGAAAGTAGCTTAGCGCTCCGAGTGTCACAGTGGCGGGAGGCGGACGTGGCTGGTCGACGGCGCTAGTGAGGCACGAGGCAGAACAACACACGGTGCTGGCAACTGCCCGCCTCGGCCTGCGCAAACTGAGGGGAGAACTGACCTCAACGCTTGGGGGGCAATTTCTCCCGCGTGGGATTGGCAGAGTCCATAAGGGTTGAGCTTTCATAAATCTTTGTAAACCTCTTCCAAAGCGCGTTGCTTTGCCCAACCTCTAATATCAGTTGAGTTGGTGGTTTAAGAAATACCCTGCTGCTGCAGGGACTTAGGGTACTGGTTGTGGCCTCCGTACTTTCAGTGCCACCTGGCAATTACAGCTTGATTCCTTTTTCTTCTGCTTATCTGTGTTGAGCTTCACTGTCCTCTGCATTCTCTCAGTCAGGACATCTATTAAACGGCTTCCTGAGGTGCACACTGTCATCAGGTGGCCCTCCCTTTTTTATGGCTTTACCATGCTGAATTGCTAATCCCTTTCCTATTTATTGAAATAGTGCCCCAAATTTTAAAAACCTGACTCAATTCTGTCCCTTTTTTCCAAAGCTCACCCCTGCCAAAAGCATTTGTTCCTTTTATGCTTGTTCATGCTGGGATGAATCTATCATACCACCCTGTGCATATGTAATGATTTCTTTTGTTTCTTGTCAGGGTATCAGAGCTGGAAAATCTCATGTATTACAGCAGCATGGAGATATATATATATATATATATATTTTGTCGGTGTGGTCCTAGAGGTATCATACCCATTTTCAAAATCTGTTATGAGCCTACTTTATGTTAATTTTCCATTGAACTACTATGCCTTGAGCTAGTAGCTTTAGGAAGGAGCACAGACTTCAGCATTAGATAAAACCCTATTCAGCCTGCTTTGACATCAGCTCCTCATGCTGTACAATGCTCGTTTATTTTTAAGCTACAGTTTCCTCTATATTTGTATTGGCAAATAATACTGTGAACACAAAGGAATATCACAGGCGGGTAGTGATCAAAGTGGCCAGCTAACACCTTGTGAGAAAAGCAAAGGCTGGATTTGAAAGGTGCTAAAGTTAAAATGATGGAACCAGGTGCTGTAGTCTGAAACGCACTTGCATCTGTACTGCAAAACTGCTGTTTGTTTTTCCTTTCATCAGAGCCTCAAGGAGCTGAAAGCTAAAATCAAAGATGAGGAATTAATTTTGTTTTTTTTACCTGAGGTGTATATGATATGCCTGAAAGTTTCTAAAAGTGTGGTATTCTTGTTTGTTTTGTACATGGTTAAAATAAAAATTCATCTCAAAGTACATAGCTCATGGTCACATGGTAAGTAATTATCATGTTAATATCATAAGATTTTTGAAGTTAAATACTCATATAGTGGGAAATTTTCTCTTTTCTCCTTGTTTTTTGCTGAAGATTGTTAAAAACCCTAATGGAATAGCACTTAGTCTGTGAGCAGATATGTTGTATTAAAATTGCACTGATGCAGTGAAAGAGATTAATCAGGCTGCTGCGGTGGTAACTGGTGCATCCTCTGCCATTTCATAGTTGGGGTCTCTCGTGTGGGAGTTGGTGACAGAGCTGTCGCTGCTGTCTGGCTCGAAGCAGCGCGAAGGACCTTGGTTATTTCTGTGCCCTTTGCCTGAGATGATATGGAAACCTGTCTTTGTTTGCTGCAAGGCAAGGGCTGAAAAAAGTCATCACTTGCTCTTTTAAATCCGGCTTTTCAAAAAATAAAAAATAAAAAAAGCTGCCAGGAACAGTCCAATGTCTTGTGGATAGTAGCCTAGATAACCTCACAGGTCCTTTGCTTTAATTTCAACACATCTTTGATGTTGAGAAATTTCATTAACTTGTGTGATAGATCATGCGCTTTTCTATTATTTGTCACCAAATTATCTTCTAGCCAGCAAAAAAAAAAAAGGAAGAAAAAAAAAAAAACACTTCTACAATAAGCAGAGGATTAATGGACTAAAACACCCACGGATATTCATCACAGATGCATTTGCTTCCCTTGAGAGCTTGTCTGAGGTCCTACCTGTGTTTGGTTTCCAAGCACCTGGGTACAGCAAACGTGCCTAGCGGTTGCTAAATCCTACATGCCTTGAAGGCAGCGAGAATTTGGTGAAATGCAACTTCAGAAAGGCTTTGTCTTTTCAAATTTAAATGGATGCTGGGGGATTATGCTGTATGTTAGCCTCTCCCTGCATAGGTGCAATCTGTTAACAAGACCACAAGTCTTCAATCTACTTCTGTAGCAATAAATCTCCCCAGAAAGTGAACGACGAACAGAAAGTCTCTGGTCTGCGAATATGAAACTTCAGAGAAAAAGCAATAAAGCAATTTGCAAGAGAAAAAAATCCTCCAGTTTCATATTCACCATCACACCTCCAATCAGGCAGTGGATGTAGTTGCACATAAATTTATACGAGCAGAGGTCAGAGGGTTAAAACACTGCAGTGTAAACTGCTGCTTTGGTGCCAGCTGAACTGCTTCCAGAACCAATCCTTCAGGATCTCCCTGAAGCTTTGGAGAGGTTGATGAATATACAAGGTGAAAGGTGTGTGAAATAGTCAAAATGAAATGAAATACAACAGCAAATTTTATTTATTTTCCTGAATGCTGAATTTTCCAGAATTTGACAGTGGGTCTGCTGTGTGTATTTTATTAATGTGAACAAATATATAGACTGAAAAATGAGTCTGGTGAAACCACATAAACTGTAGATGTCTTTCTCAAATAATGACTTTATACTCAGTTGTGGTATATACTTTTCATCACCAAAAAATGGCCCTTTGCTGAAGTTGCAATAAAATAAAAGCATAGAATTCCGAAGCCTTAAATCTGGGGAGGAAACAAAGTCTAGCCTCTCCTCTTAGTCTAGCCTGGATTCTTTAAAAGGATGAGGATCTGATGCCCTAACTTGCTCAGACCAATCTCTGCTTGATGACCAGTCCAGTTAGCTGTAATGGGGTTACCCATAGCAGGTACTCAGTGCAATAAGGGCACTATCATCTGTTTCATCACTAGAAGGAGGTACAGGAAGAAAAGAGGAAGGGGAATTCTGCTTAGTAAGTCTGAGAAACTTTGTTTGCACCCAAAATTGCTTGCTTGTCTTGTAAGAAAATGAAGTTCCTTGCAAACCAGCACAGTGTGCTATTTTCACACAGAGACCTCTCACCATGGCTGTTCTGGTAAAGCTCCTGAACAAAGGGAGCAAATTGGTTCCCAATCTTTTGGATCCCAAGTGCTCTAACATGTTGTTACGAGCATTAAGTGCAAGAAAACCTCCAGTTAGCACTTGGATCCTATTAGCCACCAGAGATTCAAAACCATTACCATTAAAAACATTAATTCTCTTGCTTTGGGAACATCTTGTTAATTGTCTTTTTGTTTTAAGGGATAGAGTGTGATTTGAATGTGTTTGCTGAATACATCCTGTTTAAAAACAATTTACAGTTCCATAAAGGGCTGCAATCCCTTATGACCCGAGACGGTCTGAACTCGCCCGAGTCAGTCCAACTTCTGGCTTTTCACATTCTGTACCACGATGACTGAAATACTCAGGGGCTGAACTTTGTTGCTTCCAGAAATGCCATTTTCCACTGGGGAGTCTTCAGGCAATCACATCTCTGTGCAGCAGACCTGGCACTTGATATTTTCTAATACTCTTTTAAGGTTAAACATAGTTGTTCATGGTAGAAGTTATTTACTTATCCTCCCTAGGAAAGGGAGTTTGTCAGATGTGCAGGGAAGGGAGCCCTGCAGGGTTATGACAAGCAAGGTTATGAGTTAGAGCAGGTTTGTTTACAGTAAAAAAAGTTGTTCCAATGATCTGTCCTTAACCTGTGTGTCTCTGTTAGCTCAACTTTCCTCCAGCACTTGGTGGCCATGCTGCTTAGGAGGCTTCCTCGTTGGCAGCTGCGTGCTCCTGTGGATGATTATTTTTGTAGCTCTAGTTGTCAACATATTTATTGGAGCTGTCGGAGCAATTCCACAATATATGTGTCCCTGTTTAACTTCACTAAGTCAGGATACTTCCTTGTAATGATATACTATGTCTCTATAATATATCAGGACATATTCCTATAATGCTAAATCTGGTATGTGAATGTTTATCATGAGCTTATTTCTATCAGAGCATGAGCTTTCCATTGCAGGGTGGTCAGCGCAGGTGGGGATGTCACCATGTGGCCTGTGAAATTTTAGTGCCCTTCAGAGGCAGGTATATGTGGCAGCCTTGGTGCCTCTAGTGAAAAAATACAACTACACTCTTGAGTTATTCTAGATACAAATGCTAATGTGTCCTTTAAAGTGGCAGTCTTGTAAGAAAGGGAGAAAACTGGAATGCCAGGATCAGGTGCTGCAAATTGCTGGCATCAGCCTTTTGGGTCACTTGCCTTCTGCAGCTGGCCTGGCCTGACAGTTTGCAGGTTTGCTTGGGCAGTACCACAGGCTGGTGGTGCCTTGAAGCTGACATGCAAGGATTCAGGTCTGTGACACGGCAAATGCCCTTAATATTTAAATAGCTTCCACTAACTAGCCCCTAATTAGCCTATTCTGTGTTATTTGATAGAACAGGAATTAAATACAGTTAGCATGAAAGGGTTTTATTCCCATATATATTTATCCCATATATACTTATATTTATTCCCATATTTCATGGAACTGGGTTAATTCCAAGAGGCATCTATTCCTGCCTTTTCCAGGACTTTCCTGTGTGACACAGAGTTAACGCTGTTCACTTTAACCCGTCTGACAACTGTGTGAAAAAGCTGCAGTGCTTTTCAGTGCTGCGGAGCAGCATTGCCTGCCTCGGCACAGGAATCGCCTCGCGCACTCCTACGCTTCAGGCAGCAGCGGAGCAGCCCTCCAAGGCTCTGTAGGGAGCTCACGGAAAGCGGGAGATGCTTTCAAACACATCCCTAGGTTGGTTCCTACAGAGCTCGCTGAGCGCTTTCCATTCCATGGATAGGAACTATTTCAGTGGATGAGAGCCAGAAGCAGGTAGTAACCGCCCTGGCAGCTTATCCCAGCGTTATGGACTGCATTTTAGCTGTTCATGTATTGTAATCGAAGACGATAGTAGTTTATGCCTCCTTAAAGTTCACGTGCAGGAGATGGACTTGCAGCTGGCACTTAAAGCAGCGGTGCCAGGATAAGGTCTGTCAGGCTCCAGTGGGAAAGTGCCTGTGGTTTTGCATTAGAGAGTGTGGTTCTCAGGAAATACGTTGCACAGTTATTAGGAAGGAGTTACTTTCCATGTCAGCTCTTGAGTGTTAACCCAAGTGACAGACTAAAAGCATTCAAAGCTGCTCATACTTAATTCCAATAGCCAGTAACAGCTTCTTCGTTACAGGGAAAAGGAGGGAAGGAAATACGAAGAAAGTCTAATATAATAACCTATACATTTGCAAGCTTGCTTTCTGCCATGTATAATTGTAGTTACCAGTTTCCATTTATAACCCAGTAATTCCCTTAGTTTTATCTGATAGGAGCCGGGGGAATTCTGACCGAAGTTTTGGTCCTGTGCATATTGGCCCAGGTTTTGACGGGTAGTTTGAAGCTCGGTTGTTGTAACGGGTTTACCCTTACGCTCTCAGATGGCTGGATGCGTTTCCTTAAGAACAGTGTGTGGGAGGATGGTGTTCTCAAGAAGTACCCCGAGACCTCAGGGTGGCACCGAGGGTTGCAGTACTCATTTATCGAGTTGTCTGTCTTGGCAGACTCTGAACTTGCTGGAAATTCTCTGCTACTTCCAATTACATTTTATGTCCAGTATTTCTGACTGACAGAAAATGGTAAGAATTGCAACTCATTTTTCTACCTTGCCAGTACTTTTGAGAATATAAAAGCACAAAGCTCTGAATGAGTTCTGACTGTACTTCTGTCTTCCCTGGAAGTTCGTGAAAACAATGCATGATTTGAAACCGGGAATCTGCAGAGAGCGGAGCCCGTGCTCCCGGCACAGCTCAGGTGGGTTTGTGACCTCTGAGACAAACCTGAGCAGCTTTGCTTCGAATGGCTGGGGACCAGCAGGGCCTTTGCAGCAGATGGGGACTGCTCGTGTGTGGGCTCCTATATATCATGCTTTCCTGGCACACTGTTCATTACACCGTGAGTATTTCTCTCGAGAAAGAAAATGTTTGATCATCTAGAAAAGTTAAACCCTCAGGCCAGAGGCAACCTGAATTTAGAAAAATTGCACTTTCTGTTTTGGTTTAGATTAAGAAAAATATGTCTGTGCCAGTGTTAGATGAAAGGCATGTAGGAGAAAATAAAAATATCCAGTTAAATATCTACATGACAATGTGCAAACACAGCCTTTTGCATAAGGCACCTAGCTGCACATGCATCACTTTCATGCAAGGATCTTCTGAAGAAAAATGAACAAATAAAAAGAGTCATCACAGTTTGTTTTCCCAATAATCTTTTTTTTGTCATAAGGCTCATGACTAGAACTGAAACTTATAAATTTATTGCTATTTCTTTATTTCATAAATACTTGTTTCTAATTTCTGTGTTCCTGAGGCCTTTTAAAGCAGTCATATGTCATACCCAAAGCACAAGTCTCAGAAGTCGTGAGTATTAGAGGGTTTGGTGGGGGGAGGGTTAGAGAACTTTCATTTCTGTATGTGATTCATGAATATTTAAGAATAAGGGCCCTCATCTGATATTGGGACTTAGAAGAAAACTTGGAAGTGCTGCCTCTTGGGCAGACTGGACATAACAAATCTGATTTACAGACAGCAGTTGGATTTCCAAAAGCCCCAAGTATTTTAAGAGTGCAAGTGCCATTGACTTGGAAACCAATTAGATATTTTGAGGATCCAGTCCACACTCTTATTTTGTAATATGTAAGTTCCTTTGCAGAAAAGGCAAGCAAAAACTGCAGCATCAGACTGCACACACCAAATCAAGTGTTAACCCCGAATCAGAATTTTGCGTAGAATCCTTTGTGCTTGTGCCCCGCCGAGGGCTAAGGAAAGGGCTATTGCAGCAGGATTAAGATCTCAGGGGTAAATTTAGAAAATTTAGACCCCTGGAGTTTCAGTGCAGGTGTGGGGATTTGTTGAAAAGCTACACTGTGTATTTATAGATGGCAGTCAGAACATTTGTTAGCCTTTGAATATCTGTGTCTTTATACTGCTCTCAAACACTAAAACTGCATTCTTTTTGATGGCTGCTCATTTTGTCTGTCTTTTGACAGCCAGTTTAGCTATTTCATTAAGAAATTAGGCTTTGTGTATTCAGGGAAGTAAGGGGCGAATCAGAAAGTTGAGTACTTTCCACTGGATTCACAGGAAAACAAAGCACAGTGAAAACTGTACTAGAGGCTTCATGTAAGGACTAAGAGAAATTTTTCCTCGGGCAATGAGAGTGTTAGAAAGCAAGCTTGCCTTTGAGTCTGTAATGCCAGAGACAATATTTAGAGCTGTATCATGACATTGTGGTTTGTACTCAGTCTCATGTTACATCAATGTAAAGGAAAAAGATGTACTGTTTCTGGATGCTTAAATCCTTACTGTACTGAATTTTCCTTTAAAAAGCAAACAACCCCCCCCCCATCACGCAGTCCAGTATTATTTTCCTTGACAACATCTAGATTCACCATTTCTTGCACTTTCAATGTTTTTTCACTATATATATTTTTCATTTTTTTAATATTTTTATGTATTTTTAACCACCCGTGTGCCTCCCCTGCGTGGGCTGCTCTTCCTTCCTCGCTGTCACGCTCCAGTATAAAGCACATGTCCCAGCAGAACCGCGTTGTGTCGCCCTGCTGTGACAGCAGCTCCGTCTCTGCCCCCCAGTTCTCCTGCATAAGTATAGACATTTCAGGTTGCGTTTCTGTCTTTCATAATACTACCTATTTATAATATAAGATAAAAGTTAGTGTGTCCAGTTTCTCTAACGTAGTTGAAGACTACAGGGTAGAATTTCATTTGAAGCAGAAGAAAGTCTGAGGAGGCTTTTTTCTTCCTACCCGTACAGCCCTCACTCTCCAGAAGGGGCTAAAGTTAAGGTTGGACACATCTGTGTCCAGCCCCTTCCCGAACAGGGGCTGCCTGTGTGTGTTTTGGGGCAGTTCAGTCCCCTTTGGACCTGCAGGGCTGCACAGCTGCAGCCTCTGGGCTTCGGATTCCTTTCTGTTCTCCCCAAGCCCTGGCCAGCCTCCTAAAGCTGTAAATGAGTCTTAATTAGAAAGCATAAAATTAGTATGCCAGGATTCTCTTAATTGGGATACCACAGTGGACCCATTATCTCACTTAAAGGGAAAGTAATTTACTCTGCAGAGCTCTGCCTGTGGTGTATTCACATGTTGTATGGGGAATCCATGGGCTCATCAAATGATAGGTCTAAAAAGGCAAAGTACCGTATCAACTAATGCATAAGATATTCACCACGTTTTTTATGTTTCATATTTTTATAATCTTTATAGTTGCTTATTTGATAAAACACGAGAAACGTTCTAAGCCTGCTGGACACCTGCTGAAACACTCTTCTCCAAGCTGACCAAGCGCATCTCCATTAAGCCGGATAGTTCATGATGTCATGCTCAAGCAACACAAAATAATTCATTTCTTGGAGAAATGTCAGCTAAGAGATTTCTGAATAACAGTGACCAATCTCGTATACTGCTAATGCTGCTGACCATGCAAGAGGTCACTTTGATGTTAATTTGAGTAGCTTTAAGCAGACTTTTTTTTTTTATGATTATTTTGGATTCACTGAAACCTTGTAGCTGCCCACTCAGACTTTGGGTTCATATTCTACTAATGAAGGTATGTAACACGAGCTGAATTACGAAGGCTTGTTGTTCAAATACCGATCAGTGATGTGTGGGTAATGAAATAGGTGTGTACAAATGATTACCGCAATGTATTATATGATAATTGAATATGGAAACCAGATTCACATGTTCAAGTGAATTGACATATATTTTGGCATACCTTAAGGTTTGCAGTCAGAGCTGATTATTTCTGCTGTAATTCTCAGTAACAGAAATAATCACTTACACACAACCTTTCAACAATTTGTTTACTGACCTCCACTGTAGAACCTACAGATTTTTTATCTTTTAAAATACCATTTCTCTATTTCAAATGTGGGTTGTTAGGACAGGCAAATGGTGTGATTATGGGTGGAAAACCGACCTTTTGATCCAAATTTAAAGCACGTTTTTCCTCTCCTGTGGAATTCTCAGTTTTCTTATTACCAAAATCAACATTATCTGTCAGCAATACAAAGGGCGAATGTAATTAACCACCCACTCGCTTGGAACAGGTAGTACCTTGATTCATTTAATTTAGAGCATCTAAAGCTGTCAATGACTTGCCATCTGCTGAGGGTCTGGAATGCCCTCTTAGCTGTGCGCTGGGTCAGTTACGTAAGGGGCATCTAGTTTCCTCATCTGTGTTTTGAGAATGTTTGTGTAGCTTTTAGGTAGATAAAAACTGAAGGACAAATTGCTTTAGAAGTTGTAAATTAATTGCTCCCCAAAACAAATCTGTAAGGCCTCTGATGTAATTTGTGTCAATACCATAATAAAAAGAGATTGCACAGCATCAATAATTAACTATATGTATCCTAATGAAAAACTCTTAATTCTGTGTTTCTGTGAATCACATATCCCAGCTGTTTTCCCCTTACCTCTGCTAATATTTCAGCAGGGGAACACCAGCTGTGGGGTCCAGGCTCCTTTGCTCCTTACAAAGCCAGATCTCGTCCTTTCTCCTCTCCTTCTACTCCTGTGCCTAATTTAAAGGAATGCCAGGTTTGCGTCTACTTGAAATTGAAAACAAGTCTTTAAAGTGAATTGGTGAAAACAGTGTTAATAGTACAGCTGATCCCAAAGTTGACTGCTGTTATTTGGTGGAAAGGAGAAAATATATTGCTTTTAAATGGGAAATATACTGCCAGAGACAATGTTGAAGTTAAAATAAAACATAAAATGTAACCATTAAGGTGAGGTAACACTGGTTTATGATTTCTAGCACCTCTATAACTTGGCATCAACTGCTGCTAATACACAAAGGTTGGGATCACAACCTGCAGAGCTAACAAACCTCTTTCCTTTTCAGTATGATTTGCAGGAGAAAGAACTTTTTTTTTTCCTTTGTCAAGTGTATATAGTCACTAAATGTATATATTTTTAAATACCCATCTCTCATCTTATGGTTTTACAAATCTTAGCAGGTTCAAAGTTCTAATTTGCAAATACAACTAGTACAGATTCAATCAATTTTCAGAAATTGTTTTTAATTTAGCCTATGTGTGAGCAGATAAAGAAGCAAAGAGATTTGGAAATACTGCAGGAAAAAAAAAAAGTGGAGTACTTTCAAAATCGGCTCAGCTTTTTAGGATTGCAATGGAAAAGACTCATTCCCATAGTCCTCTGGACCTTCCCCACCCCCAGATCCTTCTTAAAATCCTTTAGATTTTCCTGTGGTGTGCCTTTAGATTAAATTGGCATTGTCAGTATGGAAAATACATTTTCGTTTGTTCCACATCTGCCTTTTATTTTGGGTCAAGGGCCAGAAGTTTTGCCTGTGGTTTCTCCACTTTTTTCAGCTGTGCAGCCTTAAGGAAAATCGATGTTGGCGTTTGTGCATGGTTCAGTAGGATGTTATGTACAGAGCAGTAACAATTTCTGCACTTTCTTGTAGCTTCCAGAATCCCTTCCCAAACGTAGCTGCTTTAATCCTTCTTGGAGCTCTCGTGTTCTCCCATGCTCTGGCACGTTTGGGGTGGGAACGGTTCCTCAGAGCACCCTGCAGGTAAGGCCGTCCTTGGAAGGGCAGCAGATGTGTGGTGCTGGGCTAGGTTTTCTTCACACCTCCTTCTCACGCCTTTTCCTTAACCAGTTCTCGGTGCCTCTTCTGCCTCCCTTTCATGGTTTATCCAGAGCCTTGGGGATGGTTTGGCCATGGTGCGAGTGGCCTCTCTCTACCAGAGGTGCCTGGGCCCTTGGGCGCCCGCCAGCGCCACACAAGACCTTCAGTGTCACATCAAACTTTCTAACGCCAAAATCTAGCTTCGCGTTTCTAATCATTTTCTTTGAAAATCACGGTCTTCATTCCTGCAAGTGGTTTGTTGCCAGGTCTCTCCTTTGGTGTCTCACTTCTTTGCCCTGGGAGCAGGGGGTACCAGGCTGTGTGTGCTAAAGGGGTGTACTAGAGCCCCCTCGTTTTCACATGTTCCCTCACCGTGTCCTTGCTCTGGCTCCTGCTGCCCCAATTGCTCTCTTTCCGTAGCTAGTGCCTTTCAGCGACTGTTTTTATTTTGGGTTGACATGTCTTGCGGACCGCGTCAATCTTTGTTTAAAAGGGCCCGTGTGTGCGGTGTGCAAAAGCAACCATTTTGTTTATAGGCCCTAAGTTGAAGTGACGTTGTCAAGGCTGGTAAAACTCAAATCTGACCTTCTTCAAAAGAAAACAAAACCACCTGGAAACTTCCTAAAATTACAATGAGTTTTATTTTTTTCCTCCCTTAAATTAAACTACACATTCTTGTGTGGGGAATATATAAAGATAGGAGGGGCAGGAGAAAGAGAGGAGGAAAGGAGTATGGGAACAAAAAGATCTACCCATCAAAAGCACAGAACTAATTACAAACAAGAACAACAAAATATATGCAGAACAGGAACAGGGTAGCATGAAGACACAGAGTTGAAGAGGAATAACTTTAGTTTTGAGTGTCCAAGAAATTCCTAAACAAACGGAAGCAAAATAATGTGCTACTGTCTGTTTACAAGGCTGTAGTAAAATGCCCAAGATGTCCTTGTTAGTCATGGGTAATATCTTAACATGGCAATGTGTTTTTTTTTTTTTTTTTTTTTAAGTACTTCATTATTATTATATTTTTATTTCCCTTCATGTTAATATTTCAGTTGTTTGCTTGCGGTTCTGAGAAATGCTTATCCATTTTAATAGAAATTATAAAAATGTAAGATCAAAATAAAATACAATTTTAATGAAAGAATAATATACATATATATTAAAGCTTTTTAATGCTGATGCAGCTGCACAAAGCTTTAGTAGCAAAAGTATTTTGTTAAACTTTCATCAGGAAAATGTTATATATTCAGTGAAACTGTTAGTTTAATTTCAGAAATGGATCTCATCTCAAGTAATCGCCATTCATTCTGTTGTAATCCTCAATCCTGTTCGATCTACACTGAAAATATCTAATCTATTTGGATGTCATACAATAAATCTTTTTTCTTCTTTCATTTTTTGTGCTATCAAGCTCCCGTACCACCAAAGACAGGTATAAAAACACTAAATCAAAGATAACTATTTAATGTTGCCTTTCATTCTAACAAATATCTAATATTTTGTCATTTGTGGAATGAAAGAAATAATCTTAAATGTTTTGACTTACAAGTTCCTCAAGCATCAGACTCTAATGAATATTTCCTTCTTAGCAATATATGAAATAGATTCATTCAGTTCTTATTCCATTTCTTTTATTACAGATGAATCAATATTCTTTCATGTATAACTTGCTCATAAAAAATATGAATAATACAGGGTACATACTGCATTGAAAATATCTGCCTTCTTTATTTACTATGTGCTTCCATTCTCTGTTTTTATGCTACTTATAATCCAGTACATGGACCATTTAATTCCATTTCAATAAGTTGCTTATGAGGCCCTCGAAACCTGATCCAATTTAATAATATTAAATAACAAGAGCTTTCGTAAAAATTAACTCCACTATATTTCCTCATTAGCGAAGGCAGGTCAGGCGCAAAGAACCCTACAAGAGCTCTGCAGGAATAGTTTGTGTTTGTTTTTTAATTAAGACATTTTAAAAGTGAGTTCCTTTTAAAAGTTCACTGGTGAAGGTTATTTAAAATTTATTTGTGCCATTTTGGTTATACTACCTCCATTAGAGGAATAGTTTACTAAATTACTACAGCCCTTTTTAATTGTGTGCAGGCATTTGATTTAGCTGGTCTGTTTTTATGTGAGACACCTCAGACCCAAGCAAGCTTGCAGACAAGCTGGATTTTGTTAGTGATAGTCAGAGTTTTGCCATAGGCACTTAGAAAAAGTCATTTATTCATTTTAGTCATTTCTTTCTTCTCTTTTTTTTTTTCCATGAGGGTGCTGCAGTGTTAGCAGTGAAGGAAAAAGTGTTGTCCATTTTTTAAATGACATGCGTAATGAATTTCCCATAACAGCTTTAGGATATAAAGTCGGGATTTTCAAAGGATAGTGGAACAATTTTATGTCTAATTGCCTCTGACTTATGTTAAGAAATTGTTAATTCACTCGCCTTTGGAAATCTGAATCTGAAGAAAAATGGCACTGTTTCCATCAATCAAAAAGGTAGCCCAGATCTTTCCGTCTGTTGTCTGTGGTGTCCCAAGTTGTTCATTATCATCTTCTTCTCTATGATACATTATTTGTAAATGTGTCCCTTCAAATATAGATTTGTACATACTCAGTTCTCATCTATTTAACTGTAAAAATGAATCTTGTATTCTTCTTGTACTTGATCTCCCCCCCCCCCCCCCCCGCCATTCACTTCTGGTACAGCCTTTACTGATGCTTATAGGATCCTTTTTCTTTTGTATACAGAACTTTCACAGATGACCCAAGGGAGATAAATATCACGGGTGGGTATGAATTTTCACGACTCCTTTCATATGTATAAAACTGCCAGGGGGTTGCCTTTCTGAAGAACAATAATGACACAATTCCTGAAATGAAGTAAGGGACACTTGCTCTTTAAACTGCTTTAAAGCTGAAGTATGCATCAATTAAAAAAATAAAATTAGTGGGCCTTGCTTTTTTGAATTGGAATTAACTTGCTCCTTTCTGAGTGAGTAGAGAAAGGTAGGAAGTCAGGATGCAAAACCATGATGCTGTGCTACTTTTTCTACCAACAGACAAGGTGCTTGTAAGGATTGAATGGAATATCTTAATGCATCATGTTCTGTCAAACTGAATTACTTATCATGCTCTCAGGTTTTAAATATAATATCTTAGAATGAAAGGCAAGTTGCTGATAAATATAAATGACATACTGTGCTTAAAATGTAACAAAGATAAATAAATAAATAGAGTGAAGTATAGAGAAGCTGAATACACAGACCTAAAGGATTTTTATGGGCATTTTTTCCTTTTCATTCAGAAAAAAAGAGACAGCAATCTCTAGTGAAGTCTCAAAAGAGAGGCGCAGACAGGACTCGGCTCCTGCCTTTTTACCGAAATAGGCTGTCACTAATAACGGCGATGACAAAATCCATCACCATCAGCTGTCCAGCCAGGTAGAAGCAGCAGCAGCAGTCATTCTTCCTGAGAATAGCTCCTACAGTTAGGGGACACGTAAGACATTCACTGTTTCCTTTGTACTGATTACAAACTATTTATTTATTTGGAATCATGACAGACCTTGAGCTCACTTTGTCACTTATTTATAGGTACCCTTAGGAGGAAAATAAAGGACCGACTGCTTGTGCTTGGTATAGTCTTCAGTCTGCCATTGTATTTCAAGGTGAGCTTGACCATGGTCTTGAACACTTATAAATTCTGTCATAAAGGCTGTGTTTGGAGGTTTTCTGGAAAATGTTAGGTACACCTGGACATCATCTTAAACACATTTGGGAAATGTAAGGAACCGAAATGCTAGGACTATATAAGGGTCTTCACTTACTAACAGGCATTACAAAAATAGATATTTCCAGTTGGATAAACCAGAACAATTTGCACAGTGTCAAACACCTACTCTCTTCTACTTATAAAAAAAACTAGGTTCTGCCATCCTATGAAAAATAAGAGCCAGATAATCTGTGGAGCTAGTAGAGATTTTGCTGTTGTCTATTTCTGCAGAAGATGTTCAGTTACACAGAGAAAATCTAAGGGTGGGTGAATAGATGACTGTATCATAGACTTGCTTCAGAAGGAAATAGAGGACAGTAGCAAATACTCTGTATTTGCATATTCATTCTGTTAAGAACAGATTGCCACTGAAGTATGTTTGAGACAAACGGAGTCAAATTAGCATCAGTTCAGTCCTAATTAATGCATTGCTCTAAGGTATATCTGTTTAAGTTTTCATCTTTCTTGGGGAAAAAGGTAAGTAATGCAGGAACTTTGCAGGAGGATGCGTTTCAGGAGGACAGCAGCATGTACCTCACCTGCTGCTCTTGAATTTCTTTCATGCTCAGCAGTCCCACAGAGTTCAGTGGAGTTTGAGAACTCAAGTTATGAAGCCAAAATCAGGCAGTGAAAAGATTGATCAAAGTGTGTGTTGCAGCCCAGGAGATGTGAATCCTTGCAGGAAAACTTGGGCCAGTTACCTGAGGTCAAATATACCAGATTATGCTGTGAGTCCAATGGAAACTGGTACTTGAAGGAACAATCTGAAATCTGGGCCCTTCAACAGGGGAATTTTTTGGAAGTGCTGAACTTTTAGCAACAGCCATAGATGTGACTGCTCATGTTTGAATGCAGCAGTTTGGAAAATCAATTCAGTTTTTAATCAACATGAGTAGAGATCAAGGTACATAACTTTCCAACCTCTAGACTGGGGTTCTCAAAGGGTTTTGTGAAGCTAAGCAGAATTCCCATTCTTCTATAGGAATTTGCCTTCATGATAAACATATTTCCCTAATGGTATGACTTCTCTATGATCTGTGGAAGTATAAATCTACTTTTAGGTGTGTTTCTTAAAATGTTATACTGATGGCATATCTGAACATTGCCAAAAACCTCTCAAAATGCTCTAATGGGAATGATTTAAATGTATTTTTCAGTTTAGTTGCATCTAGAAATAACTGAAGCAAGAAGACATCATGATGTTAGTTATATTACTTTAAAATTAATACTATAGTGTTCATATGCACGCAGAACAAAATATTTTTTTAATATAATTTGCTCATTAGAGAATGTGCCGTAAGGGGAATGGAGTTTACTGCAGCAAACTACACTATGCACAGAATAAATTCTTGACAGAACAAGGAAATGGAAGAAGAATCTTAAAGACCAGTATACTAGAGCTTGTGAAAGTGTGTTTTTTTGTTCGGGTGTTTTTCTTAAAATATGACTGGTTTAGTTGTTTTCCACATGAAAATTCGGATAAGAACTATACTTACAAATATCTTGACTATGTGTGGGATTATAAGAAAGAGTAAAGAACTGGAAGTAACGGATTGCAAGAAAATGAAATATTTTGACATGCGTTTCATAGTCATCTTCTATAGTCGTGTCTCAATCCCTTCCTCCCTGGTGCTTGTTATCAGCAGTGATGCAGACAGGCCTGCACAGCACTGACACGCTCCCAACGCAGAGTGCGGGTCTATTAAGATGGGAAATACAAACAAGGACAAGTAGCAGCAGCTTCTGCAGGCGTCGGTGTCAGTGGGGAGGTGACGTGACACCAGCGCGCGCTGCAAGGGCTCTGCAGTTTAACTGGCATCCAGCTGTGCCCGGGCGCTGTGCTGGATTTGGAGGGCAGGTAGCGCTGCCCTAAGAGCTCCCCACGTGGACGGTCACTCCTGTGGCCGCTTGCCGAGAAGCCCTTGCCGCCCCGCTCCGTGGGGAGGCTGCGTTTTCCCCAGCGCGTGGGGGCTGAGCAGGCCGTGGCAGCCGCTCGGGGGGTGGGGGGACCGGCAGGCTCCGTGGGGAGGCTGCGTTTACCTCAGCGCGTGGGTGCTGAGCAGGCCGTGGCAGCCGCTCGGAGCGTGGGGCGCAGGGCCGTGACTGTCCCGCCGTTCCTCTGCTCCCATCCAGGAGGAGCCTGTGGGTAAATCGCCGCTTGCGGTGTGTGATCACGGACGCCCTAAGTGGCTGCGCCGCAGTTGTCTTAGCAACAGCCACGTGCAAGCTGAAGAGCAGCTGCCTAACTCGAGGGCAGCTGAAGGGACACTGGTGCCGAGTCTCCAAAGGGACAAATACGCACGCGTTGCGTGAAGTGTGGTCCTCTGCTTTAGAAACAGGTCGTGGCTGAAGCCTGTGAATGGGCCGTTTCTTTTACGTGCCTGCCTGGCGGTTTTGGCATGCACTATTGCAGCCAAGAGGCCAGGCGTGCAGTAGTCTTGCACAAAGCAAAACACACGTGTGTCAACGTGCCTGACCATGGATTGTTCTGTACGTACGAAACCCCATGAACCGCAACAGTGTGGGGCTTGGAGGAGATTTTAGTCATCGTTAGTCTCATCCAGACAGTCGATATGAAGGAAAGGCTCTCATAAATGTTGCTGGCTTTGAATAAAGCTGTGTTAGAAACGTGCTTCTAGAATCCACTCCCTGTGAGTAAGACCCATTAAAATGAAGTAATGGATTTAGGTGCCAAAATTTGAATTACTCTGTTCCTTTTTCTAATGAATCTTTTAAAATAAATGAGAGTGTGAAGTTGGCAGGCTGAATTTAGTTTGTGGAGTGTGTAACTCCATTTGATATAGCCTTACGTTATAGCAGTATCTGGTTGCTGTGCCTTTATTCTGTGCTGAAAGGAGAGTGATTATCATGATTGGATAATTTACCAAGATTTTACTGGGGATTATTAGTTTTACCACTCTAATAAACATATAATTAAGCAGTGCATCCATATTATTGGATCCTAGTCTGCTTTGTACACAGTGGATTTATAGCATGTCAGTAAATATTGAAACTGTGATGCAGTAATTAAGATTTACATAAGCCTTCTCTGGGCAAAGGACAAAGGATTTTCCTGCGAGCGTCAGCGGAAGAGTTGCTGTGCTGAGGAGAGTGTCTGAATGCGAGAAGGAAACACTGGCCGCTTCATAGCCTCGGCCCCAGCTATTCAGGGGAATTTAAGATTTCAGCTTCAAATATGGCACAGTCCGCACTTCGAGGGAACAAAAGTCCTTTTGAGAGTCTAGGACAGTGCTCACTGGTGAATGAATATCTAATCTGCAATCTAAGAGATAACCTTGAAGCATGAGAACATATTTTGGAGCTCTCTTCCTGTACTAGACAGTTACAGCTTTATTCAATTTGACATGCCCTGAATTGTCAAATACTTTGCACCCGAAGACCTGAGCAGAGATGTTCAAAAGTGACTTTTTTGATTAAAAGCACAGCATATACTTCATTAGAAGTGGTGAAGCTTTTTCAGGAGAAAAAAGAAAAGTTATTAGAAGACATTAATTTGTCAATCAAATTGCAGTTTAGAGGTTGTATTTTATGAATGTTTAGTGAAACTTGCTGGTAAGAAAATGAAGCTCTTGCCAGACCAAATACATTCAGGGTAGTTCATTCTCAGTGCTAACAGCCTTGCATCGTGCACACACTGAGAGTTCTCTTGGCTGGGGAAAACAGCTGAGCAGTATAGTGAGTATTTCTCCATTACAATTTAATTTAGATTAGGTGATTATTTGGCTTTCCATGAGACAAGCTTCTCCTGAGAAAGATTACCAAAATGTGTCCCAGCAGCAAAATATCTTTGATGAAGGCTGCCTTCATCACTCTCACTTATCATGAACTGAAATAATGATATCTCTGCTTAGAAACCGCTGGAAACGCAGATCTGAGTGGGAAGCGCTGAACTCCAGCGGATGCCGTGAGGTGACGAGGACTCAAAAGTGCTGCCGTGGGGACAACCCTAGCCAGGTTACGGGAGCCTGAATGAAGGTGAGATTAGGAGAGAAGGAAGCTGCTAGTGTTTCACAAAACTTGTACAATGGTGGTTATAAGGCAGCCTGGATGCACTGCTCCTGCGAGCATCAGGTTTGCTCCTCTAGTAGCCATGCAGTGCAGCAGTATTGCTTTACTTATAGTGTTATCTTTGGTGATACTTTTGGGATAAGATATAAGAAATTAGGATCTTGGAAAGTACTCTTTAAATCAAATCATGGCCAGAAGATTTTGTTCCCAACCATGCAAGGTCTTAAGTGTGTTGTTATCTCGTCGATCATAGTGCCAGTCATGTGAGGTGCCAAGTATTTGTCAGGCTTTCAAGAATCGAAGATTAGATTTTTGAATTGATGGCTGCTAATTATTACGTATATTTTGGTTCTCTTCCTTTTGTTACCAGGTAGTCATGTTCTTGTTTCTGAAGGACTGCAATATGCTGTTAGCCCTTCAATTGTGTGAAACAGATATGAGATTGGTGTGAGGAAAATGAGAAGTAAATATTAAGAGTAATTAGAGAGCACTGACCTTTATGTAGTTTTTGTTTCTGAATTATGCTACAGTAACACCCAACTAAGTAGGCATTTTTTTCCTGAGATAATTTGTTGTATTCACCCTTAAACATTGCCAACTGCAGTATACAATAATTCTTATTTTTGTCTAAAAGCTACTTTAAAAAATATTTTGTAGGGGGTTCTTTGAGCAGCCCACAGACCAAATTATTCAAATATTACATCATGCTAAAAAAATGAGTTTACACTTCTTATATTATAGATACAGTCCCTGGAATCTTGCCATGGTTCATGCTGTAATACTGCTCTCCTGAGAACTGAATCATTTGGTACCTGATTGCACTAATTACTGTTGAACTTTAGAACCTTTAATACAGTGAAAATTCAAATATTTAATATGCACTGATATTTGCAGTATGAAAAGATGGAATTTACACAGAGAAAAAGATATCCAGTTTCTTTCTGTAATAGTGGTTGGATTTAACTCTTAATATTTAGTACAATTTTAAATGGAAGGAATTGTTGGTATGTTGTTAGGATCATGATCACTAATGCTTTGGACCTAGGTCAGTTTTTGTATTCTTAGAGTTACACACTGAATGAATGTGGAAGGGAAAAGCAAGCAATCAACTAATGATCCTGAGGCTGCATTTTGTAAATCTCCAATGCACATTCTGACCTATTTAAAGGATTGTGAAAGGAAGATTATTCTTAATGTCTAAATATAGAAAACAGTTTCAATTCCTATCAATAGCAGAGAGAAATATCCTACATTTCCTGATTCTAAGCACAAATGAAAGGCAGACCTACAGCACTTAAGTGTGTGCAATTTTTTGTACATTTTTGAATTTACTCACCAATGCGGTGTTTTTCTAAAAGATAGTATTAGTGTATAAAATGTACTAGACATCTTTAAATCACTTTGTATTTAGCTGTCATCTGGCCTGGCATATTTTCTTGTTGAGATATAGATGGCAAGTGTTACTCTGCTTTGAGAGTGTCCATTTAGCAGCCAAAGCAGACACTCCATGTCAGAAAAAGAAACAAAGCCAAACCTTGACGAGAAGCCTAGAAAATAGTGTTGCGGAGTAATGTGCTTTGTTTCTGGTGGTTTAGGTAAAGTTCCTTCAGCCCATTTTAGTTATTCTTCACCGTATGTCACTGAAGTCACCCTTTCCTCATCTTTGTGAACATTACTTAATAGCCCAGATCCCTTAATTCTCACTGAAAACAATCTAAATACTTTTGTCTGCCATGAGTATGTCTTTGAATATTAATTGCTTTCTTAGCACACACCAATGCCAACTTCCAGGTATTTTGTGTTCATTGTAAATTCTTGAAGTATGTTACCAAGGATGATATGTAATCTACTGGGTTTCAATTTTGATCATCTGGATTAGTTATCTGCAGTAAACTCAACTACTATTTTTTTTCCCAAAAAAACTTTTGTTTGTATTTGGTTTTATGTCCTTGCCTTATTAAATGGTAGAACGGCCACAGTTCTTACCTATATACTGCATGGTTAATTTCAGCAGGTCATCATTTTCTGGCAAAGCAGCTTGTGCAGTTTGTGAAGATTTGCTTCCTGCATAAGCTCAAACTTGTTTTTTCCCAAATTGCTAGCACTAGCACCAGCAGTCAGCACTATGTATTGGTAAAACCATAAAAACTGTATTTTTTTCTCATAAGAAATCATTGGGTATTTTTAAGAACGTCTTTGCTTTAAATATATTTATCTCATTGAAACTAATTTGCATTTTCAGCATATGCAAAAGCCAATGCATTTTTATAAACCAAGGATTCTTAGGGTCCTTAATACTGTAATATTTTTCTATGTGATAAGGACATCTTTTATTTTTATTTTTATTTAAATCTGAACATCCTTAAAGGTTTTATGTTGCCGCACAGCAGTTCTATGGCCTTGGTCATGCCAGGTAACCTTGCAGAACTGCAGTTCCTCAGGAACTGGAGGCAAAGACAACCTCTCAGGGTTCATGCCTGCGCCACATGTTCTAGGTGACCCTGTGTGTGCAGGGAGGTTGGAGTAGATGATCTTTAGAGGTCCCTTCCAACCTTAAGCATTCTATGAGAAACTTGGTCATTGTGCTGCAGTAATGAGGACTGGATAGGAAGAGAACCTTACAATGTTTTCAGAAAAATATTATCTTATATCCATAGGTGCAAGGATGCTGCTCATCTCCAAAACATTGGGAGCCATTGCAGTTCAAATCAGTCCTTAGCTTGAAACTCTCACCTGAGAGAAAGCCTGCTCAGCTGTGAAGGTGAGGGATAGATTGGATGTCCTTTATAGTTCTGAGGACAGCAAAACAACATCTTATACTGAAGAAAAGTCCTTTACCGAGATACGTGCTGAATAAGTATTACTTATCTGCATTTGGAATGCTGCAATAAAGTAATTGCTAATGCAGCATAGGTGCTACTGACATTAAGTGTAGCTTCTGAAATAAATCTTCAAGAGGAAAGTAAACAGAAAACTGATGAGATTTAATGAATGAGCTGTGCCAGACACATACTGTAAAGCTGTTTGCCTACTGTGCAAATATAGCGCTATCCTAATCACTTCTTCACAAAAAGTGTTCATAAATATGCACTTCCCACATTATAAATAACAGTATGCATTCACACAGAGACTAAGGAAACCAGGCATGAGAAGTCCTTCAACTGCCCATGGCTTGACTTTTTTTTTTTAAAAAAAGACACAATTATTTATGGGAAGCAGCACAATGCTTCTCTAACAACAACAAAAACAATTAGTTGTGCTGATTAGTGGAGTTAATCAGACAGGAATCCTTCCCCAGCACACTGGTGGGTACCCAGTGCAAAGGCCCAGCTTTTGGTGAGCGATCGCTTCCAGCGACTTGGGGACAGTGGCCCCACGCAAAGCCACAAGGAGCCAAGACTTTCATTAGTGTTACCGTTTACCACTCTCTTTACGATTGCTACTCTTGAATTTCTGCAGGACTTGTTTTTTTTTTTTTTTTCAGTAATGATAAGGAGAAAAAAATTATAACCTTTGGTAATTTTTTTTATGCTTCTGAAGGTCAAAATTTAGCATTTGAGCATGTTACTTTCCTATTAGCGCCTCTCTGCTGTCTCTTTCCTGACAAACTGGAGGGACTGCCTATAGTTAGACACGGAGTTGATGCTCTGCCACTTTCTTCTTCCCTGACTTCACCAGCTAGGCTAATTGGATGGCTCCAAAGAATGTAGAGAGTATTTTGGCTTTTGAAAATGTTCTCCTTTTCAGGCTGCTTTCCAACCTTTTCTCCCCTGCTTAATGACCCATTCAAAAAATTTCAAATGAAATTCTGAGACTAGATTTACATAAGATCATTAGAGTATTCTAACTCCTTTACTTTAAAATATTCATGGCAGTCTCACATTGCTGGCTTCATAGAACCAATTTCAGGCAAAACTCCCATCAGCTTCTCTGAATAAGGACGGCAGGGTAGAGCTCTAATTGTCCAAAGCTCAAAAGCGTCTGCGTTGGTATCCGCGCTCCGTGTCAAGTGCTGTTTCAACTCGCACTGCGTTGTGTGAGCTTCTCATTCGATGGATTTGGGGAGGACGCTTAGTTATTTTTTATTGTCCCCAATCTTTGGAAGCAAACTGCAAGAAATTGCTGACTAAAATCTCTGCGTGTGAAGGCTTTTCTCCATATTGTCCGTGTGTAAAGCTTCACTGGATTTGCAACTTTGAAAGTAAAGTGGAGTGTCATCACTATATTACAAATTCAGTACAAATTTGTAGCTTGCTAATCTGTTATAGTATTTAGTTTGGGTTTTAGAATAGTGAGACATCCTGTGCTATGAAATGGTGATGTATTTGTCCACAAGAAGAGTAGGAAATCTTTATATCCGAGGAGCCTCTTGGCAGGGAGCTCTCTTCAGTGTCGCTATGTCAAGTGTGAACCGTTCCTAGCAGGCCCAGCAGTGAGGACATCCTGGCAGGGAGCAGAGCGAACCTGGCCTGTGGCTGGGCCGCTCGCTGGAGGATCACGGCAGCAGAGCAAAGCCAGCATTTTTATGGCTGTTCTCTCATTTTTAGTGAAATGGAAGGAGCCTTGGCTGGAGTAAGAGCTTTGCTGGAAGGGGGCTTTCCCCTGGCTCCCCACCGTGAGGCAAGTCGTGACTTGTGAGCGCAGCAGCCCGTGGAGGCGCTCGGGGCCGTGGTCAGCGGCCTGCCAGGGCGTATGGCGGGCCCAGCCTTGCCCCGCACGGCCAGGCGGTGCCTCCAGCCATCAGGAAGATGTGTGTGGTCGAGCTGAGGGATCACCTGCTTGCTCTGGCCTCCTGTTTGCTCAGGTGGCCAAGGGTTGCCATAAAGGCTGCATGTTCACTAGGAGTGTTAAGCTTGCCAGTTCGGGCCTTGGGGCTCAAGTGTGGTGATCAAATAATAGTTCTGCAGGAACGAGAGCTGAGGTAACCGCTCTGAGGGCCCCTGTGGTAACTGCTCTGCTCTAACTCTCACCATGTCCCTGGGACGTGCATTGTTCCCTGACATTAAAATACATGATCATTTCATATATATGTGTATAAATAAAGAGATTGAATTTTGTTTTTCACAAAAAACAACAACAACAACAACAACAACAACAACAAAACACTGTGTTGAACTACTGGACTCCACAATAACAGTGACATCAACAGAGCCTGTAATAGTAAAAAATGCTGTGGGCATCCCTGTAGTACAGCACTAATGAAGCGGGCCCTCGTTCTTGAGGCAATTGTCAGGAAACAGCACAGGGCCCCTGATTCCCTTCCTTCTCTTCAACCTGAAAATACTGTGTCTGTGCTGGCTGGGTCTGGATCCACAAATGTGTTGCTCAAATTCTGTTCCATGTTCCTGGCTTAATGCACAACTCAAGTTGCAAAGCAAAGTCTCTAGAGTACTGAGAGATGTAAAATGTCCCCTCACACCTTAAATATTTATTACTGAAGCAATGGAGCTTCAGTAATAATGTTGGGCTTTAAAAAAATGGAAATGAATAATTTAAAAATGTTTAAAACATATGAATGTAACTTTAAATCTCTTTTTTTTTTCCCTGTGCTTTGCTTGGCAAATAGAATACACCTCTAGGGGGTTTTATTATTTATTTTTAATACAAATACATTTTTTGAAAATCTTTTTAATAACTTCCCATAAAACTGAAGTGCGCCCTGCTTCTAAACTCGTGTGTTTCCAAGTAAAGGTGCAGTGTTAGCCGTACTAAGGACAGAGGAAAAGGACATCTATCTCGGTGGTACTTGAGACAGAGGGAAGGGTGCTAAATGATGGCAAATATATCCAGCCTTCTGCCCGTGACCCTGCTGTCTCCTTGTGGGGACCGTGAAGCCTCTGTGACAGCTAATGCAGAAACTGTTGGTGGCATGGGTTGATGCTGGAATTCGGTAGCTGAGGGCAGTGGCCAAGATTTGCTAGAGTTGTGTGCATAGATGAGCAATTGCTGCAGAAGGGCCAAATCTGGAAAAGAATATGATTTTACTTGTGGACAATATTTGTGGACTTTCCTAGGGAAGTGTAGAGTACCTGTTGTCCTAGGTAGTTGCTGAAAGTCATGTGGATCTCTTAATGTTTATGGTTTTTGATCCTTTCTCTGTCAAAAGTGAAAATATCTTACCTACTCTTGTTCTAACTTCTATATTCACAAAGGTTAAAAGAACTCAGCGTAAAAGCTTACTATTGATTTAAAGGTTTACCTTCCCTGAAAACTATGGGGAGCCCTAGCTTCACCTCTTCATTTGCTTCATAAATCATTATGGATTTAGGCAATTTCTATTAACCTTGCTGTGGTTGTGTTTCTGGGCAGAGTTTATAAGCCCTGGAGTCTGTGAACATGGTAGTGAGTGTGAGCCCATCCGGAGGCTGGCGAAGGGAAATCCCATCCGAGCAGGGACGTGAGCACTGGGAGCGCCAGGGTGCCGCTGGCGGCAAGGGCAGGTGGAAATGGGCAGCACCCAGCTCAGCTTCTAGTCCTCGCGCATCGTGAGTGTAGCCCTCTCTGCTTCTGCTAAATAACTCATGCTTTTCTGTGTGAATGAGTAGCAGCAGGAGAAAAATAGTTTTACACATTAGATAAATTGTTCTACCCATTCTCTTTTTGAATACAACTGCTCTCTGAGAGAGCCCTGTACTGAGGGATATCTTTTCCTGTTTTATCCCAGCAACTGAAAGACAGAGATCTTTTGGTAGGATTTTAAACTTAGATTTTCTGCCTGCATAGTGTTTGGACTTGTTCCTCGTTAGTTTTGAAAATATCATACAAGAACCTCCGCATTTGCCATCCTCACTTTTTGGAAACTACATAGTACATGCAAGATACGAAACGTGGATTATGGGCACAGGTGAAGAGTGAAAAAGCTAAATGTTGCTCATAGTTGCCTCTGTCTGACAGTGGTCATGGTTCTGCTTCTATAGTAATCAAAGGTAACAATTAGAGCCTTAGAAATTAGTTCTGGTTGTTAATGAAATACTTTTACTTAGGTGCCTATTTTTCACAGTATGTGATGAAAAAATCTATTGGCTCAGCTGTGTGCAAAAGCAGCTGTAAATGAAAATGTAGAAAAGCTAGTTTTGATGCTATCTGTGTACCTTTTCACATTTATATGAGAACAAAAATGAGCTTATCTGTAGCAGGTTGATCACTAGATAGGAAATGACTAACTGTCAATCATAGGACTTGGTTAATGCTGGGACACGCATCCCTCTGTTACTGCTGGCACAAAGTCTGACATGTTATTGATTTATTTAGCATTTTGATTAGCAAATACATATGCCTAAAGGAAGCTATCTAAAATGCAAACATAGAATACAAAGGTTGATGTAGGTGACAATAGGTCAGGCAAACATCCTTAGCTAACAGAGTGTGCCTGACTTATTTGAAATAAGACCATATGTTAGGATTGTTAGCTTTGCTTTTTTTTTTTTAAAAAAAAATAAACCTTTCAGAACAAATACTTTTCTCATATAAAGCATATATTTTCATTCTGAAAAGCACACTACCAATTTTCTGTCTCAAACTGCGTTTGACAAGTGAAAGAGTAATATTTGGTATTATTGGGTAATTTACTCATTTTAACATTAGTTACGATGTTTTAACTATTTACAGTGTTTAAACAATGAGCTATCAGAAGACAAACATCCATCTGGGAGCAGTGGAGAAAACAAAATGATGCATTTAAAATATTATTTCATGTGAATTAATTCTAAGCCAAGTGTGACAAACAACAATTGCCAACATTTTATCCGCTCTTGTAGCATTTAGCTGTAAACTATAATCACATCTGTTGCATCAGTATTTGTAATAACTATACTCATGATAAATGATCGCATCAAATTTTAACAGCTTTCCTAATGTTCCTAAGAACGATTGCATAATGAGGTTACCTTCCTCTAAAGCTACTGTGCAAAAGTATGTCAGATGCCTTTTGGAAGAGCAACTTCTGCAACAGTTACTTTGCAGGAACAGCAGAATAGTGAAAAAGCAGGCGGAGACAGAAAGCTTCCCTGCAACATCTCCTTTCTGAAAGGAATTGAGACTATGAGTATGATCTATCCTAGCGTGATTCAGAGACAGTAGCCCATTTATAACTTCACTTCAAGTCATTTTCCATGGCTTATGTCAAAGACATAGTAAAAGACAATAACACAACCAAATCAGGAGACTAACAATAAGATGACGGATGAAGATGATCTTCTGTGTAATGCAATCACTGCTGCCTTCTCTGTCAGAAACCTTTTTGTGCTGTAAGCACTGTTTATATAATTAGTGCCTGCAGTTTGGTTAATGAAATGATACCTTCAGTTTATCACAAGGCCAATATATCTGCAAAAAGTGAATTCAACTTAATAAATTCTTTCACATGTCTTTAATGCTAGCAGAAGTAGTAGGAGATTCTTTCTCTACAAAGACAGGCTGTACATGTACTAAACACTGAGGAAAGGATTCCTGGAATACATCAAAGCATACAGATAGCTTGAAAGAGGCTTGTTATGCTTGAGATAAGGTCAGTGCCACAATGTACAGTCCAGTCTCACCTCCATGTTCATTTTACTTCTGAATAATACAGCCTTCACTTCTTGTGTGTGCTGTCTGATTCTCTGTAATGTACAAAATTTACCATCACACTCCTCAGATCTTTCAAACTTAATTCTCTGTGGGCAGTTTTGGTCCTTGCTGGAGAGTCTGACAACCTGACAGAGGGCTCTGCTTGTGCACGTAGCTGTGTGATAAGCAGGAGCAGGGCTGGGACAAGTGCTCACCTGGGCACCTTTCCTGTCTACCAGCGTGTCCTGCTTCCGAGGATCTTGCAGCATCCTCAGTGCAGAGACAATGAACCGGGAGAGCTGTGTGGATTCTTTGGGTCAAAATTCATCTCTCTTACAACTATTTACATCTAGTTACTTGTGTTGGTCTAAAAGAGATCAGAATTTGGCAGTTCAGCATATGTTATGCAATATTAGGAAAAGCTGAATTAAAAAGTAATTTGCATCGTACTATGTGTATAGCAGAGAATTTGTGCAAATGGTGCATGTATAGCAGCTGTATGTTATTTAAGTGCTGTAGTAATACAAAAGTATGAGTGTGAGAGCAAAGATCACCTTGATGCATGATACTGTTAGATGTATAAGCTTTACAGTCCTGGAATCATTGCTTCTTTATGGCTCATATGCAGGAAAGCCATTTGAGCTAAGCCTTGAGATAAGTGCTCACCCCGAAATAGAAAGAGATCAGCCCGAGTATCCTGGACTTCTAGTGCATACTGTGAGATGCTGGGAAAGGGTCAACTCTTTATCTTTCTGTTGCAGGTCAAATATAACATCAGTGCCACGTAGCAGCTAGGATTGTACTGCAGCCTGGGTTCTTCAATAATGCACCTGGTTCAAGGCATGAGAATGATGAGAACTGTGCCAAGGGCAGGCTGCTCTGGAGGCTTCGCTAAAGCAAGGGAGCATCCTCCAGCTAACAGAGGGGCACAGCAGGCAATTCATGGTAGCAAATACCAAGTCATGCCTATTAACCGCTGTGCAGAGCCTTGCAGAGAGCACCAGGCGTGGGGTTTCCATGGACTGTGGGTTTGCCATTCAGCTGTTGTTCAGAGACGCTGAAATGCACTGAACAAAATCTAAGCCCTGGCAATTGAGCAAATTTAGCAGGCATGTCATTTGTCAAGCTGTTGATTAAATCCATTCTGCTCTAATGCATTAAGGGACAAAAGCCCCCTAATTCTCATTTTAAGGTTTGATTGGTGAATGTGTGTTTGCACGTGCGAGTCGCAGCAACACGTGGCTTTTGTACACACATATAGAATATGTTACAGTAAATTGCATAGCCTTGTGATAAGTATATTTATCATAATTTCCTGAGACTCCCCTCATATCTTCAGGCCTTAGTTTGCCTTTCCAAACCACTGAGCTGCTCTGACTAACCAATTTAAATGAGCTTGACAGATGTGAAAATTTCCTCCCATTTGCAGCCCCAAATCCCACTCAGTTCTGTATCAGAGACTTTTGTATATATCTTAGAAAAACACTGATATCTTAGATAGGATAGGCCAGCAAACTTGATGTCCTCTGGGTGATCCCTTCGGCATGCCCATTCTGTGCCAAGCCAAAGATGGGGCTCGGCTAGACTTGTTCTTTCACCTCTACTCCAAGCTGGGATGTTACTAAGCCACAAGGGATGGGGAGGTTGGGAGGCTGCTCTGCATCTTAAGGCATTAACAAGCAGCCAGGATTGCAGCTGCTGGTCCTGCTGCTCTGGGTGGTGGTGGGATGTGCCAAGATACCCCATGGTCGGATCAGGGAATTTGGACAGAAAGGGGCTGGATGCAGTGAGGCAATTGTGCAGACTTGGAGAAGTTGGAGACTTAGGAAAAAAAGGCTCCTGCTGTGGGAGCAATAGGAAAGAGAGGAGGGGATGAGGAAATTATCCAAGTGGGTAAGAAATGCCCTGATCCGGCCAGGCTGACTTCTTTCATGGCCTGCCTGCTCATCTGGCATGTGCACCCAGTGGAAGGGCTGGAAGGGCTTGCAGTGGGGGAGAGAGGCTGCCTCTTGCTACCAGCTAAGGAAGCTCCTATTTTCGTTTAGGTCAGAGATGGCAAAGGTAGCGCAATCATGAAATCAAGCCCATTTTATTATCTATCAACTGTTGTCTTGTTTAAGTTTCACACGTGCTGGGCAGAGCGGCTGCCCCTTCCCTTGCCGCATCCGGACGGGCTCTGGCTGGGAAGGCTCCACGTGAGCTGCTGGTTTTGGTGACAGGTGGGAGCGCTGGCCCTCTGCCACGTGGCACCGGCTCCGTTTTCTGTGGGGAGGGAGGTGAAATGCTTGATGGGCACTGAAAGCACCTGCGTGCACATCAGGACCTCTGCTTAAGTGGTTCCGTACCTGCCCTTCTGGGGCATGCAGTCCTGTTGACTGATAAATGAGAGCTGCCTCGTGCTCGTCTGTACATGAATCCAGAGAATGGAGACAAAATACCTAAGAGTTCTGCTCTAGCATCTCCACAGATGGGTGCATGGACATTAGCAATGCGCAGCATTAGCATTAAAATCAAGAAGGGAAAGCATGCTATCAACAACAGTGCTGAATCCTTACCCATTGGGTAAGGATTTTATAAAGTTCATGATCTTGTAATTGCCTAATGTGAGTTTCTGAGAGTCTTAAACTTGGACTGACCTCAGACTTTCAATTGAGAAATACAAAGGAATAATCTTTGATGGGAGCAAATGGTCATACGGTTACATTGCCGCGAGGACAGCAAAAGGCCAATCCATTTGACACCAGTACTATCCCTTTACTGGCCACAGTGGCATTTTTTCCACAAAACATAGTTGTCAAAATCATCTCCTTCCCTCCTTTCTACTTATTTTTGGAAGCTGCTACATCATTTAATTTGAAACATTAAAAAATAAAATAAAATAAAATAAAACAGCCTAACTAGACATGTCCAGCAGGGAATAAATAGCAAATTGAAAAATTAGCTTCTTAAATACAAGTTCTTATAAGGCAAAGTACTGGGTAAGTGCAATGACACAATACATATCACCTCTCTTAGTCTTCAGTTTTAAAGAAAAGCAGGTGCCAGAGATTCTCTTCAAGCAAAATAATCTGGTTACTGTATATAATCTGAATATCATAAATGAGAATTTGTGTAGCTTGTTGCTTTATCTACCTAGATGATTCAGGAAGATTTGTCTCCTTAGTGCCAGATTCTTTGTACTATTTGTGCTTTTCTCACAGATTTCCTTTATAAATTGGCCAAATCACCGAGTCTCACTTCATTCATTAGTAACATGGGGACACTCGCAGCATGTTTGGAGGCTTGATTCCTATTTGCAAAGCAATTTGAGGCTCTCAGACTGAAAGTGCTGTTAGCACATAGTACTGATATTAATTATTATATCTTAATTGGGCTCCATGGATGTCTTACAGCTGGCACCTGCAAACCCACGGACTTTGAATGAATAAAGCCTAGGAAGCCTAAAGGAAGTTTTACTTGGTGAGGGTGGACTTCGGAGATGTGTTTGTGGAAGAGAACAGATTTTGGCTCGGTAGGTTTAGAGTAGAAAGTTTAAAGGTTTCGGAGACTTGGGGTGTCCCTGTGTGACTGGTGGATGCCTGTGAAGTCCCTTCATGTGCCCCAAGCTCTGCTGCGGGCAGAGACGTCGCTGCCCAGAGCTTGTCTGAAATGTCTGGCCGTGACCAGCCGTGTCAACAAGATCTGCGTTCCTTTGGAAACACAGGAGCTTGAATATAGATGGTGTTTTTAGGGAAACTCCTGAATTTTTATTGGTGGATGAGTATTCCGGTTATTCCATTCAAATAGGGGAACATGCTGCAAAGGCAACTTGCTTGTAGACATGAGGGGCAATGTGTTTGCACATTGGATTGTGGTTCTTTTATTCAGGAATGGTTTCGAGGAGATCAGGTAGGGAGTAAAACTACGTCCAGAACTCCATCTAAAAGGACAGGCTTCATTTGCACGTATAAGAATGGATTTTAGTGTTTCAGCCTGACTTCTAATGTACTTATTCAAAAGAAATTTTTACAACTTTAATTTTTGTTCCTAGCTACATATTGCAGTAAACGAGAGTAATTTACGAGTTCCATTAGATACTGCCTATACCTTAGGTTTTTCCTGTACTTCACAGAAATTGCAGAAGCTTAATTATTTTGGAGGGTGTTTTCTGCTTTTCAGATAGAAGGGCAAATATTGCTATTTGGGGCTCTTATTGAAGAAAGCATGATGTTACAAATCCGTATTTTCTCATCTGCTGAAAAACATGACCTTTTTCTCTAAGCAGAAGGGCAAGAGATAATGTGTCTGGGCTGTTCCTGCTCAGCAATGGCAGCTGAGGCCGATCAGTAACTCTCTGGTGAGGACCAATATTCTGCATCTATAGTATAGGGAGAATATTGAATAAATACAGGCCTGGAGAGATAAGAAATGCTAACACTCTCAGCTCAGACTTGGCAGTAATTTGTGCTGTAGGAATATTTTGCAGTTCAATTCGGTGGAAGAAGTACTAATGGACAGAAATTTAAACATAATTGTGAAATGAATTGTCATGCACACTTTCCCCATTTTTTCTTTTCAAAACTACCCTCCCCCTCAAGCAACTTTCTGACACCAGAGCCTTAAATGTTGCTGACTGAGAAAACAAACAACACTGTCACATTTGGAAAGTCAAAGCAGAAAAGTGTCTCATTTGTAGAGCGATTCATTTCGATTTTCATCTTGCTGCTGTCACTGAGGATACATGAACAACAGCAGTTGGTATTATCAGGAGACCTAAGCAGACCTGTTTCGTTGGCTGACTTGACAGCTGTTCCGTGAAAGAGATTCATGCTCACAAAATCAAAAAAGTATGAAGAGCAGATTCTTTTTTTAACCCTTTTTTGGCTTACTCCTCCTGGATTTTGTTTTCAGAAAAATTCAAGGCAAAGGATCAGGTTGCTATTCGAGACAGTGGAGGGATGTGTCCCCTTGAGCCCTCTCCTTCGCGCGGTGTCTCTGACCTTGCTTAGATCAGCACCCTGGTCATGGGGAAGGCAAACAAGGGGGCTTGATTCCCCTGTTCCTGCAAGCAGCCCATAGCAAGGAAGAGGTTTGTGTTCTCCTCCTGAATGCTCAGAATCTCAAACAACTCCATCTTTCTGACAAGCTGCATCTCTTTCCTTCAAACCAGCATATCTACAAATACTTAAATGTTTTATAAGCTGCATTTCCATTTAGTTTTCAGCTTGCCTGCTTTGAAAAGATGGATTATTTTAGCAGGTACTGTTGCCAGGTGGTTGTTTTTCACATACAGTGGGGATCTACTCTTACGGTATTTTAATTTGGCTGGTTTTAGGTTTAGATCCTAATACAGCATCTGTATACGTTTTGACCCCTTGGTGCCAGCGTGATTTATGTGGATTAAGAGTGTCCCCCAGTTAAGTAGATGGTAGAAACTGCAATATCCATTTGTCCCATACAAGTGGTACTGAATGCCCAGCACCAGCAGGCGCTGGTGGCACCAGTTCATCCAGCAACTGCTGCAGAATCCAGTAAGTTTAACGTATATTGCCATGAGCTGTTATGGCTGTGAATTGTTATATTCAATGGGAAGTAAAAGACAGTGGAAATGAATCTCCTTGAGAAAGTCAAGTTTGATGTAAAACCAGGCTCCATCAAAAATGTATATGCCTCACCAATTCCACTGGAAGGATGACAGATTTCAGCGGATGTCTAGTTAAGGCTATGGAGTGATGTTCAGACTACACTGAAGATAAAATGTAAAATAACTGCAATGTGTGAATGAAACTAGGGCAGTTCTTTCCAGCTAGCCCAGGAAGGGCTCCTGCTCACCTCAGTGCTACTGAAAGGTCCTTATGCATGTCCCCGTGCTCAGAGGCTGTCAGCACTCCTTGCTCTCAGGTACAGGTGCTAAGTTAACTATTTTTGGTCTACAGTCATGTCGTCATAGTTATGATTAGTCATTTTGAGCAAATTACAGGGTTATGTGGGACAGGTCTTGTTTTGTCTCTCTATATTTCTCTTTTTTATTACCGATACAGTGTTTTAAGGCTGGGATGAATTTAAGTTGGGAAGAGCTCTCTGGGTATCATCCTCAGAGGTTTCTTGAACTCTTCTTTTTCCCCTCATACTCTGGCACACATATGAACTATGATGTTTTACTTCATCATAGTTCAACATCATAGTTCAACAGCTTCTATATCCACGTGCTTTTTCTACCAACGTGAACAGGAGTGTATGTATTGATAAGAAGTGCAGTGATGAGACCCATTTGTTCAGCACACAAGAGCTTAGAATCTCTTTACTCCTTGAATGTTGCTGCTAAAAGCCACGGACAGGACTGCTCTTGTTAGTGGATGCTGTTTCCATTAGTAAGCGTATACGGAACAAGTCTATTAAATGTGTTAAACACTTCTCTGGACAATACACAGCGTGCACATGTGCTCGTGGGGAGGTTCAGGTGACGCTCGTTCCGGATGCACACCCAGCACGCAGGGATGCTCCGCGCAGGAGCCATCCGCACCGGGGTAGACGTGGCTGCCGTTTCACAGGACGCTTTGTCTCTGTTACATAGGTACCTCCGTAACCACGTTCTAGTTTGAGTGCAGAGCTCAGGCTGGCTGAGCTGGCCTGCACGTGTAACGTGGTTCGGGCTCTGCTGTAGTTCAGTACCAGTTCACCAGCTGGGAATCCCAGCAGGAGGAGGGGAAATTCTGGCTTTCCTTGGGAGTGTTTCTGTGTGAGCTGCACCCCTCTGTCTGCATCAACCTATGTGCGCAGTAACTGCCCTAATACATGGCTGACTCAGCTGGGAGAATGAAGGACTTAATTATCTTTCTGGAATTTTAATATTTGTTAGCAATGGAGTTTAGATGTTTTAAGCAGGCTGTCTGTTCCAACTCTTTCTTCATGAATAAGTTATGATTTAATTAATTATGTGATTTTATTCCTTTTCAGCAAGCTGAGATCTTAACATGTGCTTCCCATGAAGTCTAGGTGTTTTAAACAAAGCCTTCCCAAAACTCCTGACTTTCATTAATAATTTATGAATTGCTTAATTATATTTTTCCTATTCTTCTCAAACTACTGAGCTAAGTCAAATGTATAAATATTTTTTTCATATTCTTGTTATATTCTGAATGTATAGGCTGACATTATCTGAATTGTTGTGATTAGATATATAATTATTAGTATCAAATTATATAGGGTTGGGTCTCTTCTTCCTGAAAATATGATCTGTGTAGTAAGAGGTTTCACATTAATTTTTGTTGTATGAACTAAGATTTTTAAATACCTTTAAGAGTTTTGCAATATTTATCATATATTTCCTATGGGTAGAGCACATTCATTTTCTTTTTCTGCTAAAATGAACAAATTTCTGAAACCATAAGCACCATGCTCCACATGGGTAGGTGGAGTCCTACAGTCAAAGAAAGCCAATTTGTGAAATAAGTGAATTTGAAATAATTTGTTTTCTCTGTCTTGATTTTGTCTTCCCTTGCCCCCCAGTATAGCTTAAATATGGTCAGTTAAAGAGCACAATACAGGCTTCATTTCAGTAGCAATGCAGATCTCTGTGAGCAGAGGGTAACCAGGGCAAGCATTTGTGTCTCTGCTATTCTAACGTGTAATTGTCATTGGGAAGAGCTATAAACTCCTGGCTGCCTAAGGACTAAAATTTCAACCATATTGCTTTGGATTGGTTTGTCACAATCAGATGGTTTGACAGCAGAGGCTGGAGGAGTAGGGATGAACCAGTGGGAGGGCAGCAAGGACGTGCACGTGACTGTCCAGCGTCCCTGCAGGTTTGCAGGCAGGGATTAGCTGTCCAGATGCTTCAATGTAAGGAATAAAAAAGGGGAAGGAATTCTGCACAAGTGCTGTGGTTGACTGGCCCGCGTGTGTTTGCTCTAGCATTTGCTTGCTCTCTAAGGCTTCCTCTTCTCAGACCGAGATGGCAGCTGTGCAACGGGAAGACTGGGCAGAAATTGTGTAAGACCAAACACGTTCCCAAGCTCCGCACCTTGGTTAGAGAGTCAGAGAGTTGCAGAATGGCTGAGGTTGGAAGGGACCTCCGGAGACCATCTAGCGCAACCCCCTGCTGCAGCAGGGACACCCAGAGCGCGCGGCACGGGGTCTGGTTTTGAAGATGAGTGGGGGATTCCGTGCGCTCACGAGGCTGAAAGCCGCGTCCAGGCGAGACCTGAGGGCCTCGGCAGGGAGGCGCTGCCGAGCGGCCGCTCCAGCGTCCTTCCCCAGGGCCGCCCGGCAGCGGAGCGCCCGGACGCGCCGTTTTCAGACAGGCTGCCTGCTAAATTCAAGAGCTGCAACAAGAATTCTTGCTGTTTGCTTTCAGCTGCTCACGTTCTTGCTACCCATATTGAACAGAAGGGAGGAAATGATAAAATGAAGTTACCCTTAATACCTGCATGCAGCGGGCTCAATTTGCCAAAATGCAATAGTTCTGCTGCAGAAGGGTAGAAAAATGAGACAGTGTTGTCAGGGGAGTACGTGCAGCTAAGACCTTACACGTCTTGTTGAGCCCCTTACTATATCAAGAAAAAGCAGCAAAGGTTTTGTTTGGGACCACTGATCTTTTGAGCATATAAAATTTGACACAAATCCATTTCTAAACTGATATTCTAATACTTTCCCTCCTATAGAAAGCCTGCACATTTTTCTTAGAGGGCAAAGCAACAGAACCTGTTATTCACTTGTTTATTAAACGTGAAAGATCCTTGCCTGCAAACCAAGGAGAAGATTGATATTTAGTTGTTTGATTATTATAAATTTCTGTGTCCTTAAACTAATGCTAAAAATAGAGAGACATGCTGAAGAGCTGAGAATATAAATATGCTCCAGTAGCTCAAACCAAAAAACAAACAGCAACAAGAAAAACCCACAAAATATTCTCTGCTTTGCTATAGTGAGTCTCAAGTCTAGGTGTTTATCAGCTGCAGTGTGAGTTAGCATTAAATACCTGTGGGATAACCAGGTAATAAATGGCAAGCAGGTGGGAAAAGACACCCTGCGTCTGATGATTACATGCGTTAGAGTAGCAGTTGAGAGATTACTTTAATAATAGACAAGGCTGCAGCCTGCCGAGCAGATGTATGACGGCGCGTCCTTGACCACGCGCAGAACATGCCTGAGCATCCTGCTGCAGCCCCGGCTGCCGCGCAAGGACAGGCGGCTGCTAAATATAACGAGATAACAAACTAAAATATTAATATATTGCAGGATGGGATGATTCTGTGCGTGCTGAATAGCACTGCCATGCAAATGATAAAGCTCCAGAAGGAGAAGAGAGAATTAATACTCATATGGCCACCTTGAAATGGCTTAAATAGGCACAGAAGCTATTTTTGGTGACCAGACAATTGCCGCCTCCACGTCTTTGTGCACGCGAGCTGCCCGGCTGCTGCGGCCAAGTGCCAGGCCCTCGTTCTGGGGCTAGGGCCCGGCACATCAACCGCATCGTGACTTTGCCATAGCAGCTCAGCAAAACAATGAGGAACGAGCTTGTCATTTTATACTGAACAGAAGGCTAAGAGTTTAACGGCTGTGCTGGGACTTCAGGCAAGGCTTCCATCAACATAGTTAGCCAGTGCTGTTTTCAGAGGAGCCATGAAGTAAACACTAAAGCTGCAAGAATTTACTATGTGTCCCTTGGCCCATGTGAAGGCTGGCAGGATGCCTACATGTGCTGCTTGTTAAATGCAATAGAAGTCTTTTCTTGTATACTGCTTGTGGCTCTCATGAAAATTAGTCCCTAACTAAATTAATTTTAGATTTTCAGAAGGTCTCCTGATGCTACCTGTAGATCTACATTACTGGTTCTTGCATCTTCTGTCCAAGGTTTTAAGTCACAGTGATACTGGTTTGATAAAACATGTTAGGGAGTTCTTCCCTTGGCCTTGAATACATAAACCAGGGAACATTTGAGCTTGTCTAGCACTTCAAGTTGCACTTGTGCAAGGATTTAACTGCTGAAACAAAACAAGTCGGTCAATATTATGATCTGGGTTGCATTTGAAATTGCTCATTGATTGAGAAGTCTGGGTAGCAAGGATTGCACTGCTGAAATTAAAAAGCTTGCAGCATCCTTGAGCTTCATGGTGTCACCTCTGAACAGGTCACAAACAGTGTTAGACACTGTGCCTTAGATGGGCACAGAGGTGTTAACTCTGAGGGAGAAGAAAGGAAACCTATGAAGAGTATTAAATTTATTGCTTTATATCTATATATAGGGGTAGGTAGGTACAGATAGATATTTAGTTAACAAATTAGCTATCCTTGAGCTAATTCCCTGTACAATAGCAGTGATTTCTCTTTTAAATAGATTTGTACTTTTTATGACAAAAAAGAAAACAAACAGGCAATACCAGGGCTTAGCACAAACTCTTGGTTTATTGCTTTTTCAGCATGGCTGGAACATTGTCTGCAAACCCATGCTTTGTCTTGAAGGAAATCAAGCAGGCAATCAGCTCTTTAGCTTCTGCAAGGACCACTACTTTGATGGATTTTCACTAACTGAAGATCTGATCTTGTTGTCGATAATATGCCAGATACATTTCAAACTAAATTTTCCTAAGTAGCTTGGAAAGGCAATGCCTTCTTGGCTTAGCAGCAGATAAAAATATGTTTTTGTGCAAACAACTGCTTGAAAATGGCAACTGGCTACAGTGTGTGTGTTGAATGCAAGAGCGTGGCAGTGGGTCTGGGGAAGAGGATGAGGAGGCGGCAGTGCCAGCTGCGTGCCACAGCAGTTGGGCAGGAATCTCTTGATTCTTAATGAAAATTGTATTCAATCCATTGCTTTCTGTGAAATACCCTCCAGTAAATGGTAAATAATTGCTGTTAGAGATGAGCTTCAACTGTGTGGCTTCAGGCCCGAGTCTGCTCCTGTGCTGCTGGCTGTTTGGAAACTCTCCTTTTGCCTCTCCGTCTTGCTGCTTTCTCTGGATTACCAATACTGTAATACTGTGTGAAACCAGTGCTTCTACCTCTGACCTCTGTATCAGCTTCTGACTCACCTCCCTAATTAGATTTAGGTGGACATGCTGGCACTCAGTAATGGCGTATGCATTTTGGCCTGATCCACTTGAGATAACGTTGTTATTTGGCCAGTTAATGGCAGAACAAATGTGGTTTTTCACCGTCTTTTTCACCAGTGGCCTTTGGCAAAACTTGAACATACAAAAATCCTGAAATGTATTTCCCTTGGGTCATTTAACAACCCAGGGCTTGACGGTGTCGGTGGCAGCCCGCAGGAAGCCCGGCCAAGCCATCGGTGGGATCAGGGCGCGCGCTGCGTTTGTCTCAGAGCAGGAGCAGGACGTTCCCGTCCGAGCCCGGGGCGAGCTGGAGGGGTCGCGTTTGCTGGGAACCGCTGCCGGGCCGCGGTGGCGGCTGCGCTCCCAGAGGTCCGTTCTGCCTTGTCCTTGGCAAACCAAGTTGGAAGGGAGTAGCAGGCGTTTCTCAAAGCTAGAAACATTTCTTGGGCAGCAATTTCTTGAGGCTCAGGTCCTGGGCAAGCAGTGCTCCATATTAGAGCTTGGATGGTAAATAGAAGCACTTCAGAAGAGGAGGAGCAGAAATACATGCCATGAGAGGGAAAAACTAATTTCCTGACAGGAGAAGTGTAGGTCCTGTTCCTCTGCTACCGTCCTCTTTCCCACAATCCTTACTCTTTACACGGATGTGCTTTTCAGTCCTTGGTGTAGTACTCTACAGTGCACTAAGTACAATGTAAGTATTCTTGTTGTGCCATTGATTTCCATGGGACCACACATGATAAAGCTTAAGCATGTATGAAAGTGTTTGCAAAATCAGTGCTTCAGGCAAAGTCTTTCCAGAAAGATCCCTGCAATTTGGAATTGGGTAATTATAGATGTGCTCTGGATAAAGCGCTTTAGAAGGTATGGAAATGGATTTGAATGCACAAGAAGCTATTTCACGGGCTCTCTGAAGCGAAGGTTTTGTTGGAACGAAGGCAAATGCTCCCGGTCGCTGTTACAACGGCAGCGGAGCCTGTGCCAGAAACCTCCCTGCCATTTCGGAAATAACGTTGGCCGTTGCTGGAAATAGAAGGTGCTCTCAGGTACCACTGCAGCAGTTTTCCTAGACACTTAATCTAGCATCTTCCATGAAAACCTCGTGTTCTGCTGGCTTTGCTGTGGAGGTGGGGGGCCCAGGGAATGCAGCGAGGTTCCGATGCCGGGATTTGTGTGTCCCGGGGCCGGGCAGCGGATGGGCCCCACCACGGGCTCCCTCACTTAATGTCCTTGCTACACTTTGCCTTCCTATCCTTAGTTATTTCTTGCAATTATACAGACATGTCAGACTATACGGACTGGAGAACAGAACCTGACTGGTGTTGTAGGATGTTTAACAACACAGAATCACTGGATGGCTGAGGTTATCAGCCAAGAAATGTCTTTTGGGAAATTTTAAGGAGGGAGAAAACCCTGGCTCCATAAGAGGAATGAGTTTCTTATCCTTTACGTCTAGGTTTATATCCTGTTAAATATAGGGAAATAGCAAGAATGTCAGATTCTTACAAATTCTATTTAAGTGATGTCTGAAGATGAAGGCCGTTCTATAAAAAAATACATGATGTAAGCCTTATTTTTAGCTACATTAACAGTCCTCTGAGTTCTAGTGATTTACATGGACTGTACAAGAATAAAAGTTATAGTGGAAAAGGGAAAATCAGACTTCATGACACTAGGCAAACTAAATCTGATAGCTGCTTTAAATAATACATTTTTGTTTATACTCAAAAGCCTTAATTCTGTGTTTCCTTTTATTCTGAAGAACACGCTCAAGAGGGCCCAGTTAGGGAGCATTTTATCAACCTGGGTGGGATTTCTTGCCTCTCCTGCAAAGGCAGTTCTCTTTCTTGAGGGAATGAATGCAACTTCACATACATTTTAATTTCATGGATATTCAGAAGAAGCACTTGCATTACAAAACTTGTAATCTAAGCAATGGATGAAACTTGCTGCACTGCTCTATTACTCATGAAGCTCCATAAAATCAAGAGAAGTGGCAATAATGATAAAATATCAACTCTGATTAAAACAAAAGCACTATACCGTGACTGATACAACTTCAAGCTTCGGAAGCTTGGAAGTCGATGAAAGCCCCAGGTTTATTATTAATTTAGTCTCTTCCAGGAAACTGATTTTTGGTGTTTGCAATCAATGAAATACTGCATTTACAAGCAAATATTCTAGTGAAATAATGCACCGAAAAGACAAATATATAGGATAACTAGCCTTAAAATAACTAGAAGTTTACTTTCAATGCTGAATTTATGTTTTTAAAAGCATGAGTGCTGTATGATACATACTGTCTCAGATGCCATTTTCATTCTGTGATGCTTTTTATATTAGACTAGTAACTTTGCATCCTTTGGGAGGGACAAAACACATACAGCTTCATTTTATAAGAGAATAATGCCTATAGTCACCGCAGTGTTTTACATCTAAAACCTCTGCAGAATAAGTACACTGGCCGGTAACGTGTGGCAGAGGTGCTTCAGGACGCCTGTTCGTCGTTGCGTGATTGTCAGGTGTCTCCGTGTGAAATTGGCCGTCTCGGCTCAAGCCACGTTTAACGGTGGCTCAGATTAAGACGAGTTTAAATCACCCCTGTCACGGCTCAGTTGAGGCTGGGCTGCCTTTGCTGTAGTTTTATTGCGTGTTTCTGAAGTGACAAGGAAGGCAGGCGGCTGAAGCAGCTAAGCCTAGTGAAAAAGTGATTTACATTCCAGTGGGGTGAAACAGCTGAGGAACTGAACTTGTTATAAACCACAGGGGAAAAACAAAACAAAACAAAAACAAACAAACAAACAAAAAGCAAACAAAAAAAACCCACTTTTTTTTTTCATTAAGTTCTGCAAACTGCTGCACCAAAAATGAAAATTCACTGTTTTTTTTTCTTTGTCTGACACAACTATGGGGACAGTAATCTCTGGCAGAGGGTCAGAAATGTGCCTGTCATTGGGATTAATTTCCTAATCTAAACTTCAGCCTTGGTTTCAGATCCCTTTCTGCAAAGTACATTATTTTCCCAAAAGTAATTCAAACTATTTAGGCACTAACAAGAAACCATAATATAACAAGGTGGAAACAAAGATATAAATATATATATATATGTATATTTACTGTAATAGGCTACGTATACATTCCCTTCCCCCTCCAGTTTTGCAGACATGTGGATATGTAAACTCCAGTAAACTTGTCCCTGTGCTCATTCCTATGGTTAGAATTCTTTATAGAGTTGTCAAATAGGTTAAGTTGTGAGTGAACATACCCATATACAGCAGCCTTACTTCCATCCCTGTGCAGTTTCTTGAGTCCTTAGCACTGGGAGTGCATCGTGCATGTGATTTACCTGTACTGTATGCCATTTTCATAAATGGAATTTGCTAAATAAGAATTACTGTAATTAAAATTATAATTCTTCCTAAATTCCTTCCTAAAATTACTGCTCTGTACCACTCGAATTCACAGAAAATCAGAGGCTGAACATGCTATGCATGCTGCTACCCCTCATGGTGCCTCATGAAATAATCTTGCAGGGTCCCATCCAAGATATGCCTGGTAAAGTCATCCAGAAATACAGATCTGTAATCATGAGAAGCAGTTTAATCCAAGTTCATAAATGTCAGATCTTCCAAATTAATGTGAATACTGAGGATCGTGCACGTTCCCATATGCTTAACTCGTGTGTGCCAGCGCCAGAAGGGAATATATCGTGCGTGTTCCCATACCCAGTGGGTGCCTTTCCCGCTGCCGTGCAAATATTGACACGTGGCATAGAGGTACAGAGTGACATTTTGTATGTTTTAATTAGCTTCATGCATCTTTAAATATGCTTGGGGCGGGGGAAGAATTTTTTTAAAAAAGGAGGGGGGGGCACACAGGCTTGTTCCTGTCCATAGACTGTGATTTTGAATAATAAAAGGAAATACTGTAAAATCTTTTCTGCATGCAAGTCTTACTGATGCTTGGCTGTGTCATACAGGAGGTCTCCAGCAAACTGCCTCGTGTTAATCAGAGGGGAGTTCTGCTTACAATCTGGCAAGTGAAGCTCATAATTATAAATATATGACTAGAGGCTATGAATTTACAGCCAGCGTGACTAAAGTTAGACTCCTGAATCCATAATCATTCATCTAAATAAGTGTTCTGGCTCGGAAAAGTGCAGTGGAGTTCAGTGGAGATCATTCAGGAGGGAAATTGCTCAAAGTTACTGCATTTGTATGTAGGAAAATAAGCCTCTCGAATTTTGTTCTTCTGTCTTTTTGCGGGGGAGTAGGGGCAGGGGCAGAAATGAAGCTTAAAACTTCTGAGAGGCAAAATCTGGTATTTGGTTGTTGAAATCTAGTTGCCTTAGAAATAGAAAGGTTTCCTGTAACTAAAATAGTCATTTTCCCACTCCATTCAACAGCTATGCAATCAAATAATTTAGTTGAAGAATACGTTTAGAGAACTGTATTTGATGTAATAACGTGCCTCAGGATCCATGCAATTGAGCAGGCAGTAGATGGTGCTTACTGAAAGAGCTACCCTTCACCTTTCTACCAACAAGAACCACGGTGATTTAAGTCATTATATTTATACAAAATAATTAAAATATAGATCTTCACAGAGACCTTTTGCAGTTTCCCTCTTCATTTGACAAATTTAGTCCCTAAAGATGGGCTTGATCACAGAAATAGCAGTAGAGTTTCTGTGGTGTTGCTAAGCACTCGTATAATTGTAGGTGTTGGACAAAAAATGACTCTTGTGTGGAAGAGCAGCTAACGGCTCGTGAAAACGCGTTAACCTTTCCCGCCATGGCGCGAGGCGCTGCACGCAGGGCTTGGCCCGGTGGGGTGTCCCTTCCTCCTGCACAGATTTACCTCAGTTCCTAGAGAAAAGGCAGTAGGATCGATAACGTCATTATGGTTTTCGCTGCTCTGTTTAATACTCGTAGGCCGCGTGCCCTCGCAGTGCCGTGAGCCGGGGCTGGCCTGTGGGCCGCGCTGCGGGCGCCATGCGTGAGCCGCGACCCCGCGGGCCGCAGCCTGGCAAGGGCTTCCCTGCCAGCGTTAATTAGGAGACTTGCTCAGGCAATTCGTGCTTCGTTAGTTGATTATCCCACGGTGACGGTTCATTTTTTTTGAAATGGCTGCCAACCTGAGCAGGAGCAGGGCGGTCAGGCCAGGGGCAGAAGACACTGATGGACAAACACGTGGCTTGTTGAGGCAGTGCAGGAGCGACAGCCCTGCGTCACCAGAGCTTTGTCAATGCCTCAGAGGCATGGCAGTGCTATAAAGACTGCTTATCTCTTTTCCGTGCATCTATGAATTGTTAATATGGTCAATACATATTAGCTTCATTTGTTGTTTGGCTAAAACGCAATTTAAATTTTCCAAGTCGAGTTGCTTTAATATCAGATTTATGCAGCACAATTTGAGTCCTTACAGATTTATAGGGTGCAATTGATGGCTAAAAAGCCAAGTATAATTCCTGACTTTGTTTGTTCCAGCATTACAGAATTGGTAAGAGTTGACACTGCAGTGCTTATGGAATAAATTCATTTCCTTCACAGTGTGTGCATTTTGAATTTTCCGAGCTAAGTCTGAAAAAGTGGATGTATCTGCACAAGCTGGCAAATAGCAGCAACTCTGCAAGAAGATTTCAAGCTAGAGCAGTGCAAGAAGAAGGCTCTAAACCAGAGTGAATTATCCACAGACAGTAAATGTGTTGGAACAGATTATCCCTTGCCTAATGGTACCGAAGTCCCTTGTATTACCCAAGAGACAAGTTTGGCCCAATATTAATTTGCAGCAGATGTTTGACTAACTAATTATTTGAAAGAATTTGAGTGTGTTGCAATATAATTACCTAATACTACAATTTATTACTTTCAGAGCTTGCTTTTTTGTCTTATTCTTGCAATTAGAAACAATAATGCAAAAAGTCTTTTTTTTTTTTTTCCCCCTAAAGTGCATGATTCTGGATGATCTCCTGATTACCAAGCATAAAGACAGAAGAATCCCCAAACATGGCAGGACTGTGGCATCCAGGGGAACTCAAGACTTGATGGTTCTGTAACCTGTCTTCCCTGTGCAGAGACTCTTTTGAGCCTTGGTCAACCAAGTATTCAGGTAGGCTCTCCCTCCTTGCACACTAGGTATTATACAGGTGATGGGGCAGGGACAGTTTCCTGTCCTTTCCCGTTCCCTTACTCCTGTTGTATCCAGGGGAACTGCTGTTGCTCACACCCCTTCTTGGCCACCCAGTCAAAGGTTTCAGCTTGTTGTTCTTGAAGTTAGTAGGAGCTTTACTGCTAAATTCACACCGGCAAATTTTAAATAGACTTTTCATGGTATTTTGTTTATTTAGACTTTCTGCAAAACTCCAGACTTGTACTGAATTAGGAGATTCTATGTGGATTTCATGGAAAAGAGAATTTTATGTAGATAAATGAAAAAGATTGGGCTTTGTCAGAAAGCAAGGATAGACGGTGGGCTCCAATATAATGATGATTTGAATAGAGATGGAAAAATGGGGAATTGTCTACTGGAAGTAACATCTAGCAAATTTGTTGAAACTTGGTGATAGTTTTTACACAATACAGAGACTGCAAAATGCCCTACCACGGGATGTCATAATATGCAGAAGTCTGATACTTTAGAAACAGCTAGAGACACAGCTAGGTATTATGAAGGTGTCCTTAGTATGTTATAAAATAAGGATGATCTTTGTAAGAAATAGGAGCACTCCCATGCTAGGACATAAACTGTGTTTTGCTATTGAGAATCTTAAAGAAACTTTACTCGAGAAAGTTTATTCCATACTTACTCCATAGCAGATTGTGCTGCATTTTCCTCTAAATCGTATTGTACCTTCTATTGCTAAAGGATGTTCTACAAGATGGACTGCTGATCTGTAGCACCATGGCAATTCCTATGCTCCCATTAGCAGAGCCTGCTAAGCATCGCTGCAGTGGCAATTAGGCAAATCCTATTACAGAAATCGGATCATCTAATCCTCAACTTTGGTACATGCTAGTCACTAGGATAGGTCTTTAACTACCAGGCTTCTGCAGGCTACGTATATTTTGTGCTAAAATTCCAGAAAATACAGAGGCTGTCATAGAAAAAAAAATCGCTTTAAAGTGACAAGTTAGAAATCTGCTATTTCAAAATTATTACTTCAGCCCTTTTAATTGGAATAACTACTTTTCTGTGCTGTTCAGAGTGGTTTTTGTACAACTTGTGATAATGTAGGAAAGGCAGCAAGGTCTCAAGTGTCGCTAGCAATTTTCCTCTCTGCTGCATTTTTAACTCGTTTGCCAAGGTACAAAGCAAGAAAAAAAGATACTTCGAATACTTGGAGAGAGCCTACCAGGTACATTATCCACTCGGTGGTTTGATCCCTTTGAACTAGTTCACTAGGTGTAGCAGAAAGGGAGAAACAGTGAGCGAGTGAACGCGGGCGGTCCCGGCCTGCACCCCGGGATGCTCAGCCGGGAAGCAGCCCCGTGCCCTGCTCAAAACCCGTCTGCGTCTGTCGCCGTTCGCGTGGCCGTCACTCAGAAACAAGCACATCCGTTTGTAACTGAACAGAACGGTCGCCTCTGTCTTGGGGTTTCTCATTCGGCTGGTTTTGGTCCTCTTTTTCTGAGCAGAATTTGGCCTTGTAACATAAGTTGCTGTAATGCTACGAAGAGCTCTCAGCATCAGTGCATTTTAAAATCTTTTCATTATTGTTTCTATTTTACAGGGCCAAGAGAACTGCTCTTAATCTCCATTTCCAATGTTATACATGCTCTTCCCTGTCTTTTACTACTATGCTTAATAATTCCCTGAATTAGCTGAATTGTGAGTGCAGGGCTCGGAATTGTGAAGGTGTGCTGTCTTGGGCTGGTGCACTTTCAAATTATTACAATTAAATCTCAATTACAACAATTAAAAGCAAAGCAATTAACAATTCTTTTTAAAAAATGTTATCTTTTTTCACAAAAATTGGTTTTTTTAGAAGCTCAGGTTACTCATTGTTTGCTCTATTCTTCCCCAAAGCCCTGGATATATTTTCTCAGTAGTTCTTTCAATTGCAAGTATCACTGTTATGATTCTTTGTCATGCTTTGTATTTTCCTATCCCAAGACTCTAAATCTGTTCTTTTTCTCTTCCATGTTATCTTTAACATCTTTATAACAAAAGCGCTGCAAAAGCCATTGGAGGAAGATCAGTCTGTCTGACAACATCATTCTTTGCAGCGGTAGGGTTTGAATAGGGGCCCGTGGCTGTGTTGTGCAAAGGAGCAGATTGGGCACAATGGAGGATAAGCATCAGAAGCACCTTGGGAAAACCTCTGATTTCCAAGTGCTCTATTGTGAATATGAATTTTCTTTAGCAAGAAGTAAAAAACACCTTTTGGTAAGCTGAGTTCAAACCTACTGAAGCACAAGGGCTGGACGAACTGATAAGTGTTTGGGAGCCGATACAAAAGAATTCAATGAAAAAGTACCTAGAATTTCAGTAGCTGTCAAATCAGGTTTTCTAAAGCTATGTTTTTCAAGCACTTAAATTTCTAGTTTGCTCAATAATTATGATAGCTCCTTAAGCTTGACAAGATTTATGGATTTAGCTAGATAGTTTGGCAGTGCTGAGGAAAGGCAGATGCAGAAGTGACAAAAAATATCGGTCGTGCTAAAAGCAGCCCGAGGGATGGTCAGCGAGCACCGCTCCCCGAAGGCCGAAAGCAGAGACGTTGGCTGGAAGCTGCCATCAGCATCTGATGCCCCCGGGTGTGGAGGAGGAGGCTGGAAGCTGCCCGCAGGGGTGCGGGGTGCTGGGCACGGCCTCGCGCTGCCGCCTGGCCTAGCCGTGTGCGCTGCTTCTGGACCACCTCTCTGCAAAGCTGAATTTTAAGCAGAACTGGGGATTCTGCAGCTTTGATTATTTCCCCCGATAGATCTTTCCCTTTCTATTGTTTAAAAAAATAAATAAACGTTAAGGGAAGAGATCTGAGAGATTTGCATTTGCAAGGAGGGTTAAACGGTGGCTGCCAAGCACAGCTGGCGCGTGTCTATCGTGCCGCGTCCCTGCGCGTGGCCTCCACGGACTCGTGCACAAAGCGCTGCTTACGCAGAGCTGCGGGGCTGAGCCATGGGAAACAACCAGGAGGAGGACGTGAGCCGCCCAGGAGTTATCTTCAGAAGCTCTTGGAATAAAGGCCAAACAAATATTGTAGCGATGGATAGGAGCCAAGTGAGGCCGCAAGAAGGACTGTTAACCAGGCATCTGGTTACTGCTGACCCCTCATCCTGCACTAGCCCAAGGATGATTGTGGGCCAATTGTGGCCCAAGGTGCCACATTTTTCCCCCATGGCTCCTGGTGTCTGGTGGGAAGCAATTGTAGTGTTAGGCAGGACAGAAGGACTGTGCTTTGCTTCTGTTTCCTTTTGTAGAGCTCGTTTCGTAAGTTTTGTGCAACTCTATTTTTCACTCAAGAAAGAAAGGCAGGTTGAAATCTAGCTTAAATGTCTGTCCGTGCAGTCAGAGCTTTCTCTTCAGAATGACTTCTCTAAATATTTATAGGTTTAGATCTAAACTTGATGTGTATTTGACCTTCATAGACATTTCACTTCTGGTCCACTCTTTGCACTGAATTTAAGTGACTTCTAGCTGTGTTCAAATATATGATTTTAGCTGAAAATGTTGGACATAAGGGAGACTCATGGGGAAAAGGGGGAAGAGTAACAAAATACCTGTGCATTCATATAATTCATATAAATATGTAGCTGTAGATGTATCTGTGGCACTGAAATTATACCATGAAAGCAGTAGTTTCAACCTTAATTCAGCCTGTGAGGTTCTAGAAATACTCTGTGGCTATGAGGACCTCTTTCTATTGAAGCTTTCTAGGAATAGACTTACTTTTCTTGCTTTTCTGGGACCTTTTATCACCTTAAAAGCAATCTATAGTCCTGCAGGGGTGCACAAACTGTAGTGACTTATTGACAGCTGCTGCACTAATGTGCCTATGAAGAGGGGGAAACATAGGGGTGCCAGCTCTGCGCTTACAGACTGGTCCCTCCTGGGCATCCAGCATCTGCACCACTTTTGTGAAAGTAAAGTTGACAAACATACCTATGAGGGAGATGTGCCACACTGTGTATGTATTTCCTCTAAAATAAATTTTGCAGTTGAAAAATCTCTGTGTTGAATCATTGGACTGTAAGTATACTATATTGCTAGCTAGAAGCTGCTGAATTTTAAATGAAAGGTTTAATTTTCTGTAATTTGTACCACAAATGCTAATGTGGGAAATAGTATCAGCTGAACCTCTTAATAATGTATACGATGCATCTTTATTTTTCTATGTCCAGCAAAAAAGCAACTGTCAGACATTTCAATTTTCTGTTTTGATGCCTTCAAATAACCTTTCCAAATGCTAATTTCCTTGTTCAGCATTCTCCAGTAGTTTTTGTTAGTGCAAGGTAAATGACATGTAATTTGCAGTTTTTCTTTCTTTTTTTTTGAACCAGCTCAGTTAGCTTTTTTTTATAATTGCTGTGTTTTTAAATTGGTACCTGATTTGCCAACCATATTATTCTAATGACAGTAACAACACTCAGTTTGCATATTGAATAACAGTCCTTTCACATTATTCAAAATTGGTTTGTGTCTGGTGAACCTCTAATATTTTTTTTTCCTTAGGTTCTGACAGTTATTTAATTATCTTGTTAACATGGATCATTTGATTTTATATCAGCTTAAATTGTGGTCTCAGTGAGGGTTCATTTTTGCAATACGCTGTGTTGACAGCAAGGTACAGAGAACTCGAAAGGATATATATCTTACTAAGTGCAGATTTCATTAGCATATTATGTTAATACTCTTTTAAGTTCAATGAATTTGGGTGGCACACTTAAAAAGCTATAAGCTTTTCTGTAAAGCTTTGCATAAACATTTTGAAGCTTCATGTTGACGTTCATTAGTTTTAGTATATGTGCGCATACAGATTTTTGCTTTTGGCTTTTGAAGAGGGCCATCTGTGTCAGGGTGTTTCCTCACTGAGGGTGCAGCTGGGGGTAGAGGGTCTTTCTGCATTGCTTTTGGTTGCTGGGCGTGGGTGGTGTTTGCCTATGCGTGTTAAAAGAAAACGCACATTCTGTGGCAATAATCCGTCTTGTTTGGGATCAGAATGCTTGAAGAGCGCAATTAAATCTTTTCCTTAATGAAATTCTCTAAGTAAAAAAATATATATGTATGAAATCTTTCATTTCAATATCAGGTAAGTCCTGAGAAGACCCATTAATTTCTGTTGCGTCTTGGAAAGTAGATGAGAGCTCTGTTCAACTGGACAGCAAGTTCTGTTTAATGGTCTGTCTCGCAGAGTGGTGGGTTATTTTATAAACACTACTTTTCCTTTGCAATGTCATGTATATAGACCATGTCAACTCTTTTTTGCATTATTAAACTAAAAAATAAAGCTGGGAAAAGCCTAAATGATTTTTGAGTTTTTTGTTTTAAAATTAAAATTTCAAATATATTAGTTTGAAAGATAATTTTTGCTTGAACTGACACTTATCCAACTATTCATTTGAAGAATTTTACGCAGCTTTACTCATAAGAAAGCGGACTGCTTTGTTGATACAGTTCATCTAACATAACAGAAAGGCAAATTTGCAATCGAAAGATTTATTAACCTGACCGTCTGTCTTACAGAAATGTCTGAAAGCTTTCATTTGTTTTCTTTATGGTTTTCTTTGCTGCAGTGACTGTTCAGTAGAGCTAATAACTAATTTACTCATTTTTTTAAGTCATAAATTTCCCAATGAACAGAATGGTCCAATTTCGTTTGAGCATTTCATTACTTTTAAATTCTTTGTTCCAGATACGCTTTTATTTAAGAACTGTAAATGTGTGTGAGGAAACATTAGCCAATATTCACTTAAAACTAGTTCTTCTGGGGGAGCGATCTTGCCAGCAAGCGAGTTCCTGGGATACGTGTGGAGGGAAACTCCAAGGGAGGCAGGAGAGCCCGTGCAGCGCTGGGCTTGCGGGGCCGCGGCGTTCCTGGCCGCGCGGCAGCCGCCCTCCTTCTGCGCTCCGCTCTGTCAGCGCCGCTCGGGGACGAGAGGAATTTGCCATTCACACCTTGCAGTCCTCGTCCAGCCGGGCTGCGACCCTGTTAGCTGAGAATCGTTTCTGTATCTTCTGAGCGTTCTTTCTTTAGAGCTGAAATGCATTCAGTGCAGGAAAACTAGAAAACTCTTCTATTTTTCCTCAGTGTGTATAATCTGCAACTTAGATTTGATTTGAAGACTCTGTGTCACCGTCGTTGGTGAGGAGGCTCATGCTGGCGCCAGCTGTCTTGTCAACTCACGCTTGACACTGACACTGTGGTGGCCCACTGTAAAGACGCTTTTATCGCTTCCATTTCCACACAGAAGGGAGAAAAAAATCTTGACTACTTCTAGGATCACATATTGCCTGGTGAACTGAGTATCTCTTAAAACTGTTGCAGAGAAAACGAACAAGCCAAACCGCTCACGTACTTCAAATTAGCGTGCTGGGCACTACCCAGGTGTGCCGATGGGGAGGGGAGGACGTTTGGGCTCTGGCTGAGGCAGCGCGGCCGCCATGGGCGTGCGGGATGATGGCGCGAGCTGCGCTCCGCTGAGGTGAACCCCTTCGCGCCCGCTCCTGGCGCGAAAACACGCGGGGTTTCTCCTGGGCAACCAACAGTTTGTCTTCCTCTTGAATGTTGTTACCACATGAGTGGTCTGCTGCTAAAAGGACCATAGCTCTAGGTGCCAAAAGTATGAGAATAGTGAGAAGTACTGAAATGTTGCCTCGGCAGCCCTTGGTGAAGCCTCTTTCATTACAAGCACATTGGTGTCCGCTCGTGGTGCGTGGAGGGCTGTGATCAAAGCAGGCCGAATGCTGTAAAAGCACACGTAAATACATGCATCCTTCTGAACTCGGCAGGAGCCGGAGTTTCACTCACAGGTCCTAATTTGCAGCATTTGATATCTAATTAACGTTAAACTGCTACAGAAATACACACAGAGCAGGAGACGGGAGGATGCCAGAGGTACACGGCAGCTACCAGGCCAGGGTTTTCCAAAGCTGCTCCTGCTAACCTCCCTTGCTGTTACCAGATGCAGCTTTATTAGCGGAGGCCTTTGCAAGGGAGAGCTTCTTCCCTTCCAAAAATATCAGTAAATGACTGAAAAATGCAGCAAGGCCAATGCTGCTGAAATTTCTTGGTGGATGCAGGGAGCACAGGGCCAGCAGTGGCTCGTGGGCTGCGAGGTGGCAGCCACCGACTTGCTCCAAACCCTTCGGCCTGGAAAGTGGACACTGCCTCCGCACCTGAAGTGGACTGTGGTGGGGCACATCCATGACTAATGTGGAGGGGAAATCCAATAGAATCCAGCCTTTGAAGCTGGAAGAGAAGGGTGAAATCCCCTCTCCTGTACTGCAGCTCTGCAATGTCTAATCTGTGATTTCATGGAGGAAGGAAACTCTGTGACTTAACTCCTTTTAGGAACTGGGCCGTGGCTTATTAACTTGCTTTACGTATTGCCCAGTTTCTGGGAGAAAGACCATTAAAAGGGCTGCACTTGTGTGGGGGTGGTATTATTTTAGAAGATGTCTTTGTTAATTAATATCCACTGAAACATCACCTAGGAGATCTCTCTGTCATGCAGCTTCATACTTCATGCAGTAAAAGGTAACTCTCTTCTCTAGTTCATTAAATTATGTTGTGGTGAACTTATCTCCACTGGGTCTCAATTAGGAAATGAAGCCGGTGCCTTGAGAGGAAAAGGCAGAGAACAATCAGAATATACTGAATATATAATGTGGTCTGTAGAAACAAGCAGGAGGAAAAATATGGTTGGCAAATGTGTAGGCAGTGAGAACATGTCTCTCAAAGATCCCTATGCAGAGGTACAGTGTGATTAGACCACTACATTTGGAACATGTAGTGCTTCTCAAAATCTGTCTTTTTGAAGGTCATTAACTGTAATTTTACTGTAGCAAATACTCCTTTTCCTTACTACTCCATTTGTCTCCATTTTAGCATGCCTGGGAAGTTTTGGTGTGTTGATTCTGGGCTTTCTAATAACATTAATTATAAAACCAACAATTTTAGTGTTATATTCTAATTTAATTTAACATTTTGTTTTCATATTTTTTTTTCTTTTTTAACAGAAAGTGTATAGCAGAAATAAAATTCATAGATATTTTTATGGGCAAAATAAGCACCAAAATCTCTCATAATTAAATAGTGGCAGATGTGTAGAACTGAAAAGGAAGTTATATCAACTTTTGTTTCTCAAAATTCCTCTCCTACCTTTCTGTATGGACTATGCACATTTTTTGTTCTCTTTCTTTTCCATTGCACGGTTTTCTTTGCAAACAGCAGAAGGCTGTGATTACAATGGTTTGCTAAGGTTTTTTTGTTTTATTCTGCAAAATATAGAATAACTTGAGTAGTGTTCAGAGGTACTGGGCAAACAGGTGGCAGGACTGGCTTTCCGTGCAGCACTGAAAACATCAACATATATGTGTTAAACAATACCTGACTTTGTAAGCTCTTGAATAGCTTAATTACATACTTAATTCCCTTGAATAGCATGTGCATGAGCAGCTCATAGATGCAGAATAATTGGAATTTTAATTAGGTAGTAACTTAAGGATGCTGCCTGTTCACAAGCTAGTAACATCTCTTGAGCTGAATGAGTGGAGGGGCCATTTTCTATTAACAGTGTGAAAAAAAAATAAAAAAAAAATCTGTTGATTGGTTTCTAATACTAATCTGGACTGTTTGCATTACTTGGCTGTGCCCACCTAGGTGAATTTTGTGGCTGAGATAACTGTGTGTTTTTTGGCACCTGAGTGGGATGCCACTCCTGCTTGGGCTCTCACTGACCAGTCTTCAGGGTTGGGTTGTAAATGATTTTAGTGGACTGCATTAAAGTCAAAATGAGGACAGAATTGCTTTGCTATAAACAGGCATTGTACAGAAATTACAGTACCCACCCAGATGTTCATATATTTAGTATTGAGACTATTTGAATATTCACCTTTTCATTTGTTTACAACTGAGTAGTGAAATCAAAATGCTTTCTTGCAGAAGGTAAATAACATTATGTATCATATTTTTGCTAACAACTTCATGTACAATTAGGAGGACCCAATTAGAGTTGCATTGAGTTTGCTCAGAACACCAGTGGTTGCTGTCTGTAATTTCTCCTGGGACAGGACTTACAGGCGTTAAGCTCTGTAGAGCTTTATAAACAAATCTTGGGTAAAGAAAAAAACAAACAAAGAAACAAAACTCAAAATCCTCACGCAGTTGGAGATGAGGAATGACTTCCTTCTGCCCCGTGCCTCCTCAACATCCATTGTGGAAACACAAAAACACTCTAAAATAACTCTAAATCCAAACATGCCTTTGCTTGTCCCAATTCTGCAATTCTGTAAAGCTCCAGTCATTTAGTCACCTTGCATATGTCAAGTGGTGACAGATCCAAAACCTGTCGCTTACTTTGAAAAATAATTATTAATATGGAGAAAATGGGACTGATGTCTACAACGAGTATATCTGTAGGGCTTACATGAGAAAAATAATTTAGCTTTTTGCGCCCTCTTGAATGGTGCTAAAGCAGTAGTTAACTGACACTTTTGATGCTGATACACAAACACGCCATAATAGAGAAGAAAGACACCTTTAATTTCAAGCTCCACTAGAATTGTGAAGGGAAAATGTTTGCTAAATGGAAAAGACCGATACTAGTGGAGAGAGGAGGTTTTGTTTAAGCTCTTAGAGGAACATTAATAACTTCGAGAAGTGGAAACATACATTATAAAATATTTTAAAATGCCATTAGATTTAGAAAGTTCAGAAAGCCTTTTAAACTTACGTAAGCTCCTCAAAATGGTATCAGGCTTTCGGATCAGCAAGCTGAATGACAGCTAACACACGTAAGGAAATTTGTTAGTGCCAACACATTTTCTATGAGAAAAAAAAATAGAGTTGTATTTAAATGGACTGTTTTGAGGTGAAATGAAGGTTTGTGGATCAACTCCTGCAGGTTCCTGCTGTGCCAGGTCCCGGGGCAATGTGGGAAGCTCGCAGGTCTGTTCCCGGGATGGCCTTGGGCACCCACCGCGCCGCGTTGGCCACTGACACACTGCCAACACCACGAGCCCATGGCAGGGGCTGCTTGTTTTGCTAGACACAACAAATGGAGTGTCAGCCTCTGGCAGCCTTCAAAAATAGACTTTAAAAGAAATGAAATATCAATTTTTTTTAATGGTATTTGAGAATAAACGCTCGCAAAAAAAGAGAGGACTTGGGAAACCAGTGGAAGCTGGAATTACACCATGTGAGTCTGATTTAGCACTGTATCACTCTGATTTTATGCTGATAAACGTTGCTGGGATTAGGCAACAATGGCTTCGTGCCATCAAGTAAATGAGTGGGGATGTGAGTTGTCCTCTGGTGTGTGCGTGGGGTTAGAGCGGGGCCAGAAAGGTGCTGGGTCGTGTGATAATCTCACAGCTAACGGGCTTTGCTCTCGTGTTTTTGCCCTAGGCTCTCTCGTCGCGGAGGCGCCTCGCTGCAGTCCTGGCGCTGCGGGACAGGGAGGGCAGCGATCTGCAGGTGCCCGACCGGCCGTACCGCAGCCCGTGGGCCAACCGGAGGCCTTACTGCTTACGAGGTAGATTTGCTTTAATGGGCTTCACCTAGAAAATAACTGACTTCCCAACTGCTCAACTGTGCTAACAGAAACTGTAGAAAAGACACAGTGCTGATGCTCTCCAAATGCCATGGCATAAACAAGCGCTGCGGTTGCCAGCCTGCCAAGGGGTGGCACAGTCATGAGAGCAAGGTGTGACAGGAGGCGATCTCGGTATATAGCACGTGATAAAACAGCATACAGTGCTCGCTTTGACTACTAAGCTGCAGTTCTTTTCAAAATAGCTGTGCTGGCAACGTGGTGCAGGCTTTGCTGTGTCCCGGGCTGGGCAGCTTTGGGCCCCCATACGAGACTCTTAAGACCTTGCCGGCACTTCCGTCAGGATAAAAATAAACAGGCTCACCACCAATCTGCAACAGAGCCATGCCAAGCAGCAGGAGAGAAAACACCGTGTCCATAACAGCACCTAGGAGCCCTGTTCCTACTGGCCTTTGCTTCAGCAGGCTCCAGTAATTGCAGTTTTTTGCTGGGGAAAGCTCAGCTGAAGGAGACTCGGGGGAGGGTCCATCCGTGATTGCGGTGGTGGGAGCTGGCGCTGCCTACGGAACGGGGCCCCTCTCCTGCTCGAGAAGTGCGTCCCGCTTACCTGCCCGCAGGGACCTGGTTCTTTTGTTACAGCTACTACTGATGCTGTTAGTTTTGAGGCAGATTAAATGACTGTCCCGGTTTGTAAAGAGAAGTAAGATGCAAATTGTATGAAAATTACTTTGGAAATTACAGATTAATGGCAGCTCATTTTCCATTGTGTTTTTGAAAAAAATTCCAATGTGACAATCTAGCAGTTCTGCACAAAGATGCATGATGGAAATATACGGCTATGTGAAGTCATGTGCACAGGGCTGTAATTTCTGAGGAACAAGGTATATATGTTCTGAGTAGGCAATTAAGAGCAATACGTACAGCTGTAGTTAACAGTACTTGCTGTAGGGCTCCTGCAGTGCTCAGTAAGATACCTGCACCCTGGCTCCCTCGGGCCCTCACGTTTGCTATAGCACCCATGTGTCAGCCCGGTCTCCTGTCCCTCCTCCCTCTCCCAACTTTCACATCCTAATAAAGCAGAAAGCAAAGAAGCAGGCAGCATTTGTTGGGTTTTGGAGGGTGAAGGAAAGGGAGGAGTCCTTGCAGAATGTCAGCCATGAATCTTGGCTTGGTTATATCCATACTTGGATGGCAGCTTCTAAACTAGAGTGCAAAGACTTTGCTGTTCTTGTCCCTGTTTTCACCCTTTTGGAGCTTTTGCTGTTTGCTATTTTCCATCTATTTACCATCTATGTGCCATTTACCTGCTCCCAGAGAAGGCTTTATACATGCTTATTTTATAAGTTTTAACTGAAACCTATTATATGCTTTTGAATTCAGTAGCCATATGGAGAGGAAAAAGCAATTGTTTCCAGTGGACTTATTCACCATTCATAGAGAAACTTGCTACATGAATATGGAGAGGTGTGATAATGTATAAGCAAACATGCATACGCCAGACTCATCTGTATGCGTGTGCATAAATCGCCTTTACAAAATGTAGAAGTTATTCCTGCATTAGCCCTGCATTAGCCCGCTGGCCCCATCAACACCGTCCCAGCATGGACAGGTCCCCGTGCTCACGTCATGGCTCAGGACAAAGGCAGCACTGGGCTGGCTGCAAATGTACAGCTGCTTGCCCAAAGCAAATATATTTGCTGTTTAAAAACAATAGCATGATTACTGCAGAAGCAAAGCTGTAGGTAATTCAAGGAGAAGGGTGTCTAGTTTCTGACCTGTGTGTGACTGTCCTTCCTTCCTCCCAGCTCTGAGCCCTGCCCCATCCAGCCTGCTCTACGGCAGTAGTGTTCTCAGTGCAAGCCCAGATACCTGTCGTGAGGTTATCGTCCCTTTAATGACCAGAAGAATATCTACTGAATTTAATATATTGGCTTGGGAAAGCTCTTTTGGTCACTCTGTCTGCCATAAGGGTATCTGCTCAGAATGAAGCACATGATATTAAAAAACTGTACAGGCAGTATGTTTGCCAGCCAGCAAAAAGGCTCTACACCCGCTATCCAGGGCATATATACTTTGTAGGCACCGGTTTCCAACAGATAAATGTAATCAAGGTTTATATGCTCACAGAAGCCAACAGGATGGGATTGTTTCACTCGAAAGATCAGAAGAAAATTGTAACTAATGTTGTGGAAAATTACTTTGATATTGCTTTCTCAGTACAGCATCACAATTAGGTAGTGATGTGAAGCACAGGGAAAGAATAAATGAATAGTAACAAATCAACACAAACAGCTACTGTCAGGAGTGCTTTGCTCAGTGAAAGTAATGTAAGCATTACTTAAAGTTTTATGACTGTGGATTTTATACCGGTTTAAGTAGTACATCAAGGTCTCACCATTATGCTTGCTAGGACTAAAACAACCAGGAACAATTTCCAGAACAGGCAGATACAACTAAAGTACTAAAGTATTTTTATTAATCTTGTTTCATAAGTTGTACCACCTTAAATTAAAGATGACTGAATATACTAACAGTGAAAAATGCCCTTTTAGTCAATGTAAAATTCTGCTATGCTGCTTTTCAGTGGAAAAATCTACTTTATTGACTTTTCTATAGCTTTTCTGGTGAGGTTCCAGTACCTGGTAAATGCATTTTGCTACATAGTAACTACATGGGAAATACAAACCCAAAGGGCAATCAAGTAAAACTTTGCCATACAGAATGGCACAAGCATTTGTTCAAAGTCACTGAGTGAGCAATTAGAAAAGCACATTACAGCAATATCCAATATCCATTAGAAAGAGACACCTTTAGGAGCAGGATGTTCTGAACAAGGGATGGAAAGCATCCTTTTCAGCATACCAAAAATTTCTCTTGTGATTGACAGATTTTCCTAGGAGTCTTTCTAGTAAGGAAATATGCCTAGCAATTTTTTTAATGAAATGAATGGATATTTTCCCCATGTTCCTTAAGCTGTCTAATGTGCTTTAGTGATAACTAGTATCATTTTCAGAAGCAGTGGATATGAAGAGTTTCTGAGCCCACTGGGAGCAGCAAGTGCTTAACTTGCCTGAAAATCAGCCAAACAGAAGTAAGAGTAATTGTACTGAGCACCTTTTACCCTAGGGTACAGCCTGGCTCCTATTAACATGAACAGTAATTGAATGTGAGTATCAAGCATTTAATTAGGCACCTTTGGCAGTAACAGCGTGGTCGGGAGGATCATTTTCGAGGCATGAAGAGCTTTACCCACAAAAATCTGCCATGTTGTGGCTGAGGTCCCTCACTGGGGGCCAGGAGGAGGGCAGAAACCTCAGTTTAGACCTGCCTTTTACCTAAGTGTACTTGGTTGTCCCCTTCTGCATTTATATCCTCAAACATCACTTCAGTGTGTATCCCAATCAGCAGTCAGCTTCGAGAGCTTGGAGATGGAAGGAGCAGAGCTGAGGCAGGTCAGGAGGAGGGGCCAGTGAGGAAGGAGCAGGAAAGAGCTTGCATGAGACATCAAGAGAAATTCCTTTTCTTCCAGAAGCAAGTAACTAATGTTTCAATATAAAGTTACACACACTGAGATGCACCACAGTATACGTGCATGTGCCACCCCTCTGTCCCATGCCATGTCTTTCCACTCAGCCCCAACCTACTTCAGTTAGAACTGAAGAGGGACAGAAGTTTCTGATAGAGAGATATTCTGAGTTTGTCTCCTGAAGTCAATGGAAACTGGTGGCTGGATAGAGGGAGGATCCCAAACCAGGGACCCTACTGAAGAAAAGGACATATGTGGAGCCAGGAGGTTCTGGTCCTGCTTGCCCTGCCAGCACGAGTTAGGAGAGGAGGGTGTTGGACATGCAGAGCGGGGAGAATTAGGAGAGCAGAGGGGAATTTCAGAGATTATTGGCAGGGAGAGCAAAGCAGTGAGGACAGGCTGGCGGAGTCAGGGAATGGGATAAAAGCCTTCAGAAAGCTGATTTAATAATAAATGAAATAATAAAACAACATGATTTTGTGCACAGGCATGACTGAAGTGCTAGGGGACTGCCTGGGCAGCAGTGCTGCTGGATCTGCCTAAACAGGCTTTGACACCCCAGCACAGGTAGATCTAGGTAGGACACTGAAACGTTACCCACCTTCTAGAGGAGAAAAGAGGGAGTGGTTCTTTCCCAAGCACTAGATCCTCTGGAATTGGAGGCAATTCATTTTCCTAGAGATTATGGCACAACTGCAGCTTATCAAGGTCTAATATATAGCTACAAACAGTCAGAAGGTGGATCTGTTTTCAGGCTAAAATCAAAGCCTGTTTACAGCTGGGAAGGCTGCCCTGGCCCTGTGCTTGGTGTCTCGGTGGTAGAGGTGCCTGACTGCTTTCTATCTCGCACACATTTTGTACAGTCACAGCTAAATCAGGGAGCTTTTTCTGTGAAATTGTGGAGTTGTAATTTCCATATTCTCCTGAGAATGTACAGGCTTCATAGTAGTATTGATTCCAAATGAGCATGCACAGGGTCAAACGTGGCCACTAGTTCCAGTTTTAATATGCAGCTTGCTTTGCATCCAGGTATACGAAAATAAATTACAAATGCACTGAAGTGACTGGTAATCCTCTGCTTTCCACGACACACTGCTGGTTCATAATGTCTGTGGTTTCAGTTGAGTGGATGTTTTCAAAGTTGGTATGAAGTTGGACTAAATAATAAACTTATTAAGGTATAGATTTTTTTTTTAGTGACATAGAAATAAGCACTTGATAAACCTGGACTCAGAAAATAGCACTTAATGTAACATTTTAAGAATTCTCTGCATTAGGGTTCAGCTCCTTTAAAACTGTTAATAACACTTTAAAATGTACACCATCATGCCCACTGTATGATAAACATGACAACTGAATAGGCTTTTTTATAAAATAAGTGTGCAGCAAAAGGAGAATTCCTGTGCATACAGGAGAAAACACAATGACCAACTCTCTGCATGGGGGGGCAACCAATGCAGGGCTATTGTGATGAGCAGAGTAACCCTATTGGCATTTGTCTAGGTCCTGAATCAGCCTTAATCATGGAGAAAAGAAACCAAGAGAAGTTCTGTGGATTTTCATACTCGAATGTCCCTCATTTAAAAGGCAACCACAGTCTTAGCTCACAGTTTCCTAATTCTTACATGAACTTGATTCTTAGTAACATGTTAGTAACATGAGAAGACGGCGCACTTGTGCATGAAATTTATGGAACGGTCAGTGGAATTTATATACATTAAAGGAATGCATCCTGAAGTATTTTAATCCTCTTGCATGAATCTTTGAATGCATCTCTTGCTTTGTGCCTCTAACACACTGAATAACATATATAGGCAAAGGTGGGTTCAGAGACCTGTATTTGTACAAATTCTAGATTTGCAGTGGTGGAACTGGCAGCAGAAATCCTTGGCAAAGATTCCAGCATAAACAGGCATTGCTTCTTGAAACTACTTTTTAAGCAAACTTCCCCCTGCCCTTTTTTTTTTTTTTTCCTTCCAGAAAGTGTTAATCCATTCCAAAATAGGCTTCATTAAGAAAATAGCCTATCTGTGCTCAGGCAACCTCTGGGAAATGTGTAAAGCATGTTAAGGATCTAAGTATGTCATACAGAACACAAGAGAGCAAATGAGCCAAACAAATGCTGACCTGGTGTCTGCTGATGAACTATTTCTTCTGGATCCTGCAGATGAATGAAGACAACAAGCCCAGCTGCTCCAAACAGCAAGATGAAGGAGAACATACATGTCAGCCTCATAATTATTGTTCTCAAATCAATCCAGTTTGGACCCAGGAAAAGGACTGCTTGCGATTTTCAGGATGCTCTTCAGTCATAGTCTCATCTTCTCGTCGGGAAGTCTGACATAAAATGTCTGCAAGAGGTAAGAAGAAAAAATCCCTAAAATTTATCATAGAGAATATTTATTTTTTTCAAGGTAGATCAGTAGATTTGAGTTCTTGTTAAGACCAAATAACTGATTTCTCTAGTATTTGGTGCAGCTAATTGCAGTTATCTAGCTAATTTCTGCACCATTGGTTTTCTTTTTAGTTATGAATATGTCTCTTTGTGGTGTGTGTGGTTTTTTGTTTTTTTTTTTTAACTAATTGGAAAATACAGTGTGAGATGTCATTAAAAATGTGATGTGGGGAAAATGTCATGGCACTGGAACATCTCTTAAGAGTTTGCTTCCATCAAGTCAAACATGTCACTTTTTATTTTTCACTGGTTAAACAATATGAAAACCGTGAAGTGAGATGATTTGGGGAAAACGATCACACAACCTGCACCCTGCACGTCAAACCTGGAGCAAGTGACAAACTGGCAGCTGCTGCTTCATCCGTGCAAAAGCAGCTGAACCAAGGCGCGCGCAGCACGTCGCTGGGCAGCCCGCGTGCAGGCTCCGTGAGCACCTGCCTCTAGGGAGGCCACGTGCTCCCAGGGAGGCCACGTGCTCCCAGGGAAGTGCTGCTCCGGGGCTTGGGTCAGCTCTTCCAGGCTTGCACGGAGCGCTGGAAAGTGCAGCGTGAGGGGTGTAGTCACGGGGAAATGGCAACAGCCTGAATCCCACCTGGGCACGTGGCGGGTGTTTCTAACCCCCTCGCTGAGTGCAGCCCTTGGGCAAACGCTTCGCTTGAAGCATGTGAACTGTCCCACTGGAACCAGTGTCCTCCTGGTAAGATACCAAGAATCACATAAATTGAAGAGCATAAAGCAGAGAGGAAAGTCAGTGGTGGTGCTATGTGGCACTTACTGTAATTAATACAACACAATATGTATCGTTATTCATTGCAATAAATTTTGTGCTGATATGCTCCTCCCATGCTTTCCAGTAACGTGTGGGAGAGCCCAGTAGAGCCCAGGCAGTGGAACCAGGTCCCAGAAATGTACCTGGATCTCCTTTCTGCAAAGCATTTAATACAAGGACCCAGGGTGTAGATCAGCAATGGCCCTCAAGGGCAGCAATCACTTTGCTTTTATCATATTGCTAATTGGAAATGTGAGCTGGGCTAAAGGAAGGTTTTTTGAAGGTGACTTTCATTTAGAAAAGCGGTTTTAAGTACAGAAGGCTGTATAGCATTAGTTTGCAGGGAGAATTGGTTGTGGAAAGATGATGATTCAAAGTAATTATTACAGTGAAAGCCTTTAAAGAGTTGACCTCGATGTACCTGGAATATTTGGCATTAGTGGTAATTTCTTTTGTTTTTCATAGTTCCATAACTGGTTTTTAATTTTGAGGAGCATGTTTTAGATTTCTAAAATGCACCAAGTTAGAACGTGAGTTCTGCAACGAAGTCATTTCTGTGACTTTGACTGATGAGGTTAGTTAGTGCCACTCTGTTTATTCAGTTTGTAAAGGAGCCCCGGGTAAGCTCCAGGCCAGAAACATTCCTAGGTGCTTATATCTCAAGTGAATGCAAAGCACTGAGTGTTCTCTACACATATGCAAATTCAACTTTACTGTCTGATACTAATAATGGACGGCTTTAACTGTGTTATTTTTGCTTAAAGAGGTGCTTTCTCACCTCTTTAAAACTTCAAGCAAAGAGCTAAGTTTTTCAGCACTAACAAAGCCAAATCCTTTTGAGTCCTCAGGAGGAGGTGGGTCTAAGTACATTACGTGTCTGTGTGTGTGTGTGTATGTGTGTATCTGAATGGCTGTTTAGTACATGTATTTGTTGCATCTATACCTTTATATCTACATTTATGTATATACACATACATGTGTATATATGTATGTTTGTATAATACTAACTAAATTTTAGCTAAATGCTATTCCTTAAGTCCTAGGTAGAGAAGGGAAATTAGTGCAGTGTGCCAAGCAGGATTATTCCTCTGAGTACTTGTGTTGCACTTGCAAACACTGTTGTTGTGACTGGACATGAACAACTCCACCTCATATTTGCTGCAGAAGTTCTGTATGGCAAATTGGCAAGGACTGGAGAAATGGCCAAATCCACCCATGGCAAGGCTGGTACAACACCACAGTCATGACATCATTTTGTACAACTGCTTGGTCCTAATTTCTACCCTGTTAATGAAACAGGGTTAGAAATTCCCAATTTCTAACCTGCTAATGCTCTCTAGCATGCCCCTGGGGAGGAGAACGCTGCCATCCCAGTCTTGCACAGGAGGTATGGGGTAAATTTCTTGCTCAAGTTTGTATAGAAAATCTGTGATGGAGCAGAGATGAAGGGTCTCCAGGCGTCCCCAGAGCTGCTCATCCCTGATGTGAACACCCAGGCAGCTGTGGGGATGGAGCTGGCAGGAGACACACGATCAGCATTCAAGAGAGAGCGCTAAAAAAATCCCCTCCCAAATAATAGGGGTATTGTATGTGCTTAGCGCTGAGTTTTAAGGTCATTTTTTATGTGAATTATACCCTTGAGCAAATACGGATTTCTAAAACAATTATTATTAGCATAAAATGCTAAATAATTTCCCCTGTTTTGATTTGTTGAAATATTTTTGTTTGAAGTAAAAGCTGCATCAAGAAAGAAGGTCCCTAGCCAGCTTTTAATTAGCACGAGAAATGCCACGATAGCGGTTTCTGTCTGTTATAATGTTTACCTTATTGCAGATCCTATAGGACATCTGTGCTCAGGACCACATAACCTTTTAGGTTAGACACTAACTACACTCTCTTAAAGAGACCCCTCAAGATGCAGAAGTCTTGCAGATGCAAGATACTCTTGCAGAAGCAAGAGCTCCAGGGAAGCGTATATAGAGAGGAGAAAAGGCCGCCTGTAGCTACATCCCTCCAAAGAAAGACTTCCTTGTTTCAGCTACGTCCTTGCAAGGAGCCAACGCGCAGATAGTCCAAGGAGGAGAAAGAAAGAGCCTCTTTTCTCTCTTCAAAGCACAAACTTCCGAGATCTTGGTACTGTGGGCCTGGCCTTTTCCCATCTCTATTTTCCTGTAATTATTTTTTCAATCAGTTGCCTTTAACCTGTCCTAAGAGAGCCAAAGCCGCTGAATGAGCGTGGCTACCTTATCTGTGCTGAGCGCGTGTCCCCGGCCCTCCTCGCTGACCACGGGACCCTCCAGCAGCACCTTGTGCCGCTGCGTAAGTGTGAATTAAGGGTCCTCCCTAAGAAGACATTAGAAACCATGGTTTAAGCTCAAATCATGTCATTTTAAAGATGAATTAGGTAAAAACCAGTAACAGAAGTGCCCGAGTGCGGCGTCAGTCAGCAGTTTCTTCCAGCAGCGGCCCGGGAGGCAGCGCGGGGGCGGCGAGCACAGGGCCTGGGGGCTTTGGCTGCCCTTTCGCGCGCGGGCGGAACGCGGGGAGGCAGCCCCGCGTGCAGCGTCACGGCCCCTCTTGGCCTTACACGTTGGGCTTGTAGCCGCGTGCTTTAACCGAGCCCCCAGAATGGGCAATAAAGCATTTTTATGAGTATTAGGATTACTGAGAGCACAAGAAGGTAAAGCTGCAAGCAGCTTCCAGTCTAAACTCCCATTTTCAGCGGCCCTGATCTTATTAAACAGATGGAGAGTGATTTGCCAGAACGTGTAATAATGAACTGAAATATGTAACATAATTTATTCTTCCTTTATACATTTCTGTAGTGGATAAAATGCCTATGTATCAATATATGCTTTCCCGAACTTTTCCATTAGTTTCCCATATCTGCTGCCCTTGAAAGCAGCAGAAGTACATATATATGCTGATAATAATTAGCACTCTGATAGCACTTTCCAGTTCAAAGACATTCATTAATCACTGTAATACTCCTATAAATTGTGAGGTAAGGATGTATGAGCATCGGGCAGGAGAATAGGTGTTGCACCACTAAAGAAAACATTTTAAGAAAAAGTGATGCACAGCTTCAGGCTAAAATCAGACTAATATGTGTGTGGAAAAGCTTTGAATTTTATAGCAAAATTTTCAGAGATCTTTTATTTGCAAACATAGAAACAGGACAAATTTCCTCCTGCGCCCAAGCCACCCTGGAAAGCAAGTTAGAAAGATCCTGCAAAGCAGGAGGATGGGAAAGCTGTCCTAGCTGTTGAGGTGGAGGTGCCATCCTGGGTCTCTCGCTCCGCAGAGCTGGCTCTGAGCACGAGCTCCCTGCCACTCCTCATGGAAAGGTCTGGGTCATTAAAGGAGGCTCCATTTTCTGGCAAAGCAATTTTTGTCTTAAGTGGAAATTAAAATGTTTAAAATGGAGATTAAAATCTGAGAAGAGTGACATTGTGAGTAGTGCTTTGTAGGGCTGCTCTTCTGCACTTGCCCTCTGGAAGCCTAATGGCAGAACGTTTTTACTGGGAGCTCTGACATTTTGATCGTGGATCATCAAAGGAAGGCAAAAAAGAGGTACTTTTCTATAATGACACTTTAAAGCACAAATGTCTCTGTTTAATTCCTTACCAAAGATGTGTTGGGGGCTCTGTGTGGTCGCTTCTTCATTCATGAGCTGTCATGGGAAATCACATTCTCTCGCTAACCCGCCAACAAGTGGAACAAGCAAAGAATGATGTTGACAATGTAATAGTCTGCTAGGAACATGATGTAATTTTTTGGGTAGAAACTCAGGGACTCTGGGCCATGTTGAAAAGGCTGTTTCTTCCACAGTGGCCACGAGTTGATGCTTCAAAGGACAGTGCTGAATGCCTGGAGCTTAGGACGGCTCGCCCAGAAGGGGACTGTCACCCTTGAGTTGAGGGAGGTCACCGTCCTTGCATGTGGGAGCCCATCCGAGGCTGCCCTAGGAAAGCTGGGAATGCGGCTTGCCCAGCGCCACAGCCGGTGCTTCCCAACCTCTCCTGGAGGACAGGAGGGGAGGCCGGGGGCCGCTGCAGGGCCACGCGCTCCGCGGCGAGCAGGCAGGCGAGCCAGCGCCAGCCCTGCCTTACCCTGTGCATCAGCAAGGCACCGAATAGCTAAGCTGTTTGCAAACATCTCCTGATTGCTAACCTGTACAATTACAAATCACCTACAAATCCGTGGGAACGCCTGCTTCCCGCGTACGCCGCAGACGACGTTTCTCAGGCCGTGTGCGCTGCAACGTCTCATCCCTTCCCCTGGGCGCGAGCAGCTGCCAAGGTAGAGCAAAGTCAAACCCCACCGCGGAATTTAAAGGCAGGCAGCAGCACGCAGGCAGCTAGGAGTCTCCAAGGCAGGGGTTCATGTGCTGCCACCAGGCACCTTGTGTTCAACTGCAAACCCTCGCTGAGGAGCAGAGGTTGCCTTGGGCCCTGGCGGTGCCGCTCCTGGGCTGAGATGTCCGTGTGTTGGTGGGGCTGCTGGGCCACTGCGTGGGGAGATCTCCAGGGAAACCAGTTCAGAGAGGGAGCTTCACAAATGCGTAAATATTTTTATCAATAAAACTTTACTTAGTAGAAATAAAATCTATGTTGAACTTTAGCACTGCCCTAGTGGATATGAGGAAGTTTGAGAGGTGTTTGAAGGATCTGTGATGGATTTTTCACTTTTGCTGAATTTTGTGTGTCCTGAAAGGGCACCGTAGAGGAGAGCTCACTTCTATGTGATATTAAAATGATTTTTAGACTGTATAATATGGCTAGAGACTGGGATAGTGACAGCAGGCAATTAGCTGAATAGAAGAAGAAAGCAAAATATTACTACTACAGGAATGTTAGAAAAAGATTTGCTGTTTCTTCTGAAGTTGTCACTTCAGGCACATGAGCTGCCTTTCTTTGCATTGTATGAGCAACTGCTCCTCCTCAGCTCCGAGCTGAGCCAGGCAGGCGGGTCCTTACTTCAAAGCACTTAAAGAGGCAAAAGGCCTTAAAAAAGATGGGCCACTAAGTTTTCCTGTCATTCAAGTATCCACGCGCTGCTTTACCCCTGACTTCCAGATCAGGCTTGTCATGACATTTACAGAAATAAAAAAGGATTTATAAACATTATTCATATCCACCAGTAAATGCAACTTTTTATAGCACTTTTAGAAATGCAGGCTGTGTACTGAAGGTAGAGATATTAGAAGTCCTATCATTCTGTAGCAGTCAGCACTCCTTGGAAATAGGAAATGCAAATTAATCCTGAGTATTATGGCTCGAATCCTCTAGCTTCTTTAGCACAGAGAGAAGTAGGAATCTATTAATCCCTTGGCTGCCTCCATTCTCCAAATGCACTTTCTTGGGTGCTGCATTTTGTGTCGCTGTGTTCTTGCTCAGTTACCACTTCAATGAAAACTTTGCTTTTCAGTGTGATACGCTGGAAAAGCGGAACGCCCGGCTGTCCCGGCCGTGCCCGGCTGTCCCGGCTGTCCCGGCCGTGCCCGCTTCCGCCGCTCCCACAGAAATGCTCCAACTAGGCAAAACGGGGGTTTCTCAATGCAAAGAGAATCCTGGAAATCACAGGAGCCTCTTTTGAGCATGTGTATATGAATCCATATTCTCCGATCAGCAGAAAGGCTGCACAACTGTATGACAGGGATGACTGCACTCCTCAGTTCTGCTTGAGCTACTTCACTCATCCCTTCTGTAGGTTTCTTAGCTATTGTCAATAAAAACACTGTCTTTCAGAAGGCACGAATGCACCTGGAGTCCGCTTGGCTGCCAGAGGTGCCCAAGCAAGCGAGCGTCCTACGCCGATTCCCTTCTGTATGGCAGTATTAAGCAAATGTACATTGAAATTTGCTTCTTTGGATTAATTTTCTGTGAAGTTGTTGATACTGTTGTTATCAGAAGAAAAAAATAGCACAGAGCAAAAAGATGTTACAATTTGCTGTATATGTATATGCAGTTGAACAATATGTTCTTAGCTGTCTCTTGGCATTATGAGATTTTAAGTAGCTTTTACAGCAGTAATTTGGAGTGCTTTCCTCTTTGTGTGGGGACCCTGCCTTCCAATGTCACAGCTTTACTTTGTGCTGTATGTAACACGGTACAGGCATGTTACGGTGTGGAGGTTTGTTTTTCCTGAATTTTATTTCCTTCTCCTAGAAGATGAGCTTATTTTAAGTGGAGATCATTTTCTGGGAGTCTTGACCAGAAAGGAGGACATGAAAACTGTAGAATGGTCCTGGTAAGGAAGGAGTTGAAAACCTTTGTCATGAGTGAGGGAGGTTTTAATTCTGCACTTGAAGAAATAAAGCACAACAAAATTTCTGCAAAAGCAGAGAGAAAGCTGCCTCCTGGCTCACTCTGTGCCTGGTTCATTGCGATGCTACTATGGTTACTCCAGAGGAAGAAAGCAGCCTTCCTAGCCCTGAGAGCCTGTGTGCCGCCGCGGCAGCTGAGTGGGCTCCTTTATTGACTAAAGCAATTTTCCTAACTGTGTGCATCAGACTGCTTTCACCTCATACTTGCTCCCTTAATCCTTCCAGCCATGATGACTAATTTGTTTCTTATTGGAATTTCACAAATGCTTTCTCCCTAATGAGAGATCACCATCTGTTTAGTCAAGGTACTTTTTCACTTTAACTATGCACGTATGTCAGACATAAGTTATTTCCTGTTGTTCTTGATTTGGGCAGTTGAAACAAAGCAGCTAATTAAGAGGAGATACTCTATAAGTAGACCAAGTTGGAAAACCATTCTTTTTTTCTCCTCTAAATCACCTCTTTCCATCTGCAAACGGCAGCGAGGGCAGAGAGCCCCTTGGTGCAGGGAAGGGATCTGTTGCTCGGCCTCTCTCAGCAGCAGAGGAGCTGTGCACGGAGGGGTTTGATGCACCTCTCTCCATGCACCCAAATATCTGGTGTTCAGCCGGAGGAAATGCATGGATCTAGAGCAACCAGTCAGCTTTTAAATGGAAGATTTTTGGGAGTGAGCTGTAATGAGACCTCGAATAGCTACCCACTCTCCCTGTAAAATCTGTTCTGCAGCGCTAGTAGAAGGGGAGAATATTACTATTTGGTTTGCTGCTACTCAATTATTTTTAAGAACCTCTTGCCAGATTTGTAATAAGAACAGATAAGGCAACTGGCTGCTGGGTATACTTTTGTGCTGTAAATATTGGAGATCATTAAACGTCACTGGGAAGGCTGCTGTTGTTACACTGATACCCTATAGGAATAGACAGACTGTTGACTCAGTGCGTTTGACATTGGGCTCAGTTTGCAGCTCTCCCTTCCCAGCTGCTGCAGCGGGCAGGATCTCTCCACATTCCTGTCCTTTCCTCCCCCTTTCAGCTAGAACGCAGAGAGGCTCTGTGACGATTCCAAAGGTTCCTCAAAGATGCCTGTGACACAGTGTAATCTTTAGGGGAAGCAAAAAAAGCCTTTTTGAGTATCCCTGTGCCTAGTGCCAGTCTTGGCACAGTCGCAGCGCCTGTCCCGCGCCGGGGGCTCCCGCGCGCCGGCTCCCAGCGCGGGATGGGAAGCGGCACCGGCCGGAGCCTCTGCAGCCACCACGGGCACCGCAGCGCTCACTTTCCAAGAGCAATTGGTGTTTTCTGAGGTTTGTCCCATTTAATGGTTCTGTAACAGCTGCTAGAGGACCCGGGGTTTGCCTGGACATAGCAGGTGCTGTGTTGCAGGCAGTAAAGGCAAGTTGAGGCTGAAGAGGCATGGAGATTTCTTGCTGGAATAAGACTGAGGGGACTGATTCCAGAGGGAGTCTGCATACACAGAAGCATCAGCATTTGTCCTGCCACCAATAGTACATGCCCCGGTTTGTCTTTCTTTTTGTCATGCTTCCTATCAGTGTATCTGGGTGCCTCACAATCTTCAGTGTTTCTTCTTACAGTATTTCAAAGGCTAATATTTGTATATTCATGTATACATGTACTCTTTTTTTAATGTAGGAATGTATTGTTGGAGGGAGTATGTGATTTGCCCAAAGCCATTCACAATATTTCCCAGGAAAGCAGTAAGTGATGATAGTTTTCTAATGGTACAGATAAAGACTGTAATCATGAATTCATTAGGGGCAGATGAAGCTAAACTTACCCAAATATCCTTTTTATATATTTTTAAAATATCTGAACAAGTACTTTTCTTTTAAATACAAAAACATGTGGGGTAAAATGTGAATTTCAAGGAGCATTGCTACTAGTAGTATGGCTAGGATAGTGTCACCGTTGATCTACTCTAACGCCACAAAGCTTGAAGGACCTTGCAAAGAACCCCCAAATGGTGCCGTAATGCAAAAGGTGCCCCTAAGGCCGGAGCCAGGGGAGCGGGAGCGCTGCCGGCTGCGGTGGGGCCTGTGCCACCCCTGCACCTGCTGAGCACTGCCGCTCTCATCGCGGTCAGGGGACGTCCAGCTCTGCCCGGCGCTCGTCACGATGGAGCCTGTTGGCTGCACGAGGGACTTTGACTTGTGGTTGGCAGCAAATGGCTCGGTGGTGCCCGCTGTGCTCCGCGACATCGCCGGGCTCGGCCGCAGCGTGACAGGGTGCTGCCCGAGTCCCCGCTACGGACTTCTTGAGTCCAGGTGAGATTATTACCTAGCAGATTTTCTGCTTTGCCCCTGCTGTAGGTTATCCCAGGATAAACTAGGGAAACTGCATTTAAAACAGCACTACAAGGTTTGTAATCTGTCCACAAACAGACCAACCACAGAGACTCCACAGCCTCCTAAGAATTTTTAAATAAATGTGTATTTTCACAGCTCACTCTGTCCTCATCCCCCTGACCGTTCCCTGATGAAGGCCGTGCTGCAGCAGTGCCGCTGCGGGAGCGGGCTGGGTTGCTGTAGACCGGGTGCCCAGCTCGTCCCGGCCAGCTCGGCGTTGTGTCCCTAAAACTGCCCGCAACCCGGCCTAGTGGCTCACAGCTTCCAAAATCTTGCTCTTGCTCAAAAATTTCATACAAAACCCCAAGTTTGCCCGTACAAAAACCGGTTATGTTCTTCCCCCTGCAAACTCCAGCAGTACTAAAACCCTCCTAAGCCTAATGCCGATACTCGCCCTCCCTGCGCTGTGCACTAGCGTGTCACGGCTTCGCTCCCTGCGCTTCCAAGAATATCCCGCAGACAGAGTGTTCTCCGCTGAGGCACACGGAGCGTTTACTCCTGGGGCTCCGGGCTCCCTCCTGCCTCCGCATCTCAGGGACTAACCTTGTCTCAGCCTGCAGCACCTCCTCACCCTGAGCCGCCCCCCGGCTGAAGGAAATTGCCAGGCCCCAAGTGCATAAATATTTGCACCAAGCTATCCAAATTTTAAATCAAGACCTTAAAAATAAAATACTTACTGACCTTTTAGCTCATATATAATTAAAACGAGTTCTAATGTTGTGTATATAAATAATAGATAGCTGTTTCACAGATCAATGCCTTCTCCTGCTTTATAAGAAACATTTTTAAGTAAAATTATTTTGCCTTTGAGTTTAATAGGAAACTTTGATGTGTTAGCAACTCCAGGTTGATCTCTGTGCATTTTTCAATTGTAAATTGCACTTTAAAAATGCAAACAATTATTAATATTGATTTGGACTAAAACAATATTGAATTTCAATATATTTCTGGCTCTT
>NW_010580654.1:583558-604859 GCF_000705375.1 Tinamus guttatus
GAGTGCAAGTTGTGTTCAGGCTGATAATGATAAACCCACACGTTCTGGGACAAGACGACTACCTTAACGAATCTCAAGCGAAGCATAAAAAATTAATACTTCCCATATCATGCGGTTCCTATATCATGCTTGCTGAACTTCTGTTACTAACAAACACTAAGAATTTGGGCAGAGCACAGCCTGCTGCCAGAGCCCTCTGTTCTGGTTATGCTTCACATGCAATTACCAAGCGATGTCAATCCATCATTCTGATTCCCCGTGACTAAGGAGAGGGAGGAATATGTCCATGTCCTGGAACGCTGTGACGTGCCCATTTATTTAAGTGCCAGTAAGTCTGTGTTTCGGCTCTGTGGCCGTCGCAGCCGTCCCAGAGCTCTGGGGTTGGGGGGTTTGAGCCTTTCCTCCAGTCGCAGCGATAACCTCAAGGCCTCTTTGCCACCTGCTTGTTCAGGTCCCTTGCATCTCCCGAGCAGCCTCCAGCTGCGCCCACGGCACCCAGATTGCCCAGCCTGATTTCCCAGTGAAAAATCTCTTTTGCCAAACTCCCTATTTCCACAGAGAAAACTTTGGTTTTCTGAAAAGGGCATTTTCTTCCTGAAAAATCCTCCTGATGGAAAATTCCCCAACCAGCCCTTTTCCTGGAGCGTGCTCCCGCATGGACTGAAAGCACCAGGAACGTGGTGATGCTCCCGCCGTGCTCCCGGAGCGGCTGTTTTGGTGGCATCGCGGGCGCAGGGGCCGAGCTCCCGGCCGCGCGGCTCCGAGCGCTGCTGCGCTGGAACTCCGTTGCACATAATGAATGATTAATCATATTAAGGCACTTAACCTTGAACAGTGTTGTACTTATAAATAAAATAAAATCCAGAAAGCATTTATGACATTTAATATTTTTAAACCTCATTATTTTGAAGGGCGTGATGCACGAGCTTTGGGCACTTGAAGTCGGTACAGCAGAAAAATGAAACGAGGTGTGATTTTCCTTTACTGTACACGACGTAGGTATCTCCCGGGGTAATTTCACCCATCTATGAACAGAGTAGTAGAGTAGCTATGAGCAAATGCCATTGTGTTCCTTCATTTCACAGGTAATCTTGTTTCACAGTTTTATGCTCAAGTTCCCATAAAACTCCGTCGCCTCTCGCTGTTATTTCACGTTGTAATAGCGTCGCAGTTTTGGTTAAAACTGGGTGGTTTCCTGTGTCAGGAAGGCTTTTTAACCCAATGGTCGCTTTCAGAAGGTGGATTCGTATTTTGCCGTGTAGAATGCTCTCCCTGACAAAGTTAAGTTCTGTGACCTGCACTGTTAATACTAATAGTGTGGCTATAATTATAGTTAGATAGATGTGGCATGAAATATATATACTATATACTGATTCACGATGCACCTACAGGCTCTTGTTTCCAGGAAAAAAAAAAAAAAAAAAAAACAAGGGCTATATTAGTTTCACACAGTCGATGCATATCATAATTCCTCTCGGTAGATATACATATATTTTTAAGGTCAAAATAAAATGTTCCTGTTAATTTTTCCTTAGCCAGATCCAGAGCCTGCTTACTGCCTAGGTACTCTTTAACCAGAGCAGCTGTGGCTGCAGAGCAGAGTCTGTGTGATGGCCGGGGCCGACGTGCTGCCGCTGGGCTGCTGGAGCCCCGGGCTGGCTCTGTGGCCAAATCCCAACAGATTCCCCACTGGGAGCCTTGGCTGAGCAGGAGAAACCATGCAGTAGGCGATGGGGCGCTCTCTGATTGCTTTATCAGTGATCTATACCGTTAGTAACCATGCACCCTACGTTCACTGCACTTTATTTCTCAGGAAATTCCCTTCATCTCAGGAAATTCAGCCCATTCCTGCTACCCATGAGATTTTCTCCTGCTGCCTTAATCCAGCGCTCGCATGAACTGCCCTGGGAGCAGCTCCCGGCCCCAGCAGCTCCCTGCATGTGCCAGCAAAAGGGAGATATCAGAAGCCCCAAAGCTGTGGGCGAGTAATCCGCGTGTCCTGCCACCGCCGCAGGTGACAACTCATGTTTTGCAGCACGATTCCGACACGGGAAAAGCAGCATAGCATTTCAGAATGAAGTATTTTTTAAGTCAGATGAGCCTGCATTGTCAGGCACGTTACTTCTATTCCACTTGTAATTAGCCGTGCGTGGGTTGACCGCTAGTAATTGGCTGTGGTTGAAACAAACTGAGCTTTGCCTTACATGTTGCTACAGAAGTTGAAGCTAACAAACTGCAGGAGCCACCAAGGGATGTCCCGTGGCTCCAGACAGCAACGCTTCAGCTGGGCAGCCTCTTCGGGGCGGCAGGGACTGGAGCTCGCGTGCGTGCACCGCGGTGGCAGCGAGAGCTCTGCGCTGCGGTGCCCGAGGGGCTGCGCCGCGCCGGCGCCTCGCACGGTCCAGGGGCCAAGTGCAGCGGTTCCCGCTTGGCTCTGGACTTGCCCAGCCCCCAGTCCGCCACCCCGTCGTTCTTTCATTAGGTATAGTTGGCTATTATTTCTTTTTACAGGTGAATCACTTCTCAGTAGCGTCACTGCCATATTACTAAATGTCACACACTGGTGCAGGGAGGATCTGAGACCTCTTTGAACCGCTAGATCTGCATTCAAAGTGTCTCCCAGCACAGAAAGCACTGGGAGAACCTCTCCCCCATAGATAGACTAGTATCACAGGTGCGTACAAAACAGTGCTAGAGATCAGCTCTGCAGAAGGAATCGAGAGCATCGGGAGCAGTGGCTGTAAAGCACCTGCTCATTCCTGGCTGGGATCTGTTGGTGGCTTAGGGACCTGCTGAAACACACAGAGCTATTTCGGCTTGTGCCGTTTGCTCTAGCTCCCTTGCTGCCTCCATTTATCTTTTTCTCCTTCTTGCTTCACCCTTTTTCTCTTATTTTACTGATGTATAATGAGCAGCTTCTGTTAGGGCGTTTTAATGTCAAAGCCATTAAAGCGATAACCCAGGGGACACAGGGTGTCGCAGGCGGACAGCGGCTGCAGCAGCGCCGCGGCGGAGGCATCTGCAAGCCCAGGGTGGGTGGCTATTTCTAAACTCTCCTGAGAAGTTCCTAAGAAAAGCAGCCTTCTTGTCGCAGACTTCACTTCTCCATGGAAGGATGGGATCACCCGGGAGGATGAAATTGGGAATCTGGGAGTGAGGAGGGCAGAAGAGCTGCCTGGCGAGGCGAGCCCGTGCACGGAGCGCGTCCTCCTCCGCCGTGTGCTGCTGGCCGGGGGTTGGCTGCCCTTTGAAATGTTATGACTAAAGCATGAGAGATTGCGCCTCTCCAGACGCTCAACTTTTCACTAGCTGGAGACTTTAAAAAAACCCCACAAAACGCCGTGAATCTGTCTCAGGCTCCGGGTCTCCAGGCGCGTAACCTTTAGCGCAGATGCCACGCTGGCAGCCGCGCTTACCTCCCACGCGTACTGCAGGCTCGGAATAAATCCTGGGTATTTACTCGCTGCTCCAATCCTCTCCCCTGCCCAATAAATACAAAACTAAATGGCAAGGGTATCTCTTGAAGAAACAGCCAAAACAGTCCAGGCAATAGTTAGCGCTGAATTTTTCTCCTTGGCCCCTTATATATCATTGGTGTGTCTTTCAAGGCACCTCTGGGGACTTGAGGCGCATTTTCTGTCATCATTAATGAGGAAGTTTTCCTCGTGCTTCTTTTCATTAATGTCTAATACAGGAAGGAAAAGAAGTGCTGTATATTCACCCGCTTTTTAACTTGATGCTGCCATATGCAAATAATTAAACAAGGCACAGAAGCCACAGTTAAAAATTCTCCAGAACTTCCTCATTAAGCTAAGCAATTATCGGCCAGAAGAAAGAGCTCTGAATTCTCTCCCTCCACACGCGTGACGAAACACCCGCATCTCGCACGTCTCTAATTTTTGCCCAGGAGAAGTGCATTAAATTACCTTTAAGGGCGAGGATACACGGTGGGTGCCTGCATGGTGATGTGCCACGTGTCGGGGGTGGACGTGACTTTGCGTGGAACCTGCTGGGATGTTGTGTGCGAGGGCACCGAGGCAGTGAGGCGACCCGAAAAAACCTCCTCATCTGAGCAATAATTCATCGGAAAAGAGTGGCACGGCCAAAAGAAAGCAATATTTATGGAGGCAAACATATTTTCAAAGCACTGAACTGCATTAAAACCCTCTGTGTTCTATTCTTGCAATTTCTCTCCTCTGTCACCTACGCCGTCCTTGCCACCTAAGCAGCTCAGATTTTCACAGTCTGGAGCTGAGAAAACAACGTTGCTGCTCCCATTTTACAAATGAGAAAGGGAGGTAGTGAAAAGTACAGGACGTGCCTAGAGAAATGGGAATGGGAAGAGTCTGGATTTTCCACAGGGCAGGTAAATGCTTTGCTGAATCATCTTCCTTCATTAAGGAAGAGTCATGAAAAAGATAAAACGTGTATTTTATACACTGGAGGAAACGGAATATGCCAGTCTGAAAACAGCAACAGGAGTGTTTTAAACGTCCAAGCAGAAGTTGTGCGAATGTGCCAGGAGGTGCAATGCGGGCGGCAGGAGGAGGCCCCGCGCCCGGCACGCGCCCGCAGCGGCACCTCTGCCCGGCGCCGTGTTTGCCAAGTAAGTTATCTGTAGGCTCTGCCGTCATTAAAATTCCCCACAGCGACACGGGCGCCGCCGCGGGAGCGCTCTGGCGGAGCCTGCAAATGGCATTATCTGCAACGCCTGCTCTTTGGAGCAGCGTAAATCTTCAACACCAGTCCTAAATAAACCTGTGATATACAGGGCATGGAACACCTATTTTTATAAATACCTCTGCAGTCGAACGCTGGAGGTAGGAAGAATAACTTACCAGCAAGTAAATGGCATTTTAAAACATATTCTCACCTTACTTGCACCTGCTCTCTCTCCCGCTGCTTTACATTAACTTAACTCTGGCCTATGGCAAGGCAAAGGTCACAGCTTTTATTTACATAACACAAAGTTTCTAAATAACAAGCATTAAAGAAATAAGCCTTTGCAGAAAAAAAGAAACATCTGAACCAGAAATAATAATTTAGCCTGTGAGGCTAGAAAGATATCAGCACTGGGGAATAATATGCCATTTTAACAAAGATATATAAGCACTATCACCTGAATATAGTGGAAACAGTCTCCCTGCTGGGGAAATAATCTCTCATTTCAGCTGAGGGCACCAAATTAATCTCTGGTGCTGTATATATAGTTACAGTGCCCACCACTGTGACTTGAGGCACTCTGCAGCCCCCTTGCAGCACAGCCAGTGACAGGCACTAGGGCTGTTCTCCCAGTGCCGAGCTTGGTCTTGTTCTAACACTGGTCTTTTTTGACCGCTTGGGGGTAAGAGAATCTGGTCAAGCAAAAAAATCTATAAAATCTGTGTGTGCAATACTGGTGTTCCAGGTGTCTTCTTATAGGACAGCTAATGAATATAGGTCATAAGAGCAGAAACAGTTGCACCTCACTGCCCAGCGGAGATGCATAACTGGAAAGCAGTGCCTGGATAATGGTGCTCTTGTGGTGAGTTAGACAACAGAGCTTTCTGTGCAATACTGTTGTCTTTAAATAAAGCAGGGCAGGAATGATAAAGCCAGGCACGTGTCCTGGAGCTTGGATCGTCCCCTGCCCGTCTGGGACATGACTCGTGCCACCCTTGCACTCTAACTTCTCTGCAGCGGCCGTGTCGGCTACAGACACTATTGGCAGGGATAACGCAACGCTTTTTGGGCACTGACCACGGTGAAGGATGATTGGGAAGAAATACAGAATTCATTTTCAGGATCACCTTCCGCTCCCAGCAAGTGAGAAGGACATGTGGATGTTTTCATTTTTCACGTTATGCTGCTGTCCCACAGGCCCAGGCTTTGTAACCAACGTCAACTCGCCAGGCAGTTGGTATTCATTACACCAAACCAGGGCAAGGCATTTCTGAAGACCTCAAGGAGGGCATATTGGGTTTCTCATGCTTGAGAGAAACTTTGGGAGAATCCCAGGTGTGGAAAGAAAAAGGGATAAGAATTTTTGACTTGCAATGAGCCATATCTGCACACACACACATTTCCCAAGTTGCCATATTTTAGAAGGGCTTTTGCAACTGATGAGACGTGGCCAGTCCCCCCTCTCCATTTCTCAGAGACGTAGTGAAGCTTTGCCTCTCTTCTGTAATTGAGGGCTATGGTAATAACCCTTGCATTATACACTTGGTTAAGTTACCCTTCCCAAAGGCAGTGCTCCAGCCTGCTCCTGTGGGTAAAAATGCTGCCTGCGAGAGAACAGGTGAGGTGCGTCCTGTCCACTCAGCCTTTACCAGCCCCAGGTGGCTTTAAGGAGCCTTCAAGGGCTTGGTGAGGCTCCTGGTGCAGCCTCTCTGGGGATGGTGCCTCTTGTTTGCACACAGGGGCTGCAGGGCAGGGCCAGCGGTGCAGAGAGCATGAAGGGGCATATGGGCACGGTGAGTGGCACTGTACAAAGCCCTGCACAGCACGAGGCCCTGTGTGGTGCAGTGAGTGACCCTGCGTGACATGAGGTGCGGCGCGAGGCCCTTTGTGCTGCAGTGAGTGGAAAGGCATGAGGCCCTGCATGGTGTGGTGAGTGACCCTGTGCGAGGCCCTGCGCAACATGAGGCCCAGTGTGGCATGAGTTCCCGCGTGATGCGGTGAGTGGAGAGGCACGAGTCCCCGCGTGGCATGGTGAGTGACCCTGAGGCGCGGTGCGAGGCCCTGCGTGGTGCAGCACGAGGTGCCGGGTCCCGTGCGGTGCAGTGGGTGACCCTGCACGAGGCCCAGTGTGGCACGAAGCCCTGCGTGGTGCAGTGAGGGGAGTGGCGCAGTGAGTGACCCTGAGGCGCGGTGCGAGGCCCTGCGTGGTGCAGCACGAGGCGCCGGGTCCCGTGTGGTGCAGTGGGTGACCCTGCGCGAGGCCCAGTGTGGCACGAGGCCCTGCGCAGTGAGGTGGAGGTGGGTGCCACGGGCCTGCGCGGCTTCAGCCCTGCCTGTGATGCAGGACCGCGTTTCCTGCAAGGAGCAGGTAGAGCCGCTGCCCCTTCTCCACCCCGTGTCCCCCAGGCCCCTTGGCCCCAGGCTGTGGGAGGCTCCCTCGAGGAGGCCTGCTGGGCTGGGTGGTGCCATCTCGGGCAGCCCGCGCCGGCCCCAGCGGTTCCGGAGCCGCCTGCAGCCGTTGTGCACGGAGAGGCGCAGCGCTGCCCTCCGGCCTGCGGAGGGGCTCTGCCCGGGCCCATGCAGCCCCCTCGTGTGTACTCCTCTGTGTCCTGCCCCGTCTCTGTGCAGCATGTGCAAATTAATGAGCGTTTCTCTTCTTAATAAGACCACAAACATCTTTTAAATAAATCCTTGAAACAGTGCTGAGCCCACCACTAGGAAGAAGCTTAAGGGCTGAGCAGCAAAATGCAGTAGGAAAGTGTGCCTGAAAAGAGCAGAGGTTTAAATGTATGCTTTTGGGGCCCTGAATTAAAGTATAATTCAGACACACACAGAAGACATATAGACTGTCTTTTGGTAGCACAACCCCCTGGAATACCTATACAAGTAACCTTGTTTTGGATCAGCAAGGCTTATTCTATTTATTAAATCAATAAGTGTAAAGCACATAGACCGTTCTAGTTATCAGCCTCTTCCAAATGAATATCCCAACTATTTCTAATCACAACAATCTGGTTTCCATTATTTTGACCTCCTTTTACTTTGGCTGGATCAATAATGCCTGATGTAATAATTTATCAACACATACCGGGGAAATTATTGATTCTACTTGTACACATTAGCTGAGAGAAAAATATGTCAGGTTGTGCCTTCAGTCTGAATGCCTTTCTAGGCTTAAATTAAGCTGCCTTCTGCGCCTGGATGAAGGATATTAGTGCTGTATGTGAAACAAATCACTGTAGCAGAAATGGATGTTTTACTTGCCCCGGTTCCCCTGGTGCTTTTATGGCACCCATCACTGCAATATGTGCTGCTCAGGCTCTAATTGCTGCGCGCGCCGCCTGCGCCTCTGCTCCTCGCACCTCTTGGGGAGGCTGAACCAGAGGCTGGAGGGGGTTGTTGAGCTGGGATGCGCTGGGCGCGTGGGAAGCGTGTGCGTGAATCCTGCTGTTCCCAGAGCGCTCGTGCCCGTGTGCCTGCTAGGAGGAGGCAGGATGGCGCTTGGCCGTGCGCGTTGGGAGGTGTGGGGCTTGCTGGAAGCAATGGTTGAAAGAAGGCCGTGAAACGCGTCCATGTGTTACGTATAATGCACGCTACTTTGTGCCTGACAGTGCCGTGCCTGAGAGCTGGCAATCCCCATTCACGTGCAAACCCCTAACGCAAGGAAATCAGGTTAATCTTATTTCTTAACAGCTTCATACTAACAGTACCTTGGGGGAAGGAAAATCAAAATAGTGCTTAAAAAAGTGCTGAGTCCTTAAGTGGAATGAAACATTAGAAACATCCCTTCCTCTGGCAGCACTAACCTGTCAGCGAATTACTTACCTAACACACATGTTGTAATAGCCAATTGTAGCTGCTTTTTTGTATCCTATTGTTTCAGGAGGAGATGAAGGGACTTAAAAATTGCAAATGTTTCTCCCCTTAGATGCAAGAGCATAAATCACTGGTAATGCTGAGCTCTCTGCCTCATATTGATTCCTTTGTGAACTAAGCCAGATGGGTTCAGATATGAGCATGATCTAATATTCCCCTTAGCTTGATTTATAGGTTTCTTTGTGCATTACCTGACCATAAATGAGTCTTGCATTATTTCTTGTGTGCCTGTCAAATTAAAGAAAAATATTCTTGTTGAACTTTAAACCCACGAGGGAAAAAAAATGAGTCAGAGACATTTTACTGCATGTATTACAGTGATCTTGGTGCTTACGTGCCAATTAGGAGTGTGTGATTATGAAAGAGGTCTAGTAATTTGTGTTGTGTGTAATGATTTCATTTTCCCGTAAAGCACGCAGCAGACACAGACAGTAACATACGCTACGCTGCAAAAAATCCTGAAAGAGGAAAAAAGAGGAGAACAATTTGGCACAATTTATGCCTTAATTTACAAAAACGAACACTGATTGCAAGAACTGAATGTTTTTCTAGAGAAAATAACGTTCTCTAAATCGTAGGCACAGCAAGCAGCAATGCAGCAAGGACTGCCACGGAAGGTGTTAATAGCATTAAATAGAATGGGCATCACAAAGCGTTTGCTGACCCCAGAGACCTCCTCTGTGAACAAAATGGGCCTAATGTGTATGAAAAGTAATGAGCAATGTATCATGAACCTATCATTAGAGCCCAGCCCTGTGCTTGTGACTTAAAACCAAACTGTGACGGGCGACTCTTGGGTCTGCCTGAGCGAAGAGCTGCTGCTTAGACTGCAGGGACTGATTCCAGCACTACAACCAGGACCTCTTAGCTCAGCTTTCAGCAGTGCTCCACAGCCTAATGAACCTATTATCTCCTCTGTATTTATTCCTAATTAATGCTAACAGCCATCAAATCTAGGCATTAAAAGGGAAAATATTTCCATCTTTGCATTCTTCAGTTCTTGAACTAGATGAAATATAATAAACGTGCTCTGAAACGGCTCAACAGACCAAAATCCCATCATGTATCTATTCAGGTTGTATCTATATTCTGTAGCTGTAGCAGGAGATGACATTGTCAGTGAGAACAAGATTTTAGCCTCTCTCTTTCGAGGAAGCACAATGTGGGGATATGCACAGGGTTTGGTTTAGTTTGGTTGTGTGAAGGTGAGGTTTTTTTGGTGTTTTTTTTTTTAAGCTTGCATCTGCCCGTATTATATGCTTACTTGGTAAAATCTGATGGGTTGCCCTGGCCTGGGCCCTGCGGGCCTGGGATTTTTATCTGGCTTTTCTCGATAATTCTGTCTGTATTGCCAGGAAAATCCTTTCCAGTTCAGGCATCCCTGGATGAGCAGCCTGTTCCTATGGTGGAAGGACCACCAAAGGCTCAGGGCCACGCATGTTCCTTTCTGATCTCCTGTGCATGCCACAATCCCCATCTTGGATTTTTCTTTTTTAAACACTTCCAGTTGAGCTCAGCCTAAAGTGTATTCAAGGGTATTATACCTGCCCTGGGAGGTACCTGAACAGCATACCTGCTTCTAGGCCAGTATGTGAGAGAAGGGCATAAATAATGATTTTGCTTTGGTTTGAATGCTTTGTTTTAATTCCAGTAGCTGATCACATTTGTTTAATTTCATTACAGTAGGTTTCCAGTCCCTGAGAATGGGCTTCTGCTGCACTAAAGACACTTTTATTATATACGAGACTCCAAGTGATAGTCTTTGCCCAGAGGAGCTCACAATAAAAAATAAGCAGACAGAGAGATAAAAGATATGATTCAGCATCAGATGTAATTTGCTGTATGATGCTGATCCAATTGTATTTGAAGGATTTATTTTACAGATGAAGAAACTTAGGCACAATGAAATTAAATGACTTGCAGAAAATACCACAGAAGTCTATGGAAAGGTAGGAACTAAAACTCGGATTGCCCTGTGGTTCCCAGGACGGTCCTTCTCCTTGAAGCACTGGGAACTATATATGTTAGATGAAGATAACTACACATGCTGTACATCCCAATGTGCAGAAATTATACGGGCCTACACGGTTATGCCATGCAGCAGGTTTTTTATTCCTCTACTGTGCATCAGCCTGGCACGTTCTCCTCTGCCTTTTGTGGGCAGCTCTTGCTCAGAGATGCTCTTCTGACTTCTAATGCTAATGGTGCTTCAGGAAATATGTTTGCTGCATAAGTGACAGAAAATATACCTTTTAACCCCTAAATTTTCTATTCTGAGCAGTATAGTTGTATGAGAAGTGCCGTGACAATAAATCAAAATGAGCAGCGAGTGCAGTTCCCCTTTCCATGGTGATCTATAATTGTGGGTTTGCATCTGGCTAAAAGACACTGTTCAGACAGTCTAGCTTGCATGGTAATAGCAGCCAGTGCTCTCCTATTTCCTCTTAATATGACAGTGGAGACTGACAGTCCCTTCGCTTCAAACAACTTTATGAATACATAAAATAAGAATTAAAACCTTTTAGGACGGCACAAAAATAATAAGGAACTATGAGTGAAACTTTAAATCAGATTGAAGCGTGATGCGTTTTCAGGCAGAGACCCTCGATGGCTGCTGTGGGGTTTAGGTTGGGCTGCTTCTGCCTCTGACAAACCAAAAAAGGGAAAATAGTGTCAAAGAATTTCTTAGTAGTGCTGAAGGGTTAACAGCAGAAGAAAACTGTTCTCCCTATGGTATTCCAGGGTTTTACTTCACAGAAAGAAGGAAAAAAAAATGCTGTAGGGTCTAGACATCTTGTTTTCTTTACTGTTTCTCAGTCTGGGCAGTATAAACATCCTCTAGTTACCTTCACTCTTGCAAAATAAAATCATCTTCCCCTCCCCATGCTAAAGATACTCAGAATATTTTTGTGTGTGTGTATATATATATATATTTATTTTTCTTGCATTGCCCGAAGAAGCCAGCTCGCCATGCTGGTGGCCAGTAGCTTGCTGTTGGTAAGATGCAGACAGGGGTGTGACTGTTCCCAGGGTGAAGTGGCACGTGGAGCTGGGAGGTCCCTGCCCTGGTGGCCGCGCTGGGGGAGCAGCTCTGCGTCTGCGTTCCCCTGGCCCCTTCCTGAAACCCCCTTCCTTACTGTGTGTCGTGGGCGCTGGGTGGGCTGTACACACGTGTAAGGAACTCGTCTGAAGTGAAATACATCTGCCAGTGTTGAAGATAGGGAAAGAAAACCAAAATCTGCCCCCAAATTCAAGAATTTTCACCATCCAAGTGAAGCATCTTTGCAATCCCAGATGTCCTTATTGGGAAATACGCGGTATCTACAGATATGGTCTGGACAGAGAAGATGCACCGTTCTCGTAAGGCAACGATGAGATTAACTAAGGTTAGGTAGGATCTATCACTGCAGTCAAAGCATTAAACCCTTCTCCTTGTCTAGGGGTTTATTCCTTAATGGAAACATAGATAGCTGTGACAAAGAAAATACCTTGTTTATCCTTTACTTGCAGAACATCTTTTTTGTATTTGTTGTCTTTACAGACAACATCTCAGCCAAAATTACCACCTGACGTAAAGCTTACTGAAGAAAGGGAATATTATGAAGATGCCTGGATGCCGGTCTGTGGCAAGGAGGAGAATGAGATCAGGGTAGAGATTGCAAGATGAAGAAGGGGCACTGGGGGTTAAGAACCAAATGCTTCTCTGATCTCTGGGATGGTGAAAGTAAAAGGAGGCAACAACTGTGTGCCTGAACAGGGCTTTCCTAGGGGTTGGGAATCCGTGAAGACGGCTGGGAATCAGTGGGTTATGGAATAAATCCAGCAGTGTTGGATTTAGAGAGGTGGATCCTAAAGGGGCCTCCTCCCCAAATGCAGAAGAGGTTCAGCAAAGGATCAGCAGCCCTGTTCTTCCCTCTCTCCTCCCATAGTGATGCATGAGGGCAGGGAGGAGGAGGAGGGAAGTAGGACTATGTCTCGCAAGCCTCTGTTCAGCAGCTGGAAGATAAAGTTGCCCGTTAGCACCAGGCCCCCTGAGACATCACTGCAGCGTCAAGCACTTCTACATGGCTTACTGTGCGCTCCTGCAGCACGGGTTATGACTCGATTTCCAGCAGGTGTGTGTTTTCCTAACATCCGAGGTGGCTCTAGGACAAGAGCCAGGCGGTGGGAGGAAGGCAGGCTTTGCTCTGCGTCGGCTCATTGAGGGTGCAGGCTGTGGGCACGGCTGAAAGGCTCTGCGCGAGGCGCAGACGTCCTCGGCCCGGCCGCGTTTCTGATCGGGGTGAGCAGTGCCAGCGTCTCGGGGTTCGTTAGCCCGGGCTAAGATTCCCCTGTCCCCGGGGAAGGATGCGAAAGAGCTTCACGTGCCCGTCGGACCCGGAACTGGATTGATCTGGGAAATCAGCTGAGTAATAACCAGAGAAAATTAGGTGACAGGCCTCAAAAGGGTGTGAAGTGAGACAGAAGGTTCCTGTTCTTAGGCACAGCCTTTATAAATTATTTCGTTTGTATTTCCTCACAGGATTTTACCTTTCCTTTTCTGAATGCTGTCAGCACCCAGGAACAAAAGCAGTGGTATTTTGGTACACTGCCCTATTTAGAACAGCCACAAAAAATTAGGATCCAAATCACCTGCAGTGTATTATGTGACTGCATGGCAAACTTCCACTGCTGGAGTTAGTCTGGGCCATGCTAAGCCCTCGACAGAGATCTCCCAGGCAATGGGAGAGATGAGCTCCTGTTTAGGAAGTGACAGATTTGTGTGGATCAATGATTATTAAAAAGAAAATGTCATTAAAGAGGACAGTTCAGTGCTGTATCATCCAGGAGCTGTCAATGTCTCTGCTGAGAAAATTAAAATAAAGTCATCTTAGGATGCATATTTCAAACATTTTGAATTTAATAATTAACTAAAAGGCAGAAGCAGTAGATTATTTCCATAGGGTCCATCAGTGTCCATTTAAAAACACTGATTCTCTGAGAGGTAGGAGGCTATAATTTCCTGTTATTCTATTTTAAAGCTTGCAGAAATTCTCCATATACAAAGTTTCTGCGTGCAAAACTGGCTTTTGCAAAAATCAGGGTGGCAACTGACTAAACCTACAAAATTCTCTGAGCTAAAAAAAGCAAATGTTCCATTTTGCTTTGAAGAAAAAAAGATCTTTTGATATGAAATTATTCTTCATAGTGAAGCTTTCTGTTTCAGTGATAAAAATGAAACACTTGTCTCTTGACACCTGGAGCAATTCTTTCCCTGCTAACTTTGGTTCACCCACTGAACAGAAAAACTAATTATTCAAATAGGTCAGTTCTCTAGGAAAGAGCCCTGCGAGGGTTTCGAACACCACAGCGAGGGGAAACGGGGCTGGTGCACACTGATGTGCAAGGGGAAAGCTGTGGAAGCGTTGGTTACCTTGACAGATCGTTCTCTCTTGCAAGGGACATCATTAGTGTCAAGTTCTGCTTGGGCATCAGCGTGAAGGGGAGGGTGTGCGGAAATGTAATCCCGGCCTTGGCCACAAAAGAAACGGCTACAGTGAAAAGGGTGTTTTCTTGGTTTTGGTTTTTGTCTTTTTGGTTTGTTACACACATTATTACATTTAATTCTCCAAGCTCAGGTTCAAATTCCTCCCTGATTCTCACCCTTTCAGTTGCCCCCTGGGAACTGTGGTTCTTGACCCATACGAAGGTCTCGCTCCCAGCTATGGTTCCGTTTTCCATGACGTGATACGGCCTTTTCAGGTCCTTAGAAAGAATCAGGCTTAAACATGGTAGTGCCTGCTGGAAGACACCATCCAAATCTTGTATTTTGTTGAAAGCTTTAGAATGAAGACTTTTAGTCTTCCAAACCTTGGCATTTGCCTGGATGGAATGTCAGCTCTTGGTTAGCTGCAAAGCCTGAGGAAACCAGGGGACTCTGTGGTGATGAAAGACAGCTGGCAATTTTACATTCCAAAATGGCAGGGAAAGGTCTTGGCCCTGGGTATGGCCAAGATCCTGGTTCTTTCTCCCGAGCAAGGAGCTGAAACATGGAGAAGGCGACATCTAATTTGGATGAAGTTTTGTAGCAAAGTTTTGTAGCAAACAGATTTTACTTCTGCTGCCTCCTTTAGCCTTACTTCTGTCTATGCCTTAGCAACAAAGCGGGGAGTTATTCAGCATATTTTCATTTGTCATGGTGGACGACAAGTTGACCATGAGGCAGCAGTGTGCCCTCGTGGCCAAAAAGGCCAATGGGATCCTGGGCTGCATTAAGAAGAGCATCTCCAGCAGGTCGAGGGAGGTGATCCTGCCCCTCTACTCAGCCCTGGTGAGGCCGCATCTGGAGTACTGTGTCCAGTTCTGGGCTCCACAGTACAAGAGGGATGTGGAGCTGCTGGAGAGAGTCCAGCGCAGGGCTAAAAGGATGATCAGGGCCTGGGAACATCTGCCCTATGAGGAGAGGCTGAGGGAGCTGGGCCTGTTCAGCCTGGAGAAGAGAAGGCTGAGAGGGGACCTGAGCAGTGTCTAGAAGTACCTCAAGAGAGGAAGTGAGGAGGATGGTGCTGGTCTCTTTTCAGTGGTGGCCACTGGAACAGGCTGCCCAGAGAGGTTGTGGAGTCTCCTTCTCTGGAGATCTTCAAAACCCGCTTGGATGCAGTCCTGTGCCACGTGCTTTAGGTGTCCCTGCGTATGCAGGGGGGTTGGACTAGATGATCTCTAGAGGTCCCTTCCAACCCTAAGCATTCTATGATTCTATGATTCTATGATTTGCAAAATTAAATTTGGAGAGGAGAAAAACATTTTGTAAAGTAAACTGATATGAACCAAAATAGACCCTCTGGGTAAGAAAATATAGATTTGGGGGAACTGCATGTAAATTTATAAAAAATAATAGCCAGGCAAAGCCGCGCTGCTGCGGATCTCTGGTTACCAACCTTCCAAACCAGAAGATGAGAACAAAGGAGGCAACGCTCTGTGGATTAGAGACCATAACGTGTGAAGAGGCTGCGAAAGCTAAATTCAGAGCGCCTGGTGAAAGAGAGGGCTCAAGGGGAACATGATCACAGTCTATAAATACTTTCAAGGTAACAACAGAAATGAAGGCAGGGAATTACTCAGTCTCAGAAAATTGTAGGCCAGGGAGCAACAGCCTGAAGCTAAGAAAGAAGTTGAGGTGAGATATTGGGGTGGAGGGGGAGAAAACCTGACCCAAAAAAGATCAGGGGGACAGCAAAAGTGCCTTAGGTAGCATCGCTGCCAGCTTTGGACACGTAGCTAGACTGGATGACATGGGAAAAAGGAGGAGAGGCTGAATCGGGACGAGACGCCGAGTGGGCTGGGGAAGGGGCTGCTGGTCGCCCGGGCACGCGCCAGGTAGCGCCGCGCTGCGCTCAGCACACTGTGGGCCTGGGCAATCCTGCTAGTGAGGGAGAAAGCATCACACGATTAACACTAAGTATCTAAAGCCATTTTATATAGTTTTAATAACTTTAGTTTTGTCGCTGCAGAAGTAAAAAGCCATTGCGTCCTTGCTGGTATCGTGCAGCTGAGCATCGCTGCTTCCACGAGGGATCCAGGCACTGGAATGTTTTGTTAGTGGTATCTTAGTGACCAGCTTCTTGCAGAGGGAATTTCTTGGTTTCACAGTTGTTTACAAAGAACTAATTAATGTAATGAATCTCTGAGGTCCTTGAAATAGATAACGCAGGATTATTTTTCAGAAGAGGTCTAGGTAAAGTCACGGTGCCACTGGATTATACAGGAGACCTATTTACTGTAATGCCGAGCACTAAGAATATCAGACACAATACTTTGAAGACAAGAAATAATGGGTTTTGTTGTTTTCTGGTTTTAAGGCTAAATCCATATGATTTCTTGACAATGGCAAAATAAATCTTAAACTTAAAATTATTATTAAAGTCACCCTTTTTTCTTTCTAAAAGTATTCCCCATCATTCCTCATCTTAAGGAATCCAGATGGATAAGGAGAGAGAAATATTTCCAGAAGGTGTCCTTGAAAATGTGGGAGTGAGTAAAGGAAGAAGGAAGGGAGGTGGCTGTGCTGCCCCCTCCCCAAAGTTGCTCCATTCAGAAACGTTGCTGTTCAGAAACAGTGGGCGGGCGCACGCGTGAGCTCAAGTGATCCCCTTTCTGAATAGCTATTTAACTGCAGGGAACTATAGTCGTTCTAAAGACATATCTCTGTTGCAATCTATAATGAATGTAATCTTCAAGGGGCAATAACTTCTCTCAATTACACAATTTTTCTGATAAAAATATGTCATATGTTACAATCTAGGTTGTCAGCTCCTCCGGCCATGGACATGCACATTTCTCAGTAAAGTATCTCAGACAGCTGCAGCCTGAGACTATAAATAAGAAGAGCAATAATGTTAAAGCGTAATTTAGGCCTTTCTAAAAAACTGCACATTAACATAATCTTTGGAGTTATTTTTCCAATCTAACGGCGTGAGGCCGGGCAGCCGACGGGAGAGCTCCCATCGGGGCGGCTTTGCGGCGCGCTCTCCAGGGAGGGCCCTGGGCTGCTGCCGTTGACACCCTTTGCAGGGCGTCGTGCTCCCGAGCCGGCGGAGCGCCCCGTCGCTTCGGAACAGCGCGCGGTTGTGCCCTTCCTTGGGAGAGGAGGGGAGGCCCCGCGTGGGCAGCCGCGGTCCGCGGAGCCGCGCGCGCTCCGGAGATCCTCCGGTGCCGAGGGCGCGAGCGGAGTGGGGAAGGAGAGCTATAAATTACAAAGCGCTGGCCTGCGGCCAGGCCCAGGGGAAGCTGCGTTTAGCATGTCATTCCCAAGCAGCAGGATGAAACCTGCTCTCCTTTCAGAAGAATTTGAATGGGATTTGTTATAAGGCCGCTTTGATTGAAATATCACCAGCCGACTTTCCATGACAACTGGGGCACCGATTGCAATCGCCTGTCGGGGAGGGGGGGAAGCCTCCTCCACCAGCCCGAAAGGATGATGAGGATGATGATAGAGCCCCATCAAATATTTATGAAAACCGGATGAATTTCTGTGCTAGCAGCATGCTGGTGATATAGCAGAGACTTCAGATAAACTCCTGACATGAACCTCAGCTCACAGATTCCCCAGTATGAACCAAAGGTTGAACAATAAGCTGATTCTCATACTCTGCAATAAAAACACTGTGCGGAAGGTTAATAGCAACATAGTTGGAGATACAGTGCAGGTAAATGTGGTGATTTATTATCCGCAGCTAGTATTTACAGACTGACATCAGTGCTGGAGGCCTCATATATGAAGTGTAGGATCAGAAGAGCTTCCCATGAGCTGGACGCTCCCTGGCAGTGGCTGCTGCACAGAGCTATGCACATGTGCTTTCCAAGAGGTGCAAAAGGGTGAATTAATTAATTATTTTAAGGATAGGAAAGTTGCTTTAGACTTAAGATGCTGAAAAGTTTATTTTAAATAAAAAAGGACAGAAAAAAAGAAAAATCAGCATTACTTTACTATAAACACAAAAATTATGCATGTAACTGTTGCACCACGAACTCTAAGACCCATGTTTAAGGTTGTGCAATAATATTTTTGGTGGCCTCTGCGGGAAAGGGGCAGGTTGAGAGCAAATCCCCTCTCCCTCTGCTGCGGCACTGCGGGCTGGGCCGGCTGCCACCCGGCTGCTTTGGCACCCGCTGGGGACACACAGGCCCTGGTGGCAGCGCAGGAGCTTCCTCCGATTGATCTTCTATCCAGAGCTGAACCATTTTGGTAGGAAATTACAGCAGATCCTGTGCTAGCAGATCCGTACACTGCTGCTGGCGGCGCTCGGTGAGTGGGGCAGCCGGGCTGCGAAGGCGCCTTGGCAGTGTGGTGGGGCCTGGCCGCTCAGAGAATTAACACGTTTCCTGCTGTGGCCTTACGGGGTTTGCTTTGTTTGTTTTGGATGCAAGTGTGGCAATGGGTGCTATTGGAGAAAGTCAAAGGGGAAAAGCATGCAAGCATTTGTAAAATATCTGGGAGATGGCAAGGAGTGACCTTCCCTCGAGGTGGTGGCTGCTGGATGGGCCGAGCTGCGCGCGGGGAGACGCGAGGGTGGGATAACTCCTTGCCCTGCTCTGTCGCGCAGACTGCGCTTTGATAACCTCCAGCTGAACCCGTTTCAATCACTGCAGATGAGCACAGGATTAGCACGTCTCTCGCTGAGAAATCCCGTGTCTGAGGAGCGCAGGACGGAGGGACGGTGCTGCAGGCGCGCGGTCCTGGGAGCCTCGCTGGGGCGCAGGGCTGCGCATGGGAACGGCCTCACACGGGGGCAGTCACCGCATCCTCCCCACGGGGATCCCCGGACTCCTATGTCTGATCAGCTGTGATGCTACTCCTATATTTTTTCTCTTATTTCATAGATCTTATCCTAAATATATACGTATTTTTTATTCTGGATAAAGGCAATGTTGAAAGTTTCAGAACCTGAGGCCTTTGGTTTCCCCCTGCCCTGAATGAAATAGCAGCATTACCCTTATTTCCTCCTGATGCCTTCGTCTAGCTTCCCATGTGCACTTTACATCTCAGAAGCTTTTTTACTGTTTCAGCTTATATCAGCTGAAAAATATATGCTTTAAGGAGATTGGTCATGCAAAAAGAACTGTTAAAGTATAGTAAATAATTATTTATGTAATGGATTCTATTAAGGAATGTAAATGTAGATACCTTCTTTAAGCAATATCCCCCCTACAGGCTGCAGAACTGAAGGCACGTTACATCAAATACTTAAATAGGGTGCCCGAGGTCAGACATTTAACTGCCCTGTCTAGGCAGTGTGGGGACTGCAGACGCTCAAGGCCGTGTCCTTGTGCTGGGGGGTCCCATTGAGCAGAACGAGGCACCGAGGGCTCTGGAGCTGTTTCTGGGCAGATATTTGTGGAGTTAAAAGGACCCAGATTCAAGCGCCAGGATCTTGGCAGCCTTGGCAGCGGCCGCTGAGGAGCAGAGCCGCACGGGCGAGGGGACGCGGGGCTGCCGGCGGAGCGCTGCTCGGGAACCTCGTGGAAGGGATCACACGGCCTCAACCAACGTGGTTACTGCTGCGCTCTCAAGGAGCGTCTCTTCCTGGAAGCGGCCGCTCGGCGCCCCAAGCGCCTGGTTAATGCCACTTGGACAGGGAGCTGGCACCGCGCTGAGCTCCGATGCATCAAATTAGCATCGATCCGCAAAATGTTACTGAAGGGTTTCTTAAATGTGCCAAGTTTTAAAATCAATGCCAGAGAAAATGGGCTGCTTCATTTTTTTTTCTTCTTTTATTTTTTTTTTTTTTTGAGTGTTTGATGAACCTTTCTACTTCCCTACCAGGAGACCAAGGGCACTTCCACCCCTGTGCTTGAGATGGGCCAATTCTGTCCAGGCCTGTTTCTCCCAGCGGCATTCCCTTGTCACGGCGCCCATCCCGGGCCGCTTCCTTGGCGCACGGCCAGGCTCCGTGCCAGCTCCGCGGGGACGACGGCTCCGCGTGCGCCTGCCGCGCTGGCACGGACGGGGCCGGAGCGCCCCTCGCCGCGCCGCTCTGCTGCGGGAGCAGCCCGCTCGGAGCTCGAAACTCGCGGTGACTAATCTGTGAAACGGGCCGCCCTCGTCGCGGTTTGCCGCGTGCCCCAGTTAGGCGCCGTCTGTGCGGATGGAGAAACGCAGGAGAGGAGCCGGCGCTGCCTCCTTCCCTCCTCGCCCTCCCCCCGCCCCGGTCCCCGCTCGGGCGAAGCGGCCGAGGCGCCGCCGTGCCGGGCTGTGCGGGACTTCCAGCCTCCCGCTTCCAGGTGAGGCGTCCCCCGGGCTCGGCCTGGCCCCGGCCGGGCGAAGCTCCCGCCTGGGCTCTGGCTAAACCGCGCGTAGGACGTTGCACTCGCCTCCCGCTGCATCTCTCTTGCTGTGGTATTTTGGCAATCGCTTCCCACCTGCCTTGCTGTCGCCTTGTTGCACCATATATTCATCTGTTACTCTTTATATTTAACGTTGCTGGCAATACTAAATGCTAGCGCTGTGCCCAATATACTATAAAAACACACAAGCAGCTGACGGAGCTCGCTCGTGAGAAGCGCTGCTGATCTCTCCTTCTCCGCATGCTCTGGGCAAGATCCAGAGGATGCTTAACCAACGTCTTGGAACAGATTTGGCTCCTAAATTTGGGTTTTTCTTATCGATTAGTAATGTGGAGAAAAAAGAATTTTTGCAGACCCTAAATGCGTTAATTGTTTTTTGAAGAAGTGACCAGGTCATCCATCCTCTTTGCCATAATCTCTGCTCTCTTACCAAGCCAGTGAAATATTATCCAGGCATTTCTGTCAGGGAGACGCAGTGATAAATGGCCGTGTTTGGGGATCGGGGGGAGCAGCGCTGCTTGGCGCAGCGCTCTGGCCACGCGAAGCCGGGGGCTCACGGGCCTCCCGGGACACGCGCTGTCCCCAAGCACGGTCCGGTGGGACACGGAGCTTTGGGAGGTGGTGATAGGTGAAGCAAAACACAGCCTGCCCTCCCAGCGCTACTCACTGCCTTCCCACTTCCCTCTTCCTCTATTCTGCTTTTTCTTAGCCTGTTTCATTGACTCTCGGTTAAGTTAATCGTTCCCCAGTCTGAAACGCAATCACATTGCTAAGAGCAGGGTAACAGGGTAAACAGAGAAATCTCAGAATTTCCCTATTTCTCCAAGAATCCCTGTGTGCGGCTCCCCCTCCATGGCTTGGGCAGGCGCCAAGGGCACGTCCGGCGCTTCCCTCCCGCCAGGAGCAGGAGCAGGGCTGCCAAAGCTCCTGCAAACAGCTC
>NW_010580654.1:607178-649367 GCF_000705375.1 Tinamus guttatus
GCGTCCCCCCGCGCTGCGCGGGCTGAAGGGCGAATTGCGGCTCTCCGCAGCGGGGCTGCCGAACAAACGCGTGTCTCGAGGCACAGCCGCACGCGTGCCAGCCCCTGGCCAAAACAGCGCAGCCCCCACATGGAAAGTTGCAGGGGGGAGAAAAGGTCCCGAGAAAGCCGCTGTGAGCAGCCTCAGTGCTCTGCAGGGATTTTTTTTATTTTTTATTTTTATTTTTTTTAAGCACCACTACCAAAAAACAAACAAAGAAACAACAACAAAAAAAAAGTGATGACATTGTAGAGGTGGCTAGACTGGACATGCGCTTCCTGCCAGTTGAGTCTTCCTCCAGCCTGCAATTTAACAGTATTGAAAATATCTATATTTTCAGGCCAATTGTGGAGATCAGTGGCCCACGAAAGCACAGGATTGTGAACACAGGCCCCAAGGGGGACCGGCGGGAGTAATTGGAAGGGACTCGAAGTGACGCGATCGTGAGCAGCGGGTGGAAGCGGGAGCCGCGGTGGAGCGCGGAGCAGGTAACCGCCGCGGGGTGGCCCTTGCACGCTCTGCTGCCGCTTTCCATCGTCACGCACCGAGGCTTTTCCAACACAGTTGTGCGGCAGCATCAACAGCCTCGTAACAGGGAACCGGGGATGGGGGGTAACCCCACGCGTGGCCCACGCCACCGGCGGCAGCGCCGCCCTTCCCACCCCAGGCAGACTGTGAGCGCTGGGGTGCAGCCAAGCTCCGAGCACCTCGGATGGGACGTACAGATAAACTCTGGCTTCTGCTCTCCGTGTGGATGAGCAGAAATGCATTATACTTCATCTGCTACCTAGCAATCATTTATTCCCACTAAGTAGGTGCCATTTATTAAAATATTGATTAAAGACCCAATCCCATAGTCTTTAAGCAGGCAAGATCTCCACTAATGAATGGGATATTTACTTGGCCGAGAGTGGTCAGACTTTATGTCGTTCTGTTGCACTAGGAAAATGAAGCGCAGGTAGGAGGTTTGCTTGGGGAAGATGCATTCGTGCAACTTGGAGTTCAAAGACAGTAAGAAATGTTTTTTATAAGAAGAACAAAGTTGTGGCTCTTAGTGTTTGTGACACTGGATGCACAAGTTTGAATGGCAAAAATAAATAATGTAATTCAGGAAAAATTGCCTTTAATGAGTGACTTTGAGTGTAAAGCCAAATTAAGATTTCTGGTGCCAGGAATAGGCTGAAACACATTCTTTCCCCCACTTATAATTTCTTCATTTTTGTCTCTGTTATTTGCAAAATGTTCTTGGAAATCTGAATGTAAGACATCTTTCTGCACAGCTTTCCAGGGCTTATTACTGTATTTGGGAGAGCTGATTTTCTGCTCTGTTTCTAATGGAGCAGAAGGCAACATGGATCCCCTCTGTTTCATAGAGTGATAGAATCATTATGGTTGAAAAGGCCTTCGAGATCATCAAGTTCAACCTTAAGCCCCTCAGCTCAGCTAATCCATGTCCCCCGCCACTCCTCTGGGCAGCCTGTTCCAATACTTGACTACTCATTCCATGTAGAAATTCTTCCTAATGTCTAAGCTGAAACGTCCCCTGATGCAGCTTGAAGCCATTTCCTCTTGTCCTGTTGGCAGTTATTCTAGAGAAGAGACTGCCCCCCTCCTCACTCCAGCCTCCTTCTTTCAGGTGGTTGTAGAGGGCGATAAGGTCTCCCCGAGCCTCCTCCAGCTCCCTCAGCCACCCCCGTAAGGTCTGCGCTCCAGCCCCTTCCGCAGCTTCGTTGCCTTTCTTTGGACACACTCTAGTGCCTCCCTGTCTTTCTCGTAATGAGGGGCCTAAACCTGAACACAGGATTCGAGGTGAGTCCTCACCAGCGCCGAGTACGGGGGGCCGATCCCTTCCCTGGTCCTGCTGGCTGCGCTGTTCCTGCTAGGAGCCAGGGATGGTCCTGGGGTGCCCAAAATGCCCCAATATGCCAAATATTACCCTGTATGTGGACGTTTTCCCAACCAAAAAGTACTGTATGATACTTTTTGCCTAAATGTGGAGCTTTTGGCCATTTTCCCTATTTTGGAAATTATATGGAGAATTTCTGCAAGCATACTTTGGAATATATTTTGCAATATTTGCCATACATTGGAATATATGCATATATCATTATACACCTATAATTTTACACATACAAATTTGATGAAGTTGAACAGCTGAAAATAAACATTTCGAATCAACGATTCCTTTAAAGAAAGATTCACAGCTTGATCATTAAACTTTGCACACACCTCATACTGACCAAGAAACGGGAACCGTTTCGTGTTCACAGTTGGTCACTGCTCACACCTCTTCCCGTTCCTGACCGACACCGCTGGGCTGGTAGAAGCCTGCTGCATAGAAAACAACCTCCTGCTTGATTCCAACAATTTGTGAGCCAGCTGAAGGCTACAGCAGTCTCCTCCTTTGAACAGGCTTGCTTGGGATCCCAGAATGCTGTCTTTGCAAGGAGCAGAGGAAAACATACAAAACCACCAACTACATTAATCTATTTTAAAAGTAGGAAAACTATCCTTTGGCTCTCCATCCCTGCAAAGCAGACCTGCATTAGTTCTGCACAAGGAAACTGCTTTCAAGCTTGCCTGTGTTCTGAAACACCCTATAGTGAGTGCCACAACGTCGTATTTCACTGCTGCAGTTCCCTGTCCAACACCAGGAAGAGCAACCCCCTCGTTTAGCTGTGGCTAGCAGGAGGCTCAGCAGTTAGCACCACTGGCTGGGAAGAGAAGTGATAAACTCCCGCTGTCCTTAGCCATTTATTTCTGCGTAAAGCAGTCTGTAAGGTCTTTTGCCTTCATTCCTATCATAAAATAGTATGTAATTTATGTAAAAATCATTCATATATTTTCATGCAATTAGGATTTCAGTTTATCCTGCATATACTAAGTATTTTACTTAATAAAATAGAAATTAGTGAATTATTTAGTAAATTAGAAATGGGTGCCCCGAGAGGAAGAAGGGCAATCCCCGTTGTACTCTCAGTTTTCACAGCCATGTCTCTCTATCTCCCTTTGCACCGGGGCCTCTAAAATATTCCACTCACCTTGAATCTCTCTTGCCAAGCTACGGCCAGCGCAGGAGGAAAACACAGTCTCACTTAAACCCCTCTCCTGCTAACCGCATCCGTGTGCTCTGCGCTGGCTGCTCCCGGGCTGATCCACGTGTGGCTGTGGCTCTAGCCAGGCTTTAGTTGGTATCACAAAGCTGGGCGGAGGAGCAGCACTCAGAGGCCTTGATTTTGAGATGCTAGAATCAAATAAATAAAAAGAAACGATAAAAAATATATACGTTCTTTAAATAAGAAAATAAAGTACTTGGTAAATTTGTAGTCTACAACAGTATAAGGTTTTCATTCAGGTATTTATAGTAAATGAGATTTCTTACTATTTTGAGATTAAAATGTGTTTAAGAAAATGCAGTATTTACTGAAGGAATATCCCATTCTGAGAGTCTTTTGCATTGCTCTATTTGTACAACTATTATTAGTTGTACAGACACATATACTCAGGGTACAAGGAAATATTCCAGCATGTAATGTTAGTATTGAGGTTGTCTTCTGTTAATACTAGTAATGTGCTTATTTGTTGGTCAGATTATTTGATCAGATCTGTTGGTTGTTTTATGCTACAAGTTGTAACCTAGAATCCCATATTTAATCCTGTTTGACTTAAAGTCAGGAGAAAATTGGTAACCTTTGTTTAGCCGTAAGTAAATTCAACCTATATTTTGAGAGTTTTTGCTATGGAAGGCTGAAAGACACCTTGTGCAATGCAACTTTTTGGGGAGGAGGAAATTAATTGTGTGGGCTTAGACATGTTCAAAAATATTTGGTGCAAAAATCTGGAAATTATTCATCTCAGTGAGATGGAGCTTTATGTTTATAGAAAGACTGAATGCTGTCAAAAAAAATATTTCCCCCATCCTGCCTATTATTTGCAAAACGACAAGTTTCTTTTTTATTCTGTATTATAGGCAAGTTCATCTTATATTGAGTCTTTATTTGTCTCTCAGAAAGCAGCACAGAGAAAAATGAAGAGAACATATGGTGTCTTCTATCAGTCAGTCATCATTACTGCTTCTTCACACTATGTCATCACCCCACAAATAGCAAATGAGTGTGAATCTCTCCCTGCTGGAAGAGAAAAAACTGGTGCGTGTGGCTGAGTGAAAAAAAAATTAATAAATATTACAATAACCATCAACTGGAAGATTATATAAAATATTAAAAACAGTAAGAATGCAGACAAAAAAAAAATCAACCCTAAACTGTCAAACAATAGTATCAAATCTGCAAATGTTGAGCTGAAGCAGAACTCATGAATTTTCTCTTGATTTGATAGCTAAGCTTGAAATATTGATGGGACACAGTCTCTCTTGCCCATTCCTTATGAATGATCCTGTGCTATTTGAGGTGCTCAAACAGATAGCACTCTGCCAGACATGTAATGTAATAGTTTGTCTCTGGGGCATCCATAAAATCCAGAATTTCCTTTTTAAGCACACATCTAGGAAAAATATAATTTTATTTAATTCCCTGATGTTCCTATTACATTGCTAGTGTAAAGCTTGCAATTCAAATCCTTATCTGCAAAGCCTCTCTGCCACTCGCCAAGTCCCTCACAAAGAGCTCTGTGACAAAGCAGCCGTGGAAATAGCTGCCACAGGAACTTAATAAACCCCAGCACTGGAAACACCCATCCCGGCTTCGGAAGGGATATGTTAAAGCCAGTCTCCTGCAGAAGCAGCAAAAGCAGCTAAGGTTCAGGAAGAAAATTGCTATCGGCAAGCTGGTAGGTTTCCGCAGACTGCGAGTGCTCTGAAGGGGAATCTCGAGGCACCAGGGCAGCCTCGGAGCCCGTTTCGGTCGTGTCTCCCTCCTGCCCCTTGGCAGACGTGGGAGACGCGCGGCAGGAGCCGACCGGGCGCCGAGCGCTGTGGCCGGAGCAGCCAGCCAGGATCCCACCTTGCTTTGCTGAGGCCTGAGCTTTCCCTTAAGGATCATTTTCTAAAAATCACACTATAGAATGCACAGAGGGCAGCATGGCGGGGCAGGGAGTGAGACGGGGTCAGCTGTGCTTCATGGAAGAAAGAGTAGCACAGACGTACGTAGCACTCCAGGAAAGGCAAGACAGCAGGATTTGTGCTTGCTCCCTGAGAAAAATGGTGAATCTTCTGGGAATTGGCCAAAAACAAGTATAAAGTAATTCCATGCAGTTTGTCTCAGGAGAAATGATTCTGCGTGTGCAGTGTCTGGGAGAGAAGAGAGGCAAGGCTTGTGTGCAGAGGCAATGTCTTTACCAGACCGAGCAACACTGCTGGGAGAAACTGTTGGGTACACAAGCCTTTCACTGGGAGCAAAATAAAAACCTCTGGAAAAACCGCAGAAAGCTCAAAAGTAGGTGTTGGGCATGTGTTAGATCATATGGACCATCCTTAGGTAGCAACAGCAAATAGTCCCCTAGAGACAAAGGACATCAGTTATTGAACAAAACACAGTAAAAAGGCTTAGAAGAAATAGTGTGTTTTTGAAAGGGAAGCCTGGGAAAGCTTTGGTTTAGTCGAAACCAACGGATCATCCAATCTGAGAACCAGCCGGATCGTTGCAGCAAGACATACGGATGCTCCCTGTGAGAAGCAGTGAGGGCCGGGCTGGAGCGATTCACTGCTCGCTTGTGTCCAGCCCCGAAGTGCTGCTGACATCCAGCGGTTCCGCGAGGCCTTCGGAGGACTGGATGGAGGGGACGTGGCCTGTGGGATGGGGTCTCTCTCTCTAGGATGTGATCAGTGAAACATGCACTATTCCAGCTTTGGATGAACTGGCTTCATATCCCTGGCAGCAGGGCCCTTCCGCTGGGTTTGTGACATTGGCACACAGGCGGGAGGACTCCGACAAGAGGAAACACGGATCCGGACCAGGGAAAGGCCTGGCTGAGCACCCCCAAGGCAGGCAGGTGAGGAATGCTCTTCCTAGCGTCAGGGTTGGCCCAGCCCCTGCCTCCCTTTTCTCATTGTTTCCCTCCCGTCTCATGCTCTGAGGAAAAATAGGAAGCTGGATTTATCCTGCTTAGAATAAGCGTTCCAGCACAGATCCCCCTCCCACCACTTCTTTTACCCTTTGCTGCTTCTTTCTTTGCTTTCTCATGCCTGTATTACTCGTCCAACCTTTTCTAATGCGCTGTGTAAGGTAAAGAATTGATTTTGCTCATGGTTCATGCAGAGAGGGGGCTGAGTCTGCGAAAGAAGCCAATATTTCTTGTTCTTCCTTCTACCATTCTTATGTATTTATTGGGCTCTTTTCAATAAACTATTAAAGTAAGTACAAGTATTGCAGCCAACTAGGTTTTCACTTAGTCTGTTCACTTGAATATTCATAGCGTGAAATAGGAGCCACTTACTCTGGGACTATTATAGAATCGAAGGCTTCGCTATATGCTACCGTTCCCTAGCACTTCCACTAGCTGAAATAATGAGATGAGAGAAACAGGGGGCGAAGGGGAAGGCAGAGATCTCGTTCTGGTCTTGCATATCCTCCCTGGTTGGGCTTTTGCTTGCAAACCCAAGGGTGCTTGAGATTCAGGTCACTCCTCGGCCCCCCTACCGCAGTAGGCGTGCGTGCGAATGCATCAGAGAGGAGAGATAAATGACTCACATTATGATCCATCTTTATTTCAAATAGTACTCAGAGAAAGTGAGAGGGTGGCTTTTGTGTTGCAAAACCTTGCTGATTTAATTTTTATTTTGCAGAACCGGACAGGGTTTGGGTAGAAGTGCTATATATCTTAACACACATTGGGTGAGGGCAGCACAGACCTGTGGTTTTAGTTTGACCAGCTTCTCCGAGCAAAGCTAGCAGATCAATTTACAGAAAAAAGAAAAAAAGAGTCAACTATTTTTGGCCTGTAGTTTTTTCTCTGATTCTTCCCTCAAAGTTTTTATTTCTGAACAGGCATCGTCATCTAGTCCTATTATAGATAATACACCCTGAAAGGTAAGAAGGCAAAAATCCTTGCTGTTGACATATGTGATGCAAATCAGCTCTTATTTTTCTCTTAAATTGAGGCTTGTGGAATATGATAGCAGTTGTCTTACCTGTGCGGAGTATACAGCTATGTTTTTACTGTCAGCTCCTCCTTCTCTTTAGAGGTAAAGCAGTGATGCTGTCAGTCTGGCCTACCTTCCTGAAATTTGAATCACAAAAGCCTTTCCAAGGTCACCTCATGGAATACCCTTGGACTTTCATCACTCTTGACCATCTGGACTAGATGAGCAAGGTGATATCATTGAACTCCTCAGTGACCAGCTATCTATATGACGGAGGGAGGAATGGCTTTAAACACTGTGCAAAGGGAAGGCAAAAGCTCACGCTGAATCACAATATCAGTTTTATCTTGAACTTAACCAGGTAGCCTTTCAAATTCACACAGCATTGTCAGTTCTTATAACACTTTATTGGGCTGAAACTAGGTTTTGGCATCCTCTCGTCTGAACATCATCGTCTGTTATTGCAGGAACAAGGTGAGTAAGAGGTACCTGTGCGCAAGATTTAATAAAGCGGCCAGTTGTGCAGAAGAAGAGGAGCAAAATCTGTGTGTTTTGATTCCAGCGTTCTGTCCACTCTGGAAATTAAAGGCAAGAGAGCACAAGCTGCTGCATTTGTGTGACTGCACTAAAATAGCAGCTTATGTTTACACGTTCCCTTTCCACTCGGAGCTTGGAGCTCGAGGCGCAGGCTGGGGCTGTGCTGACGAGCTGCCCTGGCGGGCCCTGCGCCGGGTCCGAGCCGCCCGCACACGAGCACGGCTCCTCAGGAGGTGCGTGCCAGCCCCGGGGGAACGGCTGAGCCGGGCGTTGCGTTTGCTCTGTGCATGTGCCAGAAAAGGAGCAGGTTCTGACAGAAGAGAGAAGCACATAATTTTTGCTCGGCTTTCTGGGACTGATCCTCCATAGAGAACTGAAATGGTCAGTGTCTCTTTTAAGGTACAGGCATATTAATATAATACTGTGCTGAAATTCAATTTTCTGTCATGCAGGGCCAGACTGGGCCCTCGTGTTCAATCTGGATCTGGCTTCTTGGTACACTCGATGCCTCCTCGGTCCCAGGGCCGGCGTGTAAAGCTCTAAGCAACATTTTGGCACAGCCCTAATTTAGGGTAAAGCCCTAAGCGGGGCCCTTTGTGCGAGTCCTCTGCGAGCAGCCCCGCTGCTGCATAAAGCTCACACAGTCTCTTATCCACTTCATTCACATGGTTCCCTAATAAAGGTTAATAAAGGTAATAAATCCCTAATAAATCACTGCACAGCTCCCACAGATGCTGGTGGTGAAAACACAGTAGTGCAGTAGACATACTGTTCCAGCCATCCTTCTTTAGCAATTCCCCTCCTAGATATGAAACTGTACCCAAGGATTTAGGGAACTGCTCTCCCTCCCATCTCAATTTATTGGAGAGGCCAAATTGAGTCATATATTAGATGGTCACTTTGCAAGTGAAGCTGTTTTCTAATAAACACAACTGAACAACAAGTTCAATTATTTGTCTTTCCCACTTCAGAAAGCAAAGGTACAGATCACTGGTTGAAATTCGGGGAAAATATGTCAGCCCTTTTTCATTAAGTGTGACAACCTGCCTTGCGCCAGCTCCTCTGCTGTTGTCAGGATACAGGTAACGTTTTGTTTCAACCCATGGGCAGCTTGAGGTTTATTTAGTTACAGAGTATGATTTTTCCTAGCAGACACTAGGTAATGGTAATACCAAGAACTAGCAAACAGGAGATTTTCTATCAAAAGAAAGCTCAATTTTAATTAATCTTTTCAAAGTAATTCAATTGAGTCTTCAAGAGAAACATATTTCTGCTTTTCCCTCCTGTTTTACACACTGATTTTGCATATTGAAAATTTATAATTCAGTAGTCTGAAAGCACATCTAAATAGAAAGCGAGAGATACACGTTAGACTACATCTTTGGAGATCTGATTGTAGGAAAAGATTGGATCTTTCCATATAAGCAGGACTACTGCATTTTAGTGGCAGCACAAGGATCTTAATGTTTTTTTCCTGTGTCTTATTCTCCTCCCTTCCCTCCTGCAGTTTATATGTGCGTATGTATGTACATATATAAATAAAAAGTATTCTTTAGCTTTTCAGTAGTGAGGAGATTCTCCTCTCCTGACTTTTAATTTCAGTGTGAGAGACATGTCTTTGTAGCTTCTTCAGCATCCGTTTAGCAGCACAAAAAAGAATTATGTGCCAGCTTGTATGAGTGTGGTATATGTGTGTTTAGTCTCAGTCTATATCTACAGCCTACTGAGCCTGATGTAATAACTCATGCATGGGTGACAGCCAGTTTAGAAATGATCCACTACAAAACAGAAAGAAAATATGTAGAATGTATAAACCTGTAGTATTGTGTCCTTTTAGCTATTCCTCCCTAACCGCCCTGAACAACTACTTTCTACATTTTCATTCTGCTCACCTTCAGGACTGAAAAAAATGATCTTTTGGCATCGCTCTCATCTTTCTGGCATTGCTTTTAATTAAAGCACTTCTGTTTCGCAGACAATATTGTATTGATTACGGTGGGAATACCCGCTGCCTCCATGTGCTCTGCCTCCCCCACCAGTGGGAAACAGCAGGTCTGTCCTGGAAGGATGCGGGTGGAAAACAGGGGAGGACTCAGTTGCTAATAGGAGCCTCTAACAGGAAATAAATTAACATATTCATTTTAACCTTAGGGGTAATCTTAGGTGAAGAATAGCAGTGTAGATTGCTTATTTGGCAACGCAGGGCGTTCGTGTCGGCCCTGGCAGAGAGGGGAAGGCAGCTGCGAGCAGAGGCTCCTTGTGGAAGAGCAGCCCATGCGGGATGTCGATGGAAACACAGTTTATTGCCCATCGCACTCTCTCCATTTGTCTTATTTAAAACTCCTTGGATAACAGGAGGCTCCTGACTTTGGGAATTTAGCACGAGGAGTGGAAAACACTAAAACATAAAGAGAAAAGAGGGGAGCGGGTGAGGCCACACGACAGGGTGGCGGGTTGTGCACTGGCAGGGCCGCGGTGGACGGGAACGCGAGGCTGCGCCCGCCGCTGCAACCCCGCTCCTCTGCGGAAAAGAGCTTGACTAGATTGTATTTATGGGCTATTTATTTGACATGCTGTAAAAACTTGCTTTTTATTAAGTGAGGAGAGAAAGTGAATCTGAGATAATAGTCTAATTTGTAAAGCAAAGTATCTTTCCCCCGGCATACGGAATGAGGGAGTCACGCTGGAGCAGCGGAGGCAGCCGGAGCCGCCCGCCGCGGCGAGACGGCCCCGCTGTGAGAGATGTGGAAACGGCACCCACAGAGCAGCCACCAGCCCAGCGGCGAGCAGCCAGCCTGCTCCGTTCAGGAGGGAGCGCGGGGCTGCTGTGATTCCTTCTCACTGCGCAGCTCTACAGGTGCGATGGGTTGTCCCACCCCAGCAGCAGGTGAGGACCGTACAACAGAGATTAAATAAATAGTCAGCAGGTGGTTTCTTTGAGGGGAAGGTGTGTTAGTGAGCGGAGCAAGTCCTGGGCTTGTCTTGTGTGCTCTGGGTGTCTCACATGGCTGGTGGTGGTGGCAGAGATGTTGCTGCACATGCTGGGGCCCTCGTGCATGGTGCAGAGGGACGTTGCCACCCTCATTTGGGTGCTTCATGACCATCAGCAGTGTCTGGATGGAACAGGGCATCCCAGCTGCATCAACTGGTAATGAAAATAGGCCTTTTGTAGTGATGTTGAGAATATGCTGGGTATTAGCAAGGCAAAAAGAGTGGCTGAGTGCTAACCAGGAGTGGTTTGTGGTTTGAGGCCCTCAGCCAGTGTTGAGGAGTGAGGAGGTGTTGGAGCTGTGGCTTGCTGTGGTCAGCAGAGTCCCCGAGAGGCAGGTTTTAAGCTGAGGGGCTGCTGAGACCTTGCTCCCAGGCCCAGCAGGGTGGCAGAGCCGGCCCCGGCCGTGGTGCCGCGTGTGCGCCCGCACCTCGTTCAGTGCTGTGTCCTTGTCGGGCTGCGTGTCTCGCCAGGGGTGTTAGCAGCGTTAGTTTGAGCTAGGACTGGGTCTTCACCTAGGGTTCCTCCTTGCCCTGATAAATCAGGTGACCCTGTCCATGCTAGAAATATTTGTTATTGCATAAACCTTCACCTTTTGTCTTAATATACATCCCTGATACAGTACAGTAAATTTACTTCTGGAGTAAATTATGGACAAACTGAGTTAATGGCTGTAGAGATGTAGGACAGCTGGACTGTGATAGGAATGGGTGCGGAACAAATGTCTGGAGTCTTTCTTTGTCTGGACATAGAGCTGCACCCCTCTGAAAACAAAATAAATCAGCAAAGGTGAGGATCATGCGCTCGGCTGCTTTAATTCCTATGTGAATACCAGGACTGAGAGAAACAGGAGTAAAAAGATAAGAACCTACAAGTGGCTGAGGATGATTCCTGAGAAGCAGAGCCAAGAAACTAGATAAATAATGAAGAACCCAGAGGAAAAATCCAGCTATGTTCAACTCCTCCATGATAGACAGTAAGCAGAGACCTTTCTTCTTGAATGGAAGTGAAGGAGAAGCATTAGAAAAATTGGTTTAGGCTTTATGCCATGGCACAGTATGTTCTGGTGGCTCATCTGCTACCTCTTAAGAGGTGATGTTTAGTTACAGCAGCCTATTTACTTCTGTCATTTTTGTTTGCTTGGGCATGTGTAAAGCCATTTGAAGGACTAGAGATGAGAAATGAGCTGTCTTAAGCAAGCAAGGTTGCTTTGTTAAAACTTGGGCCTAGATGTGCAAAAAGGAGCTTGCTTAATTTGTGCCTCGGGCAGTTTTTGCTTTTTGCAGGGTTCCTTTGGGCTCAGCTCTGTGTAGTGCCGCCTCGGGAAGGCGGCAGTCACCGCGTTTCCCTCCTGTAAGGGGGAAGGGGACGGGTTCGTTCCTGCTCGCAACGTGCCTGGGGGTTGGAGCAGCAGTGCATGTGGCAGGTTTATGGAAGGAAAAAAGCTGTTCCTGGGGCTGCTTGGCCCAGCAAGTGGGTCTGGGATGGTGCCCACGCCTGTCTCACAAGCGCTGGCCCAGGATGAGCCCTGCTGCGCTGGGAGCAGGGTATGGGCTGCTGTGAAATCTCCCTGCCAGCGCGCAGAGACGGGGGCATCGGCCGCGTGGGGATGGTTCCTCTCCCTTAGGCACAACACCCTGGGGCAAGTCTTTACATTTCATAAACCTCGGGGCTGTTTTCCTGTGTTCCTTGTCAGTGTGAACTGCCAGCCCTGGGTTGCCTGCCCGAGCTGTGACCTGTGTCGGTTAAACCAAATTCCCGGTGTGTGCAAAGTGCCTCGTCTCCCCATGCGACATGGGGCTGGGCGAGATGCAGGTGTCCCGGGTGGACTTGCCGGGAGGATGAGCCATCTCCTCACGTGTGTCCCGCTCTGCAGCCGGGCTGGCTGCGCGGGCAAGAGGCACCGGGGTGCACGAGCAGAGGAAACGTGTCGGGTGCCATCATCTCTGCTGCCTATCACTGATACAATGCTGGGGTCAAAGGTCTAGAATTCAAGTGAATAAGCCTTATATCAGTTGTTCTGTTCTAAAATAAAACGTTCTAACTCAGGTCTAACAGATAGGCTCTTCTTCTTTCCTACTTCAGTTTTACTTGTTCCCTTGCTCCTTTTATTTCCTTCTTTCTTGCATAGGCTTAGGTTTTTCAGTAGCATTCTTTATTCTTGGGGGATGTAAAATAAATAATTAAAATCCCAGCCTTTGAGATTTGCCCTGTATTGACAAAGCCTGATGGATTCTGTGCTGAAGGCACTGACTGCTCTTCAGCACAGGCAAGGCTGGCAGAGGAGAGGGGTTTTTCTGCTGGGAACACAAAACTAGCTATTTTGGTGGCTTAAGACTTGCAGTTAAGTCCATTGAAATTTGCTCTTATTCTGGCCTCTTGGAACCCATCTCTCCCCAAAGAAGTCCCGGCAGGCCCCATGGCACCGTTGCAGCATTGCACCGTTTTGATGCTCTTTGGGACATGAGCTGTCTCCTCCTATAGACTGGGAAGTGTTTGGCCCAATGAGCCCCCATCCCATTTGCTGCTCCGGGTGCTGTTGTAGAACAACTATTAAGTGGTAGTTAATATGAGGAGACTGTAATAGTGGTGTTCAGGCAACAGTATCACTGGAAGCTATTCCCATGCTAACTGCCTCAGCCATTTTGCTGTAAAGCTCTGTCAAAAATGACAGTGGAAAATGGGAAAAGTGTCTTTATTTTTTTCTTTCTTTTTTTTTAAGAAAAGCTGTCTCCAGAACAGCAGGGCTCTGGCCAGCACCGGCTCTGCCCCAGCCCAGCTCTTCCCTTGGGCTTGGCCGATAACATCTCACCCCTCTCGCAGGACGGTGTGTGGGGCCGAGTGGGAAGCAGAAGCTGCTGCCTGTTTGATGTGTGAAATGAGTGACCCAAGTACACCTGGTGCGTTAGCAACTCGTCGGGAGCCTCGAGAGGAAATGCAGCCTCTCGAGCTGGTATCGCGTGTAATGAGGGGAGAGGGACAGGCTGGGCCACGGGCTGCAGCAGCGCAATGAGATTGGCAATGAGATCTACCTGGAGTGGGAGACATTATTAAAAACTGTGTTTTCTGCTTTCTCTGACCATAGCTATATGTAGTGAAAATGCAAAATGTGAAATTTAGATCGGGATTCATCAAGCCAACAAATTCCAGGAGCACAGAGATGAGAGTGCTTGAATTTTGTCAGGCTTCAGGATACCTTCCAAACCTGCCCAGCCGCCAGAGAAAGTTAAACACAAGGGAGGAATAATTTCTTTGTTCCACTGCTGCCAAATGAGGGACGCTTAACAAAGCGTGCATGTAAACAAGCCTTTTTTTTTTTTTTTTTTTTTTTTTTTCTCTCCCATTTCCATCTATCCTAGCCAGCAGGACTGATCCTATCCTGAAGGACAGGCATGTCACAATTTCTTGCTGAAAAACATAATTACTTGGAACAGAGAAGTTTTTGTAGCAATCTTTCCAGCTCCCCCTTGCCTTGTCGTGCTCCATCCCCCCCCTCTCCCTTATCCTGCCATTCTCTCCATCAATCTGAGTGAAGTGATGTCTTGGAGAGCAGAGAAAGAAGCGTCTCCCTTCCACTGATACCACAGAGTGTGCATTAGTGCCTCTGTGTAGTAACAGATAAATCAAGAGCCTGATTGGAAAGGATAAGTATACCACAATAGTCAGCAGTACTAACGATATCCCATAAATTGAATGTCTGAGATGAAAGTAGCTGCTGTCTGTCAACAGAGATCAGGTGGGCCCATCCTGCAATGAGGAGTGCCCAGGAAGCCAGGAGTAACTGCACTAGAGTTCACAGATGCTCCAGATCCGCATCAGCATAATTGCAAATGGAATTTGGTTTTCTTAAATGTTTGAAGGCAGGGTATACATCTTGTCTGAGTTCAGTCTGGTCTGCTCCAGGAGAGTCAGGGATGGGGTGCTATTTTTTTAATAACTCTGGGTTTTAGAACCTCCGCTTATTATTGCAGTGGCTGACAAGGGACCTACAGGAAAATCCAGCTTTATTGAAACTGAAAAGGTCAGTTTTGCTGAGCGTTTCCATGGTGAAAATAATAAATTAAATATATTCAGACTTTTCAAGCTATTCAGGTCTGCAGGTTGGACTGACCAACTGGAAAAGATTTTCCTCCAAGCTGTTTTAATAGTATCCTGTTGCACAGCTTTTTTGTGTGGGTTCCTCCCTCTCCCTGCACTGGCCCCCACTCAAAGCCCAGTTGTTCTGGCTGCCCAGGCAGAGTCTGTGGGCAAACAGGAGCTCCGAGAGGGGTCCAGAGGGACCTGGGAAGGGACTTTTAAGCATCTCTGTTAAGGACTCGATCTGCTTCCCTGTCGCTTTGGTGGACAGACTCCCCAGGCTGTGCCTGTGATGGGTGTTTTGAGCAAATGCTCCTGGATTTGCCTCTCTGGCACATGCTGTGCAGGGCTCCGGCCGCCTCTCGCCGATGCCAGTGGAAGGCTGTACTTGTGCGGGGGATCCCTGTGATGGGATCTGGTTACGAGGGTCTTGTACTGATTTTGACTTGCCTCTCGAGTGACAGCTGTCCCGTTACTGGGTTGTGGGTGGTATTTGGAGGCACTGCTGTCTCGGCAAGGAGGCAGAGGCTCCGTTCCAGGTCTGCTCTGAGTTCGCACCCGCACTATACTGTACGTGTAGCTATGCATGTTTGCTCACTTGCAAGGATTTAGGGCTTTTACTTCTCAGTGTAGGCAGTTTTGCTATTAAAATCTGCAGAAGTTCTTGTCTTTGAAAACAAACGAGCCCCCGAGTTGCTATGTGTGACTTTGTTGCTGGCGAATGGGAAGGAACAGAGGTTTAAGTGTAGCAAAAAAACTCGGAGCAGGAACAACCAAACACTTTGGGGATCAAAATGAAGATCCACCAAGTAGCTGTTTTGGTCCCCATTTGTTAGGGAATATGGTGAATGGTGCAGAATTATTCACTTACTACATAAATGAAATAAAGTGGATCCTTGCCCCTTTCTCCCACAGCATAAATCCAGTCTGCTGTGACAGAATATTACTGTGATGTATGGTATTGTAGGAAGCAATTATGGAGATGGAAAGGAAGAAGAAATAGGCAAAAATTATCGCTACCAATCATTGTTTACTTCATAGCGAGCAGAGGGGCTTATTTTGCACAATAGCTGTATAGCCTCATAAAAGAAGACAACACAGACAAATATGGGGAGCAAAGGAGCGTAATTAGGCTGCTCTGTGGGCGAAGACGTGAGGGCCGGAGAGCCCAAGGAAGCGCGGAGCTCCGGATCGCGCCGGCCGTTCCCGGCAGAGCTGGTGCTGACAGCAGCGTCCCAGGGCAGCACTCTTTTATCTGAAAGATTAGCTTTCCCCCTATTAATAATGAATATGATCTTTCAAATAAGATTTTATGTATGTTTAAATTTAATAGCTCATCCTTCTGGAAAGGCTCAGCCCTGCTCGGTACTACATCCAATTTGGGTTGCTTTAGATCTGCTGGGAGCCGAGGACGCTCCTCGCCTCCCGACTCGAGCCCTCGGAGGAGCGGATGCTATTGACGGATTACCATTTATAGCTCTTTATTGCTTCCTGCAGGTTTAATGCAGCCGCCGCACCAGCCCCGCTCTCCCTCCCTCTCCGAGAGCAAACATAATGCACAGCTCATGTAAATATAAAACATTAAGCAATTACCAGGTTATTTCAGATGCAGCACTAATAATACATCATTTCCGCAGAGCGCGGCTCCGGGCTCGCGGGGAAGGCTCTCCTGGGCTCTGCCGTGAGCGGAGCCGGGGGATCGTGTCCGCAGGCAGCGGGGGTGACGGCAGGGCTCTGGCCTTCTCTGGTGTGCGACAGGGTGTCCCTGAGGGCGTTGGGGTTTTCATAGACACCAAGGGCCTGCTGGCAGGGCAGCGTGTGCCGCCCGCGTGGGGCCTGCTCCGTGGTGAACAGCAGAGCCCCTGTCCAGAGCGGTCAGCCGGTGTCACCAGCAGCCCGGAGAGGACACTTGCCAAGAGAGATACAGGGGTGTTTATTTTGCTTCCTGGGATTGGAGAGCTGCAGAAGGCTGGGCTGTGCTCAAGGGGCCTTCTTACTCCTGCGTTTAGTAATCCATCCTCTGAGTTTCTGCAGTTCATTTGGTGATGTCCTCACATCAACGTGTTGCATCAACCTCTGAGCTTTGCAAATTGCTCTGCCCTCTGCTAAGGCTTCCTGCATCCGTGGGTCTTGTTTTGAGTGGAAGTGCCGCCATTTCCACCAGGAACGGCTCTTGCAGAGCTTGTTGTAGCAGTTGTGGGGCTCCACGCAATCGTGTGCAGCCCCACAACTGCTACAACAAGCTCTGAAGGGGTTGGATGCTGACAAATTATTTCCCTTTCCCTCTGAATGTGAGAAATGTGCTGCTTATATTTTCCTTAAAAATGAATGATCTGCAATCCCAGTTTGGGACCCTCAGTATTTGGATGCTTAGAGGGGAAGAACCAGTGTGACAGAAAGGGAAGCTGACCTCGGGTGGGAGGTGATTCTCACGCTGAACCCTGTTAAATCTGGAGCACTTGAGGGCACATCTCTGGCTCACGGTCTGCATTTAGCTCCTGTAGGTGTGAGTGTGAGAAGCTGCGCATCAGCTCTGCATCATCCATTAGCTACCTCAACAACGCTTATAATTAAGATTCATTTATTTATCATTCATTCATTTTTCTCTTGTGAGGCTCCTGTGAGCCCGGGGGTTTCGGGAGCATCGAGGGATGTGGCAGGGCAGTGCAGCCCGGCCTGGAGGCTGCTGCGATTCTCATTTGGTTTCGGTGCACAAGGCAGGGCCATGGTCTCGCTCTTTATAGACATTATAAAAACCTGCCAAGCCGAATGTTAATTGACAGGCTGTTTGGGCAGCCCTGACTGTAACCTCTAATGGGATTGAGGTGCATTTGTGTGTATATGTGGGGTGTTGAGGGGAAGGTTCCACAACCCATGGGTATAACGGACCTGCTGTGCGAACACTTCGTGTCCAGCTGATACTCCTGTTAAATTCAGAATGTCAGTGTGTTTTAAAGAAGCAGTGATCAATATTTCTTTGTAGTTTTGTCTGACGCGTATAATTTGCTGAGCATGGTTTGAGACAGCTGAAATGAGAGGCCTGCTCCCTTCGATCCTCTGGGAGCTGGTGGCCTGGTTTGGCATTTTATTTTTTATTTTTGAAGAAATTTTTGACTTATTGTAAAAGCCTAAAACTCTGCACACAAATGTTTCCATTGTTTCCACCACTAGAGAAAATGAAAATGTTTTCACCTTTCATACAACACTCTTGCCTGGCTTTTTCAGGAGAAACAAACCTTTCTGGTGTATCTCTTTCTTAACCCTCTGCAGAAAAATTCCCCAGCACATTCATAAAAGAAAATTGGGTGAAAATTTTTGTGTGATCTTGATATTTGCAAAGGGAATTTTTATCAGCTCTCAGTTTGCAGAAGGAAAATCTCATTCATCTAGAAGCGGCAACCCAGACATGTGTGTGTCAATGAATTTCAACCACAGGCATCAGTTTGTGATTTACTGTCCAAACTCCGGCCGAGAGACTCGGATACTGATAGTGCTGTGAGCAGGGGGCAGACTGGCAGGTAGCCTTTCTCACGTTTTGTAGAAGAAATAGCAAATCCTTATTTATTAGATTATCCTTGAATAACTTGCCATAGTCCAAGGCTACCCTCTTAATTCAGCTGAAGCTCACAGAGACTTCCATAACTTCACAGGAGTTTGCAATTTACCCAGGAACTCTGATTGAGCCCATTATTGGTACAAGAATATTAAGCACCTGGAGACAGTTTTCTAATCCCACAGTACTTTCTAAGACTCCAAATTGTTCTGATTTGGTTGGAGGCAAAGCTTTTCCAAGTGGTTGAGTGTGCCAGAGACACCTGGAGCACCAGGTAGCCTGGCAGAGAAGGCTGGAGTTTGGGTTTCCCACCCAATCCAGGGTTTTGTTGCTTGGGGAGCTGCTCTCCTGTGTCCGAAGTATTTGAGTTTGTGCTTCTCCAAGCCACAGGGCTCTCCAGGCAGGTCTGGGGCTATGAAATGGTGGGGGGGTTTTCAGTGAAACAGCACAAACAGGAAAGCTGATTAATTGATGCTTTCTGGCAAAACATCTTTAGCCAGAGAACCCCTACCCAGTTGTAATTAGATGACTCTCTCTGGCCAGGATATTTCAGGCTTAAAATTCTGTTTGGAGATCAGATGGTGAATTTTCACCACTGAGAGCAATTTCCTAAAAATCTGTTTAGTATTCTGGCGGTTTGCAGAATGGAAAAAAAATCAAAAAATGCTTAGGGGCAAATTTTCTGCTCGGTGCACAGGGAGTTTTAGCACATAATAACTGCAGTCGGGTGGGTAACTCACTGCACTGGAAATTTGCTCCTTAATATCTTGAGATTATAAGGCAGGGTAGTTTTCTACATAAAATGCTGGCTCCTTGCCTCTTTAGACATCAACTTTGTAATGAAGAGGAAGTTTTCTAAGTTCTAGTGCATAGAGGAGGGAAACAAATGCACTATTGCATTAATCAAAACCAGCTGAAATAGCTCAGGTAAATTTTTGCTGTTTGGCAATGCTACTGTTTTTTTAAAAAATCATATGGTAATTGAATCTAATGTTTGTGCTGGAAGCTGAATGCATTTCAAATGTGAATTAAACCTATGTAATGTAGAGCAGTAGTGCATAATTAAGGTACTTCATAACTGGGACTGTTAGGTTCATGTTATACCCCAATTTTCAACACATCGACAACTTTCTTTCCAAAATGAACCCAGTTTCCTTAGAACATAGGCAGTATTTCAGCACTCACTGTATTTTATTCCAGGAATTACAAAAACAAATCGGGAAAGGAGATTTAAAAAAAAAAAAAAAAAAGGCTTGCTCAGCAGGTAAAATCTGGTCAATGCCTTTTTTTTTTTTTAAGAAGCTTCCCAAGGGCTTGGGAAGTGGAGGAGAGGGCTTTTCCAAGGCAGTTCACTTCTGTGGCGAGGCAGCCGCAGCCCCGAGCCCCGTGCTGGAGGGGAGGTTGGAGCCGTGCTGGAGCAGATGTGGTTTTCCTCCTCAGAAAGCTTCGTACCCCTGAGCAGTGGGCAGATTGTGCTAGGTGATCAAGCTAAATCTAATCCATGTTAAATCTGTGATCCATGTCTAATGGAGATGTGAGGAGTCTCAGCAGCTGCTGCTTTGATCCCCTGATCCACTCGGATTGAGGTGAATTACTCACTAATGGAGATGCTGCTGAAACCACCTGCGTGTCGGGTTGGTTTTCCGGTTGTTGTGTACTGGGTAGGCCTCTCCGTGGCCTCTGGAGGCCACTCAGGGTTACACCAATGAATAACAAGCTCCGGAGGAGGATCATGAAGGACAGTAGAGCCCAGGGAACCGGATCTGAGACGATGGCAGGTGAAAAAGCAAAGTTGGAAGCACAGAGCCATGCTGAGAGCAAATGCAGGTTGTGCATTGGGAGGAAGCAACTTCTGGCTCTGTCTCCAAAATGCTCCTAATTAGAGCTGACTGGAAGCTCTGATCTGCCTGAGAGGCTTTGACAGTGATTGAGAGGCAGATAACTTGGGGTGAGTGTTTTTGTTAACGCTGACTTCTAGATTGCTTTTGGATGCACTGATAAACATGTTGGGTAAATTGTTAATGTTAGACTTTAGATTTTCTCAGACTTCCATAGTTTTTAATTTTCTTCTGCTTGTTATATATTGCTCACAATATAGAATCTGTAATGCTTTTAAAACTCCCTTAATTCTCAATATAGTTCTTAAACCACCCTAAGCTGCTAGCATAAACTCCATAAATGCACACACAAATGATTCCCTGTTATTACACTCAAAATATAAGGCAAACACAAAGAATCCAATTATCCTTTTCCAATCACCAATAAATTGACATGGGAGGGATGAAGATGCCTGCTAAAAATTAGTTTTAAAATCACTCTGCAAGTTGGAGTTTCTCCTAGCCAGTATTTGCATGATATGATACCAGCATCAAAATATTCTCTTGTGTGGAGAATTTGGAAAGGGCAAAGGATCAGTACAAATTGTTACCAATAATGCTCTGTAAACACCTTCCACTTCACAAAGGGTGCTGTAATAATTTTCTTCTAATTTTGACCTTTGTGAGTTTAACATCACAATGCTGGAGTTGAATCCAACCGGATTCAAAAACCTAAAAATAAACCTACCTTGTTCTAAGGCAGAAAACTGAGGTCTGTAACTTCAGCATGCGATTACAGGTGTGTTCGGCCTCACTCAGCTGGTCCCTGCAGAGAATCAGCGCATAACCCTTGCAGTGCCCATTGAAAACTAGCAGCAGAAGCTGCCAAGGGACAGATCAGGCAAGTTTCCTGCAGCTTGATATTTCTCCAGAAGCCTCTTCCAAATGAGTAATTTTTTTCCTACTGCTAATTCATTAATAGCACTGTACTGCACATTCCTGTAAGATGTGGGAGTTTTCCAGAGTGGATATTATCATTGTGGCTATAAGCACCACAAGGCAAAATGGTCCCAAATCCCAAATTGCAGGGCTTTTGCATGCGATGAGTTTGACTTGTTGTAGTTGGGTGTGGATGGTTCTGGGCAGCTCCAGCTCGGGGCTCCCTGCCTCTGCCCGCTTTTTGAGACCGTCTTCAGCAGGCTCTGAGCCGCCTCCGTACGGTTAACATAACAGTCTTGGGCTGAGCAGCAATCCCAAAGAAAGCTTGGCCGTATGAGGTGGGGTTGAACTGGCAAGGTCACCAGCAAGGGGGCTTTTTAAGTGCAATTGAACAAGCTGCCTGATCCTAAAATTTGATTAAGAACAGATAAAATTATATTGCTGGGCAGTGAGAGAGTTCTGTGAGACCAGTTTAAGCCCTTGCCCAGGGCAGTCCATGAATATTCAATGTAATGACCTCTCTGATAATATTGCAATCAACTTAAACATACAAATCATGGCAGGCTTTATCCTGAAAGCAGGATATGTTTTTCATTATTTTTTCCTGGGATTGACTGGCATGCCTTGAGCTAGTGGTTAACACGTCCTGATAGCTGTATGCGGATTCTGGTTAAGCCTTTCTCATCATCTGACTGATTATTTGAAGTCTCAAGCAGCTGGGTGAGCACAGGTTGAGTTGGTTTCCAACTGTCTGTATGGTATAAAGCACCCACTAGATGTGGGAGTGCCCCTTCTGCCTTTGCAAAAGAACTTCAGGGTACACAAATATATTCATTTGCTGTCTGCGTGTAGGTCTGTTGTGCAGATTTTGGCCTCTCCCCAGTTAGTCAAGGTCTGTCCTGAAGGGCAGTGCCCAGAACTGCATGTAGCTTCCCTGGCAGAAGCGCTCCTGGTAGTGAGAAGAAGGGGAAGGTTGCTCCGTACGACGTGCAGGCTCTCCCTTGTTTATGCATGGATGTTTGTCTCTGTCAGAATTGTGGCATTCTTGATTCACACTCGGCTGTAATTTAACATAATTGCTAGATCCTTTTCTAAAGAACTTCCAACTAATCAATTTTTCTCCATCCTGTATTTGTGCAGTTGATTATTTTTGCATGCCTTAATTGAAATGCATCCTATTGTTTGTGCGAGTTCTCCAGCTTGTCAGGACCATTTGCAATTCTGATCCAATCCTCCCACACATTTGCAGTCCCTTCTGGCTTGGGGTCATTTGCAAATGTGCTGAGAATCCTCTATTCTCTCTGCCAGGTCACCGCTATGGCATTGAACAAACCTGGCTCAGGACAAAGGTGTTCCCTGAGGAATACCTTTTGTTTTGCACATCCTTCCATTCTGACAGTAAACAATCAATAACTCCTCCCTGGTTTTAGTCATCCTGTCTTTCTTGCATCCACCCCCAGTAGTTTCATCTACATCATGCAGATGAATATAGCTTATATAAAATACCATAGCTTATATAAAAATACCATGTGAAACAGTGTGAGAGACTTACTAGATGAAGTATGACATTTACTGTTCTCTCTCATCGGCAAGGTCTGTTACCGTGTTGCAAAATTAAATTATATTGTTTTGACATTAGTTTTACTTGACAAATTCACCTGTGCTGCTCTTCATCTCCTTCAGATCTTCCGTGGGCTTGCAAATCACCGATTTGTTCCAGAGCTCCTCGCTGCCCTTTTGTTCCTGGTCTCCCCAGCCCCGCTGCTGTACACGGGCACTGCCCCTCGCCAGCTCTCCCAGCTCCTCCGTGGGCTCTCGCAGGGTTGGCCCAGTCTAATGAGCTACAGACTGTGGATCTCAACAGCCATTTGTTTGGCTGCAGTAATCAGAAACCCTGGAGTGCGTGTGTTTTCCTTCCCCCTTCATGTAGAAGTTGATAACTACTTTCATCATAGGTCTTATTCATTAATCTTCTACCTGGACTTGACCTTTTAACAAAGATTATTGCACAAAAGGTGCCTTGAAGGCGGCTGCTAGCAGCAGCCACCCCCGCGGAGCTGTGGTACAGACCAGCTCTCCCTGGTTTGCCTCCGACAGCTCATTCCTCGCAGGGCTTCCTGCTTGGTACCGTGTTGTCGGATTTCTCTGCCTTTGCTATTTATCAGCAATTGCCTTGATAGAGAAATAGCTACTCTGTAAAACCCCATCCCGCAGGCTTGCTAGAGGCAAAGAGGAAGGGATATCCTGAGCGTGGGGCCTTGCCTGGTGCCTGGAGGCTCTCTGCCCTGAGAAATCTCCTGGGCCTCACAGGGAGCTGGAGAAAACTGAACAGGCGACAAGTTTGACACACACACACACACACGGTGTGGTATCGAGGTGGCTCCGTGAGCTGCTCTGTGTTGGTGACTTTCTTGCTGTCTGCAATACGTTTTACCGTGCCCTCGCTGGCACGAGGAGGGCTGGCTAAGGCTGCGGCGGGAGGCTCATGGGCCTCGCGCGAGGTCTGCGCGCAGGCCGGGCAGGCTGGCTGGGGGAGCCGGAGCTTCGCTGGGCCGCGGGGGAGGCAGCTGGCAAACACTGCAGACTGTCCTTGCCTTCGTGCGCAGCCCTTCGTCCCCACGCTTCCCCATCTCCCGCTGATACACCCGGCAGAGCCAAAGGGCGGCGGCTGGGAGGAAACTGCAGATGGTGAAAGTCCTCCGGCCCACCCATTCATTGTGATATACGGGAGAATTGTGTTACTTTATATAAAGTGACTTCTGCTAAGGCTGCTGCCAATTGAATTTGATTTTTGAAAGGAAGACATTGTGCTGCCTGCGGACGCCGCGGTGCTGGAGCGCCGCTGTATCGCCCCGTGGGGCGCTCGGTGCCCGGGATCGCAGCCCCTGTGCCACAGGTGAAGCGGAGCCGCTGCCTTTCCTCCGGCCTCGACCCCAGGGCCTGTCATGGGGTCCCAGTCCTCGGTCTCAAAGTTGTGCCCAACTCTTTCCTTTGACATCTTAACCCAGTTTAGTAAAGCAGGTAATCAACACTTTACTGCTAATGAAGTACTATTATTTTCACCCTATGCTTTTCTCCCTGAACCTTTGTTGTATGTTTTTTACATATAAATCCTCTACCTCGTTTTCTTTCTTATTTAGCCTGTCATTTGTTACCTATTTTAAGATTTTTTTTGGGCACCTCAGACTTGTAAATGAGAACTGGATATCTAATAATTAGATAAATATCCAACTCCTGTGTGAAGATGGGATTAGAAAGGTCAAGACTAGATCATTCTGATGGAAACCAGTAGGAGATAATAAATAAATCAGAGTTTGAAATGAAACCTCCGTCCTCAGATCATAAATGAAGCGCTGACAGGAGAGAGTTTGGTTCCGGAACAGCCCAGCGTGCGCCGGCCCCCGTGCGCTCGGCACGTGGAGCTGCCCCGTGGACAGCCCGGACCTGGCTCCCGGACTGCCGTGGGGTGTCTCGGCCGGGCGTCCTGCTCGTGCCTGTCGGTGTCGCTGGGCACAGCGGAGCTGGCACCTCTGCTTTGCGAGAGCTTCGGAGACCCCTCAATGAGGACGCGTAGCTTGATGGATTTTAGTTGTTTAAACCTTTTAATATTTCATAGAAAAAGGGTCTGCAGGGACATGGGCGCTGTGAAGCGCTGCTGCCTGGAGGTCCCCTTGGGCTGTCCCTCCTTCCCCAGCTGCATGTAAATGCATGTGCACACACATCCCTTTCCAAGAGGTGGCTCCTCTTACCCTCTTGTTTAGTTTTTAAACACTAATTCTTGTGTCAGTTTGGCTGTTCATTCCCTCTTCAAAGCTGATGTTAACTAGCGCATTGGATCTAAAACCAACCGTTGACGCTGTCGCTGATGGCAGCACAGTGTTTGATTGGAAATAGCTGCAGCCATTGGCTATAGGATATAAAACCTGAGCCCGACTCCGGAGGGCTGTAGGCGCTGTGTGACTGAAGCCTCATGAATCCTGTCAGGCCACAAAATACCGGAGTGACTCGTTGGCATTAGAAGTACTAAGGCAGTGAGTGGGAGGCCATCTCCCCAAGCCCAAGTGTGTGGTGCCAGCTGTGGGGAACAGCTGGTGCTAGTTGTATTTTAGCCAGTTCCTGATCTCTGGGGCGCACTAGTCCTGGCTGAGGGTCGTCTCACGCTCGGTGCTGTGTCAGGACAGAACAAATTGGAGATGCTTCTAGTCGTGAGGGCTGTGAGGTGAGCGCAAGGTGATCACAAGCAGGGTGGGAGGTTGCAGTGCAGGAGCCTCATGGGCATCATGGAGAACACTGCCCGTGGCCTCGTCCAGGTCTGGACGGGGAGGGTTAGGCGTCAATAATATCGGAGGAATAGATTTTACTGTGACTCTGATAAACAGCTACAGCAAAAAAAGGGGGCAGATAACACGTTGTGATAAAAAGACACATAGATTACACAAGATACGCTAGAAAGAAAACAAGTTAGATGACTTTATAAATCACATCAAGGAGTTACATGCTCCAAACTCTGCTCTTCGCTAGAGAGGCTAATGGGGAAGTATAGGCAATACCTGAAACCAGCAGAGCAGGATGGCGGTAAATGAGGAAAGTTGCATGCAAGGAGAAGCTCCAGGATAACAGGAAACTCTTTATTTTATTGGTGTTCCTTTTAGTCCGGGGTCAGGGCCTCAACCAGTGGGTGATGTGGAGCATAAGGCTGCAGGAGAGGGATCTGGATGGGCTCCTTCTGGAAGGGTTGAGGGGGCAGAGGCAACATCAGCCAAGGGGGGGCCATGGGCAGCAGTTCTGAAAGTCCCTGCGGAGCCACTGTGTTTCATCCCTCTTTATAATCTGCTTGAGCTAAATGACACATTGATAAACTGTCTAGGATAAATGTTGTTTTCTAGACATTACCAGACAGTGGGGACTTTTTCAATGATCCTTTGTCACAGTTTAAGATCAAAAAGGTTTGTAACCAGTGAAATGGGAGGAAAAAAAAGCTTCTTGATATTGCAGAGGGTGTTTAAGTATCCCATTGTTTAGTTAACATGTTTTGACAGATGTGGTTTCAAGATGCATAAAAGTCTGAAACAAAATACCTATATAAACCTCATCAGTTGAGGATCGGAATTTAGATTTACTTCTTACTGAATAGCTCTGTTGTGTGAAGCTAGTGAAAATGCACAGCCATAACAGCGCCTGGATTTAAAACACTGTATACCAGGTGGAGTCGCACAGAGTGATCAGAATATTAAGTGTCACTGGTGGCTTGCAATGAGACTGAGAGATTATTTGTTTTAGGGAGAAAGATGAGTAGGTATCCTGCAAAGTGTAAAGAACCTCTGGTTGGGGCACACATGGCATGGAGGCCCGACATTTCATTATGATTAAGCAGTATCAAACCCCGAAAGTTGGATTGCTTATCACACTTATGCTATTGCTCCCTGCAAGTCTTGGCAAGTTAATCTGTGCCTCTGGCTCAGCAGGGGCTAGGGCATTTGGAGTGTGTTTTATCACTTGTTCTCTGATTTCTTTATCATAATAAAGTCTATGCGCGAGGGCGGTGACTCTGAGCTCTGATTCACGCTTCTAGACTCGACCCAGCATCATTGCAACCTCTGCCACACAGGCCCAGGTTGTCGCTGGAGGGCCACCAGCCCTCTCCCAGCTGCCAGCAAAGCAGCACTTGCTGCTGCTGCTTGTAACTCAGGAGCCCTCGGGATCGATTTCTGTGTCCTCGGCCGGCTGTAGTTCTCCGTGTGGTGGGACAGCATGAATAAAAAAGGAAAAATAAAAAAAAAAACAGATGTCTATAAACATATTTGAAAAATCGATCCAATGAAATATTCAATGAATACATTCACTAGTCATTTATGCGTCTCTCTAAACTGCAAATAAAGAGAGGAAACAAGAAAACAGATCATTACATGTCTTATTCCAAGTAAATCATGCAACTTGTCAGATCATTTATTTCCTAAATATGAGTAACGCAATTTTAGGTCCTCTGCAGCAGTTTATTAGAGATCTGTGCTTTATTAAGGTTGGTGTGGCTTGCTAGAGCCTGTCTGGGCCCTGCAGTTACATAGGCCAGGTTATTAAGTTGCTCAGATTCATGCATTTGTTTGCTCATTTTGTGTGCGTATTGCTAGACAGCCGAATAGCTGCATGTCACTGTTGGTTGTACTCCTGGAGTGTTTGATTTACCTTATGCCCTTGGCAGATCCTTCATAGCAAATTGTTTGCTGAAAAATAATTTCTGTGACTATCTTCCTGTTTGCTTCCACTTACTGTAGCTGAGGCCTTGAAGATTCCTGTTTCTTCATCTTCCTGTTAATCAATTTGATTTAGTTATTAGCCTGTAAATATCCCTGAGAAATAAAAAAATCTTGTCCAGAGGGATTGATGGCTCATTATTAATAGAAATAGCTATTCAGAGCTCATTTGTATGTTTTGTTGATATGTTCTGGCCTATTCAGAAGAGTTCATGTCTGCTCTAGTTTGAGAAAAGACTTTGATTCTTAATTTTGTACCCAAATGCTGGAATGCTAACTGACAGCTTCTCTTTGCTTTCCTTTCCATTTTAATATACACAGCATTTAAGGCCAAATTAGGCAGTATCACTGTTTGACTCCTTCACTGTTAACTTCAGTGGCAGCTTTGCCGAGGGAAGCTGCAGGGTTTTGTCTGGTTACTACTTTAGGTGCTGGAGGAATATTGGACCAACATGTTTGTTACTCCTTGTGCCTCAGCGTAAAGAAGGGTGGGAGACCAACAGAGAGAAGAGGGAGCCTCGGAAACAGGGCTGGGGGACATGGAGAGGAAAGATAGGTGAATCTGGGAAGGAATAGCTGTGGATGGAAGTGGAAAGGATGTCTGGTAGGGAGAAGAGATTGGGGGAAAGGGTGGAGATAGGGAAAGTAATAGGGTATGGTCCTGAACAGCAAGATCTATAAGCCTCGGATATCCCAGGTGTTTCCCGGCGGCAGTTGCCTGCCCCAGTCCCGCGCAGGCCCTGGGCTGTCGCAGCAGCAATTAGGACGTTTTCCCTTTGGGAATGCCGCGCTGCTGCCGTAGCAGTCCCGGTGCTGTGGACCCCCGCGGGGCTCTGCAGGCCCCGTGCCAACGTGGGGCAGGCAGGAGCGGCTCCCGTGGGCGCTCGCTGCCTCGGGGCCAGCAAAGAGCTGCGTCGGGCAGGAGGCTCCGCAGGGCCCGTCTGCTTTGGACACATGGAGATCTCCGCTACCCTGCACCCTCGGTGTCATCTTCAGAGGCAGCTCCTCTTTATACTTGACTGTCTCAGAACTTAGACATTCAATATTTGATGACTTGGGCAGAAATAAGTCTATTATAAAAGCTAATCTTTGCATTACACATTGAATCCATTATAGATTCTCTCTTCTTTAATGAAAAGCTTGGATGAATGGCTTAGAAAAGAAAGAAGGACTTGCAGCATAAATATGACTGAGTCAGTTGCCTGAAAATTACCATGAATATGTTGCAGTAAATATTGCCTCGATCAAATAAATAGAAATGCACAGTGGAACTGTTGAAAGAATTAGGTATTATTCAGTGAGAGCAAAGGAGACTAAGCAGACCCTGCATTATGTTGCATTTTTGTGCCCTTTTGTAAGGGACGATGCTTTCAGTGTTTAAAAGATGGGTCCTTCTATGTTGAGATAGTGTCTCTGACGAGAGAAAGTTTATGGCTTGTAAAAAAAACATCATAGTCCTTTTGTGGAAGAGATGTGGAGCTAAGATGCAAATTGAACCCTTCACAAACAACTCGTGAACAAGTACATGAAGTACATGCTTCCACGTATGGTGTCCTCAGACCCAGGCAAAGTAACACAAAACTTCTTGTGATTGTTGTGTGTATTGGAAAAGAACAAAAAAGGCATAACTGCTGTGGCTTTGTTTTTTTGTTGTTTTTTATTTCAGACTAACACTCTTCTACATTGCAGTCCTCTCATGGATGAAAATGACTGCCAAATAGATAGAAATAATTAGGTCAGCATAATGAATGCAGTGAAGTTTTGCTTTGGCAATTCAGCTACTATTTTATTCCCCACGTTGCAAAAATTTTACCTTGTTAAGCGAGATGAACAGATAGAGCATGAATGGTAAACCAAGTAAACTTGACCCCCCTCTATGTAACACTTTTCTGATTTATTTCCTTTCCTGTGACCTACTGGGCCGTACAGATGTTGCCTCTTTTTCATTGCTACACCCAATATGTTTTTTCCTGCGTGGTAAAGAAACAATCTTCTCCTGCTTACCTGTGAGAACTGCACATTAAAAGTAAAGCTGTTACTTATTTATAGCACAGACGGGACGGTGCTTCGAGGGGATGAAGCCCATGGAAGGGTGCGGGCAGGTTCTCTGTCACGTCGTGGACGGAGGTGCCGCGGCCATCGCTCGCGCGGAAGGAGCCGCCCGTGGCGCGTTCCAGCCCGCCCGGCTCCTCGCGGGTCCCGTTGTCACGGGTACGTGTCCTTGTCCCATGGCGCGTTCCAGCCTGCCCGGCTCCTTGCGGGCCCCGTTGTCACGGGTACGTGTCCTTGTCCCAGGTCCCCGCGCCAGCGGAGCCACAGCAATCGCATACGCACAGAAAATGCCCTCTTCATCAAAAGAGCTGAATTTTTGCTCTTGTTCCTCTTGGTGTCTCTGCAAATGCTTGTTTGCTCAAACGCGATAATACGGAGCCAAATGTCAAAGCAGGTGCCGCTTCCAGATTGGGGTAAAAGGACATGTTTTTCCCAAAGGAATTGGCTCCTGCAATAGACTGAGGAAATTGATGTCATGACCTCATGGAGGTGAAGGATTCCCAGGAATTCCTGCAGCTCGCCTGCCTCCTGGATACCCTGGCATCTGTGGTCATGGCCATGGGACTGATTTGCTGCTCTCCCACTGCTAGCTGAAATAGAAACAGCAGATTGGAGCTAAATCAACACCAAATAAAGTACTGAGGAAGGATTCAGGCTTCCTGCCCCCTTGTCCACCTACTCTGTCAATATTTCCCAGCCTATGGGCTATGGATTCCCAATTTTTGATGGAAAACACAGGCTGATCTCAAAATGTGACAGTTTCAGAGGGAGGAAGGAGAGGATGCCAGATGGCTCCGCTTTGCACCTTCCTCAGTTTTTGGGATACCACATTGTGATTTGCCATAAATTAACATTCTGTCTCCATCTTTGTGCTGTGCAATGAAGTTAAACTCTTGGCCTGTCAGCTGCATCTCTCCACAAATGTAATAAAATGAGGTGATACCGTGAAGGAAGGAGGAAAAATGTTTGGTTTTGCGCCTGTATATGCGCAAGGGAGGAGAAAAAAATGGAGGGGTGATATGGAAGGAAGGGAAAGAAACTCTTAAAGAATGTAACTAACAGCTAGAAACACCCCCTCAGCACACACAGCAAACACCTCATTCCTCTGGGATTCTGCCTGGAGATATCTTAAATCCATGAGAGACCAGAAGGAACTGTTTATTCATCTGATCATTATTCAAGGTGGAATGATAGCCTGAATTCAGGAACTTTCTGAGGTACGTTATTTACTACAATACAAATGCAAATGCTGCTTCATTTCCTCATTTTCTTGGCTCTCCTACTGCAGTGTGAGGCAGTGAAGCAATTCCCCAGGGCAGGTGGGCCCTGATGGGCGCTCGGAGAGGCGGGATGCGCTGGGCTTTCAGATCCCTTCCTTTGTCCTCCCCTGTCCTTCTTGCCGTCTCTTCAAAGCTTCCACGGCAAAAATTTAAGCTACCCTATTATTCACTTTTCACACTGTCACTAGTACGAGTTTGATAATGTGTTTTTTCACTATGCAGCCATATTATTTGATGTCGTTCCCTTATTCCATCCTTATTATATCAAGGACTTAAGAGTGATAAGAATTTAAATACCCACTGCATGACCTTAATCGAAGCTTTGTAGCTTATGGAAGTGTTAACTTTCTTTTATGTTAATCTGCACAAATATAGTGTGTATGGCAGAATGGAATTTAGGAGGGTGCTGTTGGGAGCTCTGATAATTAGGCACAGCAAACACGTCAGTCGGAAGCTTTCGGAGCATGAGTTGCTTTTGCAGAGAAGCTGAAGTTATGCATGCAATGCACATACTCTGACAGAATTTTCAACCCGGCTTTTAAAATTATATTTCTAAAATTTGAGGTGATGTTCCAGCGTTTCTAAGTTCAAATCAAGGGTTGCGCGTGGACTGGCCTGTCTAGCAGGATGGTGCTAACCCATTCCAAGCAGTCAGCCCTAAGCCTCGTGGTTCCATCAGTCCTCCTTGTTTGTACCTTACCCGTTTCTTTAGGGCTTTTGCAGTGGTACAGAACATAAAGCAAAGCACGTGGCAGCCGTGGGATTCCTGGGCACGTTGTTCACCTGCCTGCAGGCTCCAAATACCAGCGGCTTCACAGTGGCAATCGTGTGAACAGCTTATGTGCAGTATCTTATAAAATGCATCCAGATTACAGCCAAGTAAATCAATATGTAAATATTCCTTGGTTTTGCATTCTGCAGCTTTTTGGTGTCATGTTTCTCTCAAAATGGCTTCCTGGTGACAAGGCTGCCCTGACATCTTGCCCTATAGTGCAGTACATGATTCAGTATTTGCTATCCTTTGAGGTACAGGAGGCTTAAACATGCTGCTTTGTTTCAGAGATATTGAAAGTTAGATTTGGATGCAACACTTTTACTATAAATTTGCAGAAACATTAATTTCTACCCAGAAATTTAGCTAATGCATTAGTTTGCAAACAACTACATAGACAGTATTTTGCTTTCTTCAGAGAACAATAAGCAAATATGCAACCTAAGTAAGAATAATTAAATCCTTTATATCTGTTCTGTTCTTAAAGTTTTTCAGGGCTGCTGCAGTGGCTACAAGGACATAGCCTTGTTCTGCTGCAAAGAGCTTTTGCTACAGAACATGTCTATATGGAAATAAAGATAGCTGCAAGTGTAAGTACTGTGCTGCATGTGTGAGCTCTGGGCAGGATAATAACGTCAGGACAAGAACACATGCTTCCCTGACAGCTCCTGCTATATTGTTGGTACCCTGATGGGAATTCTAGGCATTGAGAACAAATCCCTTTTTCTATCCAAAAACACTCTTCAGATGAAAACTGTAATTTAGACAAAAAGGCCATGATTGAAAATAATCTGCAGCTGGTAACAGGAGAGTCTGTTCTTAATAAAACATTGATCTTAGTCTTATTTGTCTCTCATAACATGGTTTCCTTTGCAAAGTAAAAACTGTCTCCAGAAGGTCTGGTTTAAGCAATAAAGGAATATGAAGAGGTTCCCTGTTTTCCAGACGTTGAGTTTGTTTTGTGGGGAGAAATTGTATTAAGTTTGCATTGAAAGGGAAGCTCTGCAGGGAGACAGCACTGAAAGTAAGCAGCATTTTCAAACAGTTATTACTAAGATTTTGATTTTCATTATAAGTTTTGCGGTCTTAACACAAGCAAATTGGTGGGAGATTTTCCTGATTAAGATCTACAGCCCAAGTCCTTCAAACTGCTGTATCATCTTCATGTTTAAGAAACCGTGGAAGAAATTGTTATCAACTAAGATACAGCTAAAATATTCTAACCAGATTAGAGCATTCTGGGGACAAATGGACATTTAAACAGGATTTCTTGACAGATTTTCCCAGCATATCTTCTCAGTGGTATTCAGTGACAGTGAAGAATAGGACACAAATTGCAAGAAATTTAAACCTAAGAATTTTTTTTTTTTTAACTGTGAGGGTGATCAAATCCTGAAACAGTGGCCCAGAGAGGTCGTAAAGACTCCATCCAAGGAGAAATTGAAATGTTACTGGACACGGCCCTGGGCACCCTGCCCTCACTGACCCTGCTCGAGCAGAGGGCTGGAGTAGAGGTGTCCGGAGGTCCCTTCCCGCCTCAGCCCCGCGGTGACAGTGTGAACCCAGGTCCTGGCCTCCTCCGAGGGGCCGCCGAGGGTTCCCGGGAACACAGGATACGGCGCTGCTTTGAAGCCGCGTTGGAGCCCTTCAAGGGGTTTCTTCAGCCTCACAAGGATTTAAGTTTGTATCTACCACATTCTAGAGGCGTGTCTGAGGTATGTGAGACTGCAGGCTTATTTTGGAATATACTAAACCATATTTTAAAACATAAACTCAGCTTTCTTGCAGCGCTTTCTTTACCTGTCCCTTGTCACGTGGGCACATGGGTGCTGTGCGGGCGTCCAGCCCGACGCGGGCTCGCTCCGCAGAGGGAGCGCTCCCGTTGCGGTGCGTGAAGGCTCCGTGTCCCCACGGCCACCGTGCCAGAGAGCGCCCAACCGAGGAGGCTTCGGAGTGCAGCAAGAAACGCTCCTGCGTTCGCGAATGCAGAGGGTAGGGAGGGGGTTGGAAACCGTGCAGCGTCTTTGTGGAAAACAGGTCATGATTTAATACTTCTCAATCATCTTAGTGAGTGAACAAAAGGACAGTATCTCAGAGATAAGCAAATCTGGTGAGCGGCATCTCTTTCTTTGTTGGCTCCACGAACTGATTTAACGTTGCCTTTTGTTGAACTCCCACAGAACAGCTCTGTCGCAGCAACGCCAAATCATGCCAGGACCAATATTGATTCCTCCAGGATAACACAAGGTAGTAGCTGTTGCAAGCACTTTGATTGCTGCCCTTCTCCACAGTGCGTGCACTGCTCTTGTGAAGGCTTTAGAAAATCCAAAATAAATAGTTTTAATCAGAGGAACATAGGCGAGAGAGCAAACCATGGTTATATACATGTAGGAGAGAGCAAAATTTTGTGCCTGGTACAACAAGGCTTGTGCATTAATATCTCTCGTCCCATCTGTTTAACAGTCTTAGGATCTCACAAGAAATGGTCTGCATTTTTTAACTCTTGCCTCTACTTTTTTGATTTTTGTCAGCAATTTGTAGGTAATTAGCAGAACTTTGGATATAAAAGCCTACTTTAAGCACAAAAAATTAGACTAGGTCATGAAATTTTACAGCCAGTACATCTGGGTTCTCTTCACCGGCCTCCTGACACTGAAACACCAGGGAATCCCATGTGCAGCTTCTACCCCAGCATCCAAACGTCTTGCTGCAGAGCCGTGCTGCTTTGGGGCGCTTTGCTGTGTGTTTGGTGGCAGCTTCATTCCACACACTTGTCTCCATGAAAAACACAAGTAGGGCGAGATGCCCGTGGGTCGTGGATGCTGTGCGGGCAGCAGGAGGGTGCCCAGGACCGAGCGCAGCACGTGCTCCCGTTCTTCCTTAAACCATCTCATTATATTTTTCGTCCAATACGTACACTGCAGTATTGGTAGGGTTGCAGCCACTGTCAGTTTTATCTGTTTGGTGAGATAGATTGCTGAGGTGCTTTCCTAAATAGTAGCTATTTTTTTTCTGGATTATTTGCATGAAGGCTTCGAAATCTTTGTATATCTGCAATTAATTAATTATGCCCCTTAATTCAAGGGCATAATTAATCTAACACGGCTGTTGTATTAGAAATGTTTTCTGTAATTTAATCTCACCTAAAAAAAATGAAATAAGGCTTTCAACTTCATCTCTCCTGTCATTCGTGTATGACAGGACAGTGGAAAGATAGAGTTCAAAAGTTCAGGCATGCAACTTGTTCCCAAGCTCTTTTTGGTTACAATATTTTTGCTTTCCGCTTAGTCTTTCTGTTTAAAACCCAGTTAGTCACATTTGATGCTTTGAAATTCCATTTTTCTTTTATTTCCTTTTTTGGTACCAGCAGCTTTTAGATTTTGTTTTTTAACTATGGAATTTGTTTCTTTCACCTTTTCCAGGATTTGGATGTCAAACAACTATCACCAGAGACAGTCACTTCAAATTAAATCACTCTAGCTCACAAGAGATTTCTTTTAAGAAAAATAACACAAAGGTTTCGTTCTTGTAAATACAGTCTCAAGCTTGGGAATAGCGTGACCCTTACTTCCCTTCCTAGGGATGCTCCTATTCATTTGCTGCTGAATGCAGCCTTCAGTGCAGCTTGACCTTCTGCCCAAGAGAGGGCCAAGAGGACAGGGGGAAGGTGTCAAAGATGGATCTGGAGTTTTGGCAGCCTGGAGCCACCTCAACTGCAGTCGCAGTCACTGTGATACCGATTCTTCCCCTGGGCTTGTAGATTTACGTGGAACATCCGTGAGCCCCTCATCTGCCAGCGCCACCACGGTCTGGCGACACGCATGTAACGGGAGGCCTGTGGACACTTTGATGTTACCTGCTGCCTTTCCCCTGCCTTTTTTTATACGTAGACCTGTTGGTCCATTTGAATCTTGGCTGAGATCACGTAGCCTCTGCCAGAAAAGAGATGATATTAATGCTCTGCTTCCTGGGAGCAGCTGGGAAGGGCTGTTTGAACAGAAGAGAGAGCTGGCACAGAAGTCATCCCCGGCGTGTGCCTGGCTCCAGGCTCTCGCTGCCATCAAAGGCTCAAGACAAGAGGGGAGGATGCAGGGAAGTGTGGAGGCAGGCCCTGCTCGCGGTGTTCCTGCCCTGCCTTGTCCAAGGGGAAGTGTGGCGAGAAGGGAAGGTGGCCTGGAGCCCCCGAGGCTGCCAGGCCCTGGAGTACGCTTGGTCGCGTTGGTGGTTAAACGTTGTCCCTCCCCGGTCCCACCGATCTTGCTGCGGCCCCTAAGTGTCTCAAGGACCCAGCTGGCTGCCCCAAAACAACTCATTTCAGGAATGAACCCAACTGATCTTGTCTGAAATTGTCTTTAAAATAGTTAATTCATTTTCGGGGCTTCTGTAGCAATAGTGTAAGTCTAGTATCTCTGTTAAACCAAACCTTTTTTTCTGTGTGATCCTGGGTTCAGAAGAAAGGTTGTTGACCTTTTATGTGTATTGTTCACTCCATCAAGGTTACTTATCTTTGTCACAGAAGAAAAGGAAACATATCCAGTGAAAAAAATCAGTTTTATAGTTGGCAAATGCCTATATTTTGTCTTTCTATGATGTGTTGTCATTCATCATCTAACCTTTGGGAAATCACAGGCACTCTAACAATGTAAGAGGCCAATAAAAAAGAAAATGATTTCAGTAAAATTGTAGCTAGGGATATGTAAAAGAGAAATGCCCCTGGGTAATAAAAATTACCCATGCAGAGTGGCTGTGAATGCATTAGGTGGGTGCACTGTGCCTGGCTGGTGGCAGGGTAGACCTGCTCTCCGAGCTGGGAATCCCAGTGACCATGGGACAAAGGGAGTCGGGAGGACATGAGGTCAAGCCCAAAGCAAAGGACTAAGAAGCCAAGTACTTGGTGAGTGCTCGTGTGTCTTTACCTATCTCTTTTGCTTCTTTGTTAGAGCTGTCTCTTCTGATGTTGCCTTTCTCATTACTGCTGTCTGCTACAGAACTTGGGCTGAGATCCAAGGTCGAGGCCTGCTCCTGGTGAACATCTCCCATATCCTTCCCGTGTTAGTCAGCCTGTCTCATTAGAGCCTGGCAGGCTTTCACGATGCCATAGGAATGCTATTGCTCACTCTCTTTTTACTGCATTATAGCACTGTACTTCTCTCCAGTTCGTATTTGGATAAATTTTCTATCCCTGCCCCCTTTGGGCTTGGTTGCCATAGCTTTAGGAGGCTTCTGAACACACAGATCTTCAGTCTTCACTTCATTTTTATTTTTTTTAAAGACCTGTCCCTGATCCATGACCTACTAATGAATCATGGTCCTAAATACTCTGAACAAGAAGCTGGAGTCTTTTGTGAAAACTGCTCTTCTCAGCGAGTCCCGCTCTGACAGACTGCTGCCTCAGCAAGCAGCACCGCGCAGGGTGGAGGCTTCAGGTTTACTAGCTGTTCTCATTCTATATTTTACATTTTTGCTTTTGCACTTTTAAAACTTGTTGGTTCTTGAGTTAGCAAGAAAAAAATAGCTCTTAAGATTAGTGTTAGGTGAAGTAAGTGACTTCTGTAAGTGGAAATACATCCTTCTGCTTAGCCAGAAGTTATTGCACAAAGAGCACTTCACTGCTGAGGGCAATTGCCCATTCTGCCTGTCTGACTGGCCCCTAACAAGCAAAAGTGACAAGCATAAAACAAGGCACTGTTGATAAGAAGTACTCCCAAAGAAAGGAGCAGTTCTGCCAGCTAGCACTGGCGCTGCGGAAAAGGTCCCTGACCCCTGACACTGAAGTTAGAAAAGTCTTGCAGAAACACTAAGTCTCACAGCAGATAATGTCCTTGCCTGACAAACGAGTCCAGACACAATCCCTCCTTTTCTGCTGCACGTTATCCCCACAGACTCTTTATTGATAGGAGCCTTTTCCATGTGGCATTTTCCATTTGAGATGAGATAAAGGCATCGCAGTGGAGGCCGGAGCTCCCCTCAGCAGAGGCAGCGTTTCCTGGCTCCCAGCCTTGCACGAGTCCTTCTCTCCCTCCGCACAGACTCGCACCACTCCTTTTGTGAGCAGCTTCGTGTTTTCCCTTTGGATCATGAGGCCTTTGAGTCTCCTTATTATGATTTTTAAAGGGCTTAGCTAATCCTATTGGCACAAATATTCAAGCTGAAAAGCTGGGGAAAGGAACCCACGGTGAGCTCTGTGCTGTTGCAGCTGGAGATCCTCTGGTCCCAAGCTAGGTGCTTTCAAATGAGCTGCGTGTCAGTGTGCTCCGCTGTGGTCACTGCGGTGCCTGAAGCAGAGACCTGTCAAAAGAGCCTAAATTAAGAACAACTTTGCTGATTTTATTCCAGCTGCACCAGCTGTTTGTTTATGTAGATAGCCAAACAGCAAACACCCACAGAGTTGTTAACTCTGCAAATCTGCAGTCAGTATTTCCTAAACTGCTGCTGACAAATTTCTGACAAGGCCTAAATCTCTGTAAATCTGTTGGGTGTTGTCGCAGCAACATTAGCCAGGCTGTCATCGGCCGCTTCGCGACATTGGCATGCCTGTCCGCCGAGCAGGGAGTGGAGCTGGGAAAACCTCCTGTGGAGACGGAGCCGCTTGGAGCCCTGACTCACTGAGGAGGGCAGTGGCAAAGGGCATCAAAGTACCCTAAGGTCTGGCTGCAGGAAGGGGCCTGAACCTGGGCAGGTTTCTCCTCCTCTCTGTGTCCTTGGAAGGGGTTTTTATCTTTGGAAACAAGTGAAAGTCACTTCTCCTTTCAGACTTAGGGAAGGAGCAAATGTCACTGTTCTACTAAGTCAGACAGAAGAGTGGAAGAAGAAATGTGCTGCACAGCTTAAAAGGTACAAGTGGCAATAATTAAAGTCAGCTCCTAAATTAGCACTGCTGTGTCATGTTTAATACAGGAACTGTTCTGGTTTGTCCTTGCATTATACCTCCTATAAACCCCTTGATAGTTCATTGGAAGGGGAGCCGCGTGTGGAGGAAAAGACCCGAGGGAGGGAGCTGCCCCTTGCCTGCATCCAAGGGCAAAACCTGCACCTGGCTCCCCTTTGGGATCTCCTCGGATCTGAAACACGGCAAGAATCCACGTTATTTTATGAAGCTGAATCCCTTATCTCTGGCTGGTTGTATGGACGAGTTGTTGCTGTTAGCAGTAATAGTAGCAAAGGAAGGCTACCACATCTTCTGAAAAGGAAAACAACAAAAAACAAAACAACATCAGCTCTCCTGGCAGCAAGAAACAAGGACACCAGGCACCAGTTCAAGCAGAGCCCCGGTGTACAGACAGAGATGCCTGTCAGGGCTTAAGGGAGAAAAGGGCCCAGCTGTAGCACCACATTAGGGGAATTGTATGAGCCTTTTTATTTTCAAGGATGCGGGCAGATGCCACCTGAAATAGCGAGTGCTTGGAAACGCTGCGCACGATACCACACGTGTGTGTATGTGTGTATGTGTGTGTGTGTGTGTGCACATGCTGTTCACCACAGCGGGTCTTTGAGCTGCCTCTCTGCAGGCCCTCAGGCCAAACTGCGTTAACGCTGCTAATGCTAATGGGAACCAAGCGACGCCGTTCCCGCGGCAGTCGGAGCAGGCACCGAACTGCCAGATAATCCAGCAAAGATGGAGCTGAGCCCGAGCTGCAGGTAACCGTCCCTTAGAAATCGCTTTTGTGTTAATGAGGGTGACGTGCAAAACTGGCAGGGATATTTGAGTTTTGAGCCTAGGCAGTGAAGGGCAGGGGCTCCACGTGCACAAGGGTCGCTCGGGGGCTGTCTGTGCCCAGAATAAGCACAGCAGGGAGCTGGTCGCATGGTAAGTGTAGGTAAATGTAAGCTGTTTTTTTTTTTTAAAAAATAAATACTGTGCAGTTCGTTTATCAAAAGGTTAAAAAGCATATAATATCCTTAGTGCAGATAGAAGGCTGCTTTATATGTTTGGCACACCTTCCAATGCCCAGGAGAAAGGCTGTATTTCGTCTTTCAGAGAGAGAGCAATTGGGTGAAATAGCCATTCTTTAAAGTTCTTTAAGGGGAAAATTGAATTCTTGGTTTCAGAAGCTCTCGTTTTTATCTTTTCTAGCATATTCTTGTACAGTCTCCTCCTTTCCTTTCTAAACTGCCATATTAGAGCTCTCTTATGGGAATAGACTTTGGATACAAGGCAGCATAATTGGTTGACCAACCTGAAACATTGCTCTGGTCACACGGGGCGTAAATATGATTAGATAATCAGATAGGCCAATTGCTTATCACTTTGTTGTTAAATTGAAGCCAGGAGCCAGCTGGGTTAAATTTGCAGTCTGATGAAAAAGAGATTAGGCGAGTAGCTCATATGTATATCCAATCTTCTGCAGTTGGCCCTGAAAACCAACCCTTGTGTTCTCTGGGACTGGAACGCAGCAGCGCGAGGGAGCAAGAGAGCAAGAGCCGCTGCCGCGTCGGGAGCACCCTGGGAGAAGTAGGGCCTGTGCTGGTAGGGACAGCAGGACTGGTTTCGGTAGAAAAAGGAGATGTTGTCCTTGCAAAAACTGGGGAAAAAACATATCAACTTGCTTTAGATCAGCAGACTCTCTTCATAGATAACTCTGATATGTCTGTGCAAGAGGGAGAAGTTTCTTCATCAGCAGCAAAGTACAGATCTTGATAAACATGTGGCTGAAAATTTCAATGCAAGATCTCAGAGTGGAAAATACTCTTCTGATACACAGTAAATAAAGACAATTTTCTTACCAAAAAAAAAAAAAAGAAAAATCTGAGTTTAAATCAGCATGAAGATAAAAATCCTAATCTGCAAAAACCTGAAGGCATTAATCTTTTCAGAAAATATTTACATAAGCATATTATAAGCTTGTTTTGGGATTTGTTATGCTCTGGTTGGAGAGTATATTATGTAGAGATTAATGTAAGAAAAAAAAGATTTGCAAGCATGTTTTGTATTATAATTGTACAATGTATTTTTAGGGTTTCAGTAAAATTTATGATAACTCAGAAAAGTTGCATGGGAAATGATGCTTTCCCATGCCACAGTTGGCCATATGTTCATAAATGCAGCATATACAAAATTTTGGTCTCCCGGTAACTTCATCAGCCCCTTCCCACAGCCCCACTATAGCAGGTGAGAAGAGAACAAGGTATCTCTGCCTACCATTGGTAACAATTTGGTTTTGCCCTTCAAAATATAGCTAATTTGCTATATTGCCTCTTTGTAGAAAACAGATGTTCATTCTAAAATGAAAAATGCTGAGGCAATAAATCATGAGTAATATAAAACAATTTGTTCTGAAATGTTTCTACAGTAACATTGTAGTGCTGTTGGAATACCAGCTGCACTAATCCTGACTGCCTTCATGTTCTAAAACCCGTTCTGTAATATTTCACTTCAACGCTGCATATAAAATATGTGCTTAGGTTAAACACAAGTGTTCACGTGTCGTACTAATTAATCACAATTCCAAAAAGCAAAGCGCAGGAGGGCGCCCTGTCCCTCACAGGTGGCACTGGCGCAGTGCAGGGCAGTGCTGGCGTCCCGGAGCTCCTTCGGGGCGTCGTGACGGGGACGCAGCCCCTGGGAAAGGCCCGTGACGGTGGGCGCAGGAGTCAGGCGCTGGGCGCTGGGAGTCATCGAGGACCTTCCTGTTATTGAAGCCAAACAATATGGTGCAATACACGAGAATTGATTTCTTGCAAGCTGCCTGAGATAGCAGAGAAACATGACTGTCATCACCACACTGACCACTAATTCCTGGGGAAAAAAAAAAAACAATAACTAAACTCCCCACAAAAAGGAACAGTCTTCTGAGCAGTTTTGATAGTGCTGCTATAAAATGTGTATTAAAGCATAATCGTTTCTGGGGCAGCATCTTACAAATACAGATGGGTAGATTGATTTAAATGGAATAATGACAGCTTATACTAGCTAAGCAGTTGCCCCAAAGGGCAAAAATAAAATCATAAAAATTCATAAAAGTCAATCGATAGTGTGAGAAGTTACATTAGACTCTCAAATCCTTGATGGGCGCGTTTTGATTATACTAGAATTTCTTACTCTGAAGTGAAAGTCAACAGGGAGAGTAATGAGGCAATGTAGTGCTTTACCTTGCTTGTCTTTTATAATAATTTAATTCAAGCAGGCTTCAGGAAAATCACACTTTTATTTCAAGATCCGGAAGATCAATACAGCAGTATAAATTCAGGGCTTGTGGGAAAATTTGCTCAAAATTGTTTTATCATGAAAATGCCAAAGGCAGATGCTTTTATTCAATCTGTTACTTTGAAGAGACCTTCTCATCTTAACTCCAAGTTAAAGACGTGACCATTGTAGCAACCAAAGGCAGAATATGTATCCCTTTCAGTCATGTAATGTTAGGGATATGTGCGTAGTAACTCAATGGAGAAAATGATATTAACATATTTTGCTGTAAGAATCTATACTATATGATTGGACTAACAGCTGATGCCACAATGTATAAAGTATTTTCACTCATATACCTACAATGTTTATCTGTTGCTCTTTACTTGAACAGTGCTTTTTTTTCCCAAATGAACAAGCCAACAACACTCTAGCTTCCAATTTCTTTCTGAAATATTAGTGGAAAAACAGATTAAACCAAACTTATAATATTTTTGTGCTGATAAAGCAGCATTTTCTAATATTTCTGTATTTGCGATGGCTTGCGTAACACAGAAATGTTCTAGAATTTTATTAAATCAAGTTAAACTTGTAGTGAAACGGCGTATCCAGGTAAGGGTGTGCTGCAGAGGGCCTGGGTGCCCTAGAGCACCCAACCCAACGCGCTGCCCCGCATGGGCCGGTGCGATGGGCGCGGGGTGCGCGGGGCGGGCGCGGGGTG
>NW_010580654.1:659695-689477 GCF_000705375.1 Tinamus guttatus
GCTTCAGGTTCACTAATTAGTGCTGCACCTGCCATTTACCTCCCTAATTATAAATGACAGAACTAGTCAGTGTGCTGATTAAAGATATTTTATAAAGTAAAACATACTGTACGGCAGCTGCTTTATGTGGAGCGGATGCCAAAATAACTTAATTGCTTCGCCACATAAAGAGCGCTTTTCATGGAAAACAAAAATATTTTAACACTTTCGTGCTCTAACTTTAGAAATATGTATTAAATGGGACAGAGAAATATTTATATACAGTTTCCTGTGTTTTCCTTAAAGCCCTGCTGGGCTGGTTAGTAACTATACCAGTATTAATCTAACGTTGTATCCTTTTTTTTTTTTCTCCAAGAAGCCCCTTGAAAATTGTATTTACAAGCTTAAGCCTAGTGTGGCTCTTTGGGACCATGGTAATACACAATGAAATGCTTTACAAATGTTAATTTTTTCTCTGTGACCTAATGAGCTTCTTAAAGATTATCCTCATTTTCTCAGTAGGTTACAGTCAAAAGCAACCTTTGGTTTTGGTGATTAAATTTGACTGACTTCAGCAAAGCTGAGAAGTTTTACTGCCTTTTGAAATGGTGCAAAACTGTGGATTTTTTCTTGCATACTGCTGTTGTGAGGCAGGTTCTCAGACTTTCAGGGCTTTTACTCTTTTTCCTCTAGGCTGTACATCGCCATGATAATGAGTAGTGTCACAGCCAAGAAATTACTTTCGGTATTTCTTTTTTCTTCCAGGGGATCCATCAAATGTGGCACTTGTATTCTGAGTGACTGTGAATGGTAACTTAGTACTGCGTGGTGTGTCTGGCTCTGTGATGTGGTGAGACTGGTGTGTTCATCGGTGCAAGCTTTGGGGGGCAAGAAGTCATGGCCAGTGCCAACCGAAATTGGAAACACTCTTCTTAAGGGTGTGAGCTTTCAGGGAGGGCGGCTGTAGGGGACAGGCTCCAAATCACCCTAATTGCTTTTCCTGATGCAGATTTTTCAGAAATGCAAGGTGTTTTCCAAATGAGCTTTACTGATGTTGCATATGGGTCATCTTGTCTGCAACAAGCTGTAGGGCTGGGTATTCAAACATATCTGCTAGAGGAGTTTTTGGTTTAGAAGGTAAAACCAATCTGCCTTGTCATTCCCTCATATTTTTCCTGCACTTCGCTCTAAAGATTAGTTGCCATTTTCTTCTGCACGTATCGGTTTGATCTCTTCCCGACCTGTTTTCCTTCTCCCTCGCCACTGAATCTTTAAGTTCCTTTAGGTCATTTTGTTACTGTTTTGTACTAAATGGCAATTGATATACAAAATTTGTTACCACCTGTAAATGCCATCTGTGGATCTCGTGAACATATTCAATACGGCTTTTATTTTGGAATAACATCAGAAATAATTTCAGTCTTTGCAGTATCCCACTAAATGGGACTTGCAGTCCATTGTGGTTTGTCACTTTAACTTCTGAAAACATCAGCCTAAATTGATACAGCCTTTGTCAGTGGGTAGTTGATGGGTTTTGCTGTTTGTAAAAAGCTCATCTTTTTATTTATCTATATTTATTTTCCAGTTTAAACTCTTTTTTACACTTCTTTTAATAGCTATTAGTCATTGGTCATATCCTAGCATTCCTGTCCGAGTCTATTTGAGTTGATTTTTGAGAGTAAGGTTCTTCGGAGAGTTTTTTATCAAATGTTTTACTATTACATAGATAATGCATCTGTTGCTTTGCCCTCCATCCAGTCTTTTCAAAACTCCATACAATAAAGCTGATTGCGTTTGACTGATGAGACTGACTCCATGTAATTCCCAACACTGCATGTTTTCCGTGATTCCATTTTCTTCCATAGTACAGTGATTTCTATTTCTTGCTTTCCTTTCATTTATTATGGTATTTCTTTTGTGATTAAAAAAAATATTTTTGTAGAATAATTAGTGTCTGGATTGCTCTTCCCACTTCGCTCATGATTGTTCTTCCAAAAGCTGTGCTACTTTAATGCTCTGACTTCTCAAGTTATCCATAATAAAGCAGCTTTATCAGTCTAGCAATTATTATGGCATTTCAGCTGTCCAAAAGCCTTGTTAGTCCAAGTTGAATGCATATTTTTGATATTTTTGATTATAATTTTGATATCTTTAATTAAAAAAATCATTTTTGCAGATCTTTGCTTCCCACCTGCCTAAATTTCTGTGTGTTCTGTGTTGAGAGCTTTTTAAAAATAGTGGTAACTTGTAACAGTTCACAGATTTATAATCTCTATCAGCATCTACCTGAAGCTGGATGCACAGTTTGGCAATTTTGATAACAGTTAAAGGCCTTTCTCCTCTTTTCTCTTTTTTGCTGCAGTGCCAGGTAATACTTAGTGATGCTGTACCACAGCTTTCTAATATCCAGGTGTGGCTTTTAGCAGCAGCATGAGAAAGAACAGTCTTGCCCATGCTTGAGATGGGCTGTACAGAGGGCTTAACGAACACGTCGTTTCTTGAGAGTGCCAGTGATGGGAATAGCTGGACAGGAAAGAGAGACTGTTTATTTAAAGCAAATCAAAGTTTGGAGTGTTGCCTTTTACAGGGAGAACCTTGAGAGTCTCCTTAACTCTGCATTTCTCATTCGTAAGTCCACCAGCCCGTGTTTTGTACCTATTATTTGCTTTTGTAAAATCCATTTGGACTATCGGGAAGCCCCATGTTGGTCTCATGCATGTGGTGGTTCTGATGCTCTGCAAGATGCAGCTTCTGCTGCAGCCTTGGTTGCCTTCTTTCAGCCAGATCCACTCGAGTCTTGATCTTCAGATATAATTCTTTAGAATTACATTATTTTCTTGAAATCCATATTACTCTGGACACTATTGAAAGGAAAAAGGGAAAAGAGGAAAGTACTTGTATGCAGGTACTTCTGTCTTTCCAAGGATCAAACAGAGATCTAGAGAAACATTACAGCAGTCATAACACATGTGCATGAGGCAGCCAGCGATGCTAGCAAGCCCATTTGTACTACCTTATATTTCAAATCTAACTTCATGTCTTTTAATCTTCTTATTTGAGAGGGAGGGAAATTCCTTTTACATACTACACAAGGCAGCCAGTGATGCTAGCAAGCCCATTTGTACTACATTATATTTCAAATCTAACTTCATATCTTTTAATCTTCTTATTTGGGAGGGAAATTCCTTTTACATACTACATGATCGCATTTTTGGCGACCAAGTCAGGAACATCTGTTAGCATCCTGTAAAACCTCCTGCTTTCTCTTCGTAGTAGCTGTGGACACCTTCTTGTTCGGTTAATGCTTTGCCATCTGTTAACCTGATGATACCGTGATAAGGAGGCAGAACATTAGTGAATTTTTGATGGCATTAAAACAGTGCTTTTTGTATCCATTTTCCTCCTTCAGTTCTACATGGGTTGTGTATTATTTCTGTTCCTGTAGCTTAGTCATTACCAGGGATCTTATTCCGTGTGTAAAGTCTCACTGAAACTTTGGCTTTTTTTAAGCAGTGACCTGCCAGCCCTACCCGTGGTCAGGCTGATATGCACACACTTTACTTGGGAGAAATTATTTGCTTGAGAGAAAGTAATTTTGCCATTAAATGGTGGACTATATCAGTTACTCCAAATGCAAAAGTCAGGATGGAAGCAATGCTGTTGTAAATTATAGCGCACTTTACCCTGAAAAGCTTTGACTGTAATATTTGCTAGTTTTACCTTTTCTGTCTCACCACATTAAGAATCTTCTTGTTCTCATTTGTTGATACGAGCTTTGACAGCTTCTCATGCCTTTGAGACAATAATCAACATAGTGAGTGCAGGACCTTTTAAGAGAGCTGTAACTGAACATTATCTTGTACAACACATTTTGCTTTAGGCTTTATCATGAATAGAGTCTTTGATACTCGCCTATTCTGTTTCTGTTCTAGCTGTGTTAATCTTTACTTTTAATTACTACTTGTAATAACATCACTTTCCGGTAACAGAGGCTGTGAATTTGAAAGCCTAACATATAATAAAGAGTGGACAAGACTGCGTTTTAATCACATTAGGCGGTGTTTAGTGTGGCATCTCCTGCTTTTCCTCAGAGCTTGCTGTCTTCCTGCCTGACGTATTAATAGATTCTCAGAATGGTTTCTGACGTTCATTTAGGTGGTGCTACTGATCCTTTAAAAGGTGAATAAAGCGAATGTCAGTGGTGTTTCTGGCTGCTGAGCAGTTGCAGGTGATTCTCATTATTAGGCCCTAGTTCAAGCTCATTGGCAGCATGTGTGGTCAGGCAGCTGGGGATACAACTTGACTGTCTATATGGGGTAATATTAATTTAATGCCTTCCTTTTTCAGGTGAATTATTATCTGGCATTTAAGCCTGTGTTAATATACACCATGTTTTTCTTTTTGTGATATGAAAGTGCAGTAACGCACCATTCTTTAAGAATACCTTCAGAACACAAGCAAGGCCAGATCAAAAACAAGTGAATTCTGTGAATTTCATATCAGTTTTCATTAGCCTTTACCTTTTCTGCTTCAGAAATGTTTACCTGTTTCTTTTTTTATGTAATGTGGAGGTGAAAAAGGCCCCACAATCCATACGGACTTGCTGGCCCCGTAATCCGTACGGACCTGCCGCGTGTCTGCCCGGGTAGACAAGCTGATCACAGGAGAGCTGAGCTGACAGGGCGGTCGGACGCGTCCCGAGTGCGCGAGGGGATTGTGAAACGTGAGAGAGAGCAAAGCTGGCTGTTCTCCTTCAAACAACGTGTGCTGCGAGGCACTAATGGCACAACTGCCCCTTGTGCATGGTTATTGATGTAGGTGTTCAATAAAGTATTTTCAGTCTGCATTTGAGGGGAAAGAAAAAGCACCACAAAGTGATGGTGATGAGCTAATTCCTATTCCAGTAGTAAACCTGCTGCAAGTAATGTGTTTATCCACATATTTTATAGGAGTTGGCAAGGGAGTTCTCCAGCCAGCTGTAAGAGTTTGAGCAGGGAGCAGCAGGAAGGTCTTGTTAGCAAAATCGAGCAGCAGGGCAAGTAACAATATCAAATGTCTGGAAATCAAAGCATCTAGAAATCAAACTGAAAATCAAAAACATGTGCTTATTCTCATCTTTCACATTTTTATAACCTATAAGTTGGCAGCAGGTATTTTAAGAAGCTCAAGGTATGTGAAAATAGCACTGACATTAAGACAAGCCTGTAAAGGGCATAGGAAAATTGCCTGCATCACCTTCCGATTCACTGGACTTTTTGTTAGAATAAGGGACTTTTGCCAGGCTGGTGCATAAGCGACTGGCAGGGCAGTGTCTTTTTAAAAGGAGTGCCGAAAGCTCAAGCTTTTTGCTTAACTTGTGTTGTGCAGAGGAAGGAATCGTGTCCAGGTTTTAGAGGAGACAATTTGGAAAACTTGTCATGCTCCAGGACGCTTGGAATTGCCTGTGATTCACGTGTTCTCCTAAAGGTGCTCCTTTCTTTTGAGGCCTGTGCGAGTATATGGATCTCTATATATCTTTGTGTTTATGTATATATGCATATATACGTGCCAAAGAAAAATTGTTAACAGAACTTATCTTGTTTGTACCTGTCTTCTGAATGTAGTTCTGTACCCGAAAACACTGTTTTATCCTGTTTGTTTTTCTAGGCTCTTGCTCCAGAGTCCTTTAGAATACAAAGAGATGTTGCCTAATGGAATTCTTACAGCAAATTTTTTCAAATTTGTACAAATCTCTTAAGATTCGCTGCTGTTGTGAATTCTTGCTCAATGTAATGAGCAACAGTTTTTAAATGGTTTTAGACAATGCAGCTGAGTTTCTGTTGGGTTTAAAGGTTGAAACCTAGTGTATTAGTAAAATGTTGCTTAATATGTGAAGTTTGAATTTTGTCCAAATACATAAAAACTTGAAAAAATGTTTAGTATATTTATAGATAAGCTGCAAGAGCTGTTTATCTTAGTGGTGGGTAAAGAGAGGAGTAGATATTTCGTGCCTCTGTGAAGGAGTGAGTTGAAATGGGGGCCAGCCGTAACAGTCTCAAAGCTGGCAGCAAAATCTGCACTGCAGTGACTCGGTGGTGGTTTTGTTGAGCCTCTCGCTTTCTCAGCATGATGTTGTGCACTCCTGGGAATTTAGCTGAACCTTTGAATCTTCTCTTAAAAATGTGGTTTTGCGTGTTTAGGCCACCTTTCGCTTTTCTGAATTGCCAGGAAAAGCTTGAGAGTAAGAAAGCAGGTGAAGTGCATCAGGGAAGAGGGAAGAGTGTGAAGGAAGGAGGCATCAGGGGGCTGTAGGCAGCTTTGGTGTCTGACCCAAAATCACACAGGCCTTTTCACAGGCAGGAAGGTGCAACGAGTGCTCCTGTGTCGTGGCCCCTTTGGTGACACAAAGGGGGACTGCACTCTGGTAAATAAATAGGAGCTTGGGACTTCTGCAGTGTTTTCTTTCTTCTTTCTTTCTACTTCTGTGTTCTTTCTGCTTGTTCTTTCTAACCACCATAAACTACGAGATTTCCAATTTTTGGCTAGACACGTGGGTCACAGAGCACTTGGGCAGGGCTCCAGGAGTTCCAAGTTACTTATTTCCATTACAAGGTGAGGCATGACTTCCACTCTTCTCTAGGTTTCATACCGAAATGGCTTGGGAACAATACTAATATTTGTTAGGCTGAGCTATAAAACCATGCAGAAAGGAGACTGAGCCTTTTGAGGTTTGGACTGTACTATTCTCCGTAGATTTTTTTTCTCATTTACATTGCCCAGAGATCTAAAAAATTTTATACGCACGCACACAGCCAGTAAAAGCAGGGTATTGCTCCTGTTCAAATGTGTTAAGAATGTTAATTTTTTGGATAGGTAACAAGAGACATGATTCAGTAATACTTGGGATCATCTCTTCCACCTGGGTAATCCCTCTAATTAATTTATGACTTGCTGTGGTGTTTTTTTCACGTGTCGTCTCTGCAGCGATTAATCAGAACTTTGAAACTGGCAGCCCATACCAGCATCGCAAAAGATGGAGTTCAAAATTGTAACCAATTAACTTATTCTACCCGCCTGAGATTCATTTGTAGTCATTTTCAGAGAAAAATACTCTGCATCTTTGTAAAGTATCAAATGTGCTTGAAATGACCATAATTGAATATAACTTTTGAATTTCATGATTCCAGCTAACATCCGAAGGCATCGTTCCCTGTGACAGTGATGGTCAGCTCTAGGCTCTAGCTTGTTTTGCATTTAAATTGAATGAAAATGAGTGTTGAACCTTGTCTTTGCTAAGAAACTTGCTCCTTTTTTCCTTGTAATTCTGTTAATGCACAAGATGTTTTGGGGATTCACCCTGAGCAGAGGTGCAGGCAGCGGCCAGGACACGTCCCTGGGCTCCGTCTGGGGTGAATGTCCCGTGACAGAGCGAGCTGCTGTGCCCGTCTGCCCTGCCTGGGAGGAAGGGGGGAATGGGAATGAACGAGACGGGAAGGGTGTAACAGGAGGCTCGGGTTAGGAGCAGGGGAAGGGGCAGGAGGGATTTCTCTTCAGACACGTGACGCTGCACAGCCTGTCCTATTGCTGGAGTGGCACTCGGTAGCCTGGACTTAGCACAGGGCAAACTGGTCTTTTGCTGTTTCCTCCATATGGTGAGGCAAAAAGCTGCACACAAATGGCACGGCCAGATGCTTTAACAGCACCGTCCTTTGGTGGAAAGGGAAAGAAGAAAACTGCCTATAGGAGGAGACTGTGAAGTCTAAGCATCAAGCATGTCGCAGATTAAAACATGGTTATCTTGTAGTTTAGTAACTTTCTGTGTTATGTACTAAAGAAGAAATGGAAGCAAGATTGAGATTATTAAAGCTTTCCACATTTCTGATTCTATTACTGTGATAGCAGAGGGCATTTTTTCATTGTCAGTGCCCTTGAACTATTGAATGTTATAGCAAACCTAAACCCAAATGTTTTTCTCTTGCTTTCCAAAGGATTCACCCTCCTGAATACTTCAAGGAGAAATATGCTGTGGATGAAGTTCACTATGTAACTGAGGTGAGTAGTCTGCGTCTCTGAATATTTTTTTTACAAATCCAAAATTAATATGTGACTGTGATTCTGCTCATCTACTTATTGGGTGCTCCGTGACTGTGTGGGGTACTTCGTTCTTATAAACCATTTAGTTTTGATTTGAAAATTTTAAAAAAGTGCTGCCATTTTGAGCTGAACACTAAGGTCTTCTTCTGAAGACCTTCTTGTAAGCCTCTTGTAAAGACTTTATCTTCATCCCGGGAGCTAAAAGGAACATTTACAAGCAGGGATGCACTGCTGACTAATTTTTTGCAATGCGTGGTAATTTGAGGAAATTGCAGTTCAGAAGTGGCACGTCCTAGCTCTGACTGGGAGCCTATGTTTATTTTATACCTCCAAACACGGGAGGCATAAACAGACTATGGGATATGGCCGCTTGCCTCACTGTTATTTTGAATCATTTTGGTATTTGAATAAACAAATCCACATTTCACATGTAAGTATGACTTGCTTAGTTAGGTTTCTCATTTTCTTTTTGAACAGATGTTTATATAATTGTGCACCTGGCCAGTTATCTCTCTCTTTTTTTGTTTGTTTCTTTTTTTCTAGCAGGAAGGCTCAGCAGGGTGAGGGCAGTCTTTTTGCCAAGCTCTGTGGGTGATCTTTACAGAGAGCAGCTTCTAAAGGAGATTTCGGTATTTCCGTCCCTGTTGAATGCTAACCCTGACTCACTAGACCCCAAATTTTGCTGCAATCACCTGTGAAGATGCTTCATTTCGTTTTCATAATGAGTTTAGCTATGAAGTGAAGTTTGATCCCGTGATTCGGTAATTGCAGATAGAGGAAGCTGTGAGGAGGCTATGTTTGATGTATGTGTATTGGCATCATGTAAAATGCAGTCACTTCAATGTGTAGCTGTCAAGAGTGAAAATTCCAAGTAGAAAATGCATGTTATAATTAAAAAATACATTTTGTTGTTTTGAATAACTTCCCATTTTAAAAAATGCCTTTATTGCACTCCTTGACTCTTTTCCTTACAGCTAAAAACCTCATTGCTGGGGAAAAAGACCTCTTTTTGTGGACAGTAAATTGTCCCAGCAGAAGAATCATTTTCTGCGTAGAATACGTGGGTTGGAAGCAGAGGCTATTGCAGCTTGCAGTTGCTTTCTGTCCCAGCAGAAGAATCACTTCTGCATACGTGGGTTGAAAGCAGAGGCTATTGCAGCTTGCAGTTGTTTGACTTTCAAAGGCTCTGACTGTAACTTTTGCCTGATACCAACACGACGGTTCTCCAGCACCAGGACCCAAGTGGCCTGATTTACAGGGTAGTTTTATGCCAACAAATGGCCAGTCGTCTGTGTGTTTAATCTTGCTATTTCATGAAATCTGAGACACATTACCAAATAGACCACAAAATACGATTTGGACTGGTATATTTATGCCTTGCTAGCACGTGCTTTCCTTTTGGCAGCGCTGCCAGCGGCTGCTGAGCTGGTGCGGCGCTGCGCTCCGCTCCCTGCCTCCCTGCAGCAGCCCTGCAAGTCCCGTTCCCCTGTGCTCGCCGGAGATTAGGGCAGGGGTTTATTTATTTATTTATTTATTTTTAACCTTAGTATATTTATACTCCTCCCCTTTTTATCTAAACATAGTTGCAAGCAAAGGACAAAGCATTTAAAAATACCAATAATATTCTCTGAGCAGGAAACCAAGAATCCATTAAGACCAAGGAGTTGTAACTTACAGTGAGTGCATATTGATTTTAAACAGCAGTAGTGCAGTAGAAACTAAAGATGTCTTTGTGCTCATTTGATGAGTGCTGAATAATAATTCAAATCTTAACCCTTTGTGGTGAGCTGAGCATTTAAACTTTCTGTCCTCCCAAAAAATGGGCCCAGTGAGTCCTTTGATAAATCCTGCACATCTCATTTGTTCTTTGACTCGTCAGGAAATCAGGCTGTTCAGTAATGTGGGCTGCCCTCTGCAACAAACTCAAGGCCGTTACCTGCAGTCTTTCCGAGGAGCCCAGGGCACTCGGTGTTCTGCTGCCGCTTGGTCGGGAGCGCCGAGGGGCAGCTGCCCAGCGAGCCCAGCTGAGCTTCGTGCCCACCAGGCAGCATTCCTGGGACAGAGGGAAGTTGTTCCGTTTGGGTGTTGCTGGCTGGTTTCCTGTGTCTGTGGTGGTGGCAAACACATGACAGGGGAGAGCTCAAAGCCTCCGCCACAGTTGGTGGAAGTGAGGCATGTGTCATTGAAGGAGACCTTTTGGTCTCAGGTTATAAATGCTTGAAAGACACCAAAAGAGCCTCTTCTACTTGGTAGAAGATGACCCAAGAGAATAGCAGTAAATATTCAGAGCATTGCACATAATAATATTAATGCATGTGTTTTATATGCAGTAGTGCAGTGCAGATGCAGTTCCCTGTTGTTCTTCATTTGTGTGTCATGTTACAGCATTTGACCCGTATTTCCTCTTTCTTCCAAAGCACAACTGCAGACTTAAGATGAAGACATAGTTGATATTTATGTTTTTAAAGGAGACTATCAGCTTAAGCAATGTGTTTCTATTTTAAGTATTTTGTGATACAGTGACTCTTGTTGCCAGTGTCAGGTATGATTGCAGTGTCTGAAAGACTTCAGATATTGCTTAAAGAAATGGGGAATCAAATGAGATTATGAGGAGAAAAAAGCTTAAATAATGGGAATTTAAAACTTCTTTTTTAGATAGCCAGTATCTTGGCATCAAAGAAACCATCTACCCTTCTCACTCTGGTAAGTGATGCTATTCTAAAGAACAAATCAATTTTCCTAATAGGAGGATCAGATTTGGCCTTCCGGTTTATATTCTCTGTGCCTTTATGTTTGTTTGGATAAAACATGACTTAATGTCGGCTGTGCCTGTGCTCAGTGACTTCAAACTCCATTTTCTCTTCTGTTGCTCTGGCCATGCCCTGTGCATATTTGGGCCTTTCTGTGGGAATCGCCTAAGAATTCAGGGGATACTTTCTCTGCAGAGAGTGGGTTGGTAAGGTGTGATCAAAAGCCTCTCCATTAATTTGAATGCTTCTTACTTTTCTCTGAAATTAAGGTGAATAAGTGGAAGTTAAGCCTGCCAGTTCCTCCTTTCCTGTCACCTCTTCCCCAGCTTCTTTCCCTCACTCCCTGGCAGATGCTTTGTAAACTTATCTTTCACTCTTAAGATTGTCTGATTTGTTGGCTTCAATATATATATCCATCCATATATATATATATGCGTGTATGTGTGTGTGTGTATATATATATATAAATATAAAAAGAGTTCCCTTACAGCAAGTGCAGTGGCAGCTCCTGAATTTCTTTTTTCCCCCTGATAGTTGCTAGCCAGAAGTCTCTCAAAGTCTCTTTTTTTTTTTAAAAAAAAAAAAAAAACACAACCCTCCCTAGGCATTTAAATAACATGAGGTATGGTCTCTTTATACACTAAGAGGCCATAAATAATCTTCATCCCTTTGTTCACTAAGAAATATATATGTAGTATATACAGAAAGCAACAGGCTCATCAGATATATATAAATATATATATATAACTGTATATATAAATATATATATAAAAAGATGAGCCTGTTGCTTTGTCATGTTCTTTCAGAGAAATGGGAAAGAAAATATTGGTGTGCTCTGCTCTCCTTACCATAAGTTTCTGGACGTCAAGTTGTTGATTAATTGTCACACCGTGAGCGTCCCGTTGGAAACAGGATTTTTGCTGTAACTCCTGGCTGAGGGGATGGAGCTGTGATGCTTTCACATTTCTGCAGCACCACCATAAAGCCTGGAGTGGGAAAGGGAAGGAGATTCCCTATTCCCATGGCTGGTGGGTGCTCGGCCCTCTCCTGCCGTGGCCTCGTTCCGGATGCGGAGCCAGACGCTGCTCCCGGGGTCCCCGCGCGCGGGCCGGGAGCGCTGCCCTGCTGCCCTGCCACCAAAACCCTCCCCTCCTCGCCTGAGCTGTATAGCAAATCTGCACAGTGAGCATTGCTAGCACAGCGAGGAGGAAATTCTTCTTCAATGAGATTGCTTTTAAAAAATCTTGAGTGCTTTTTATTCTCTTGCTTTTTATTATTATACTGCTCTCCCAGATCTCTCTGAAGAAATAAGGGAATTAGAAATCCAAGACTGCCAGCTTCCTAAGCAGTGCATCCTAACCTGAATTCTATGCCAGTCTCCTTTGAAACACTGTTTTGATCTCCTCTTGAGCAAACAGTCTTTATTTTTTTTTATAGTGGTTTCAAATACTCAGAATAACTTTTTCTAAAGACTTACTGTAATCAGGTTCTCCCCTTACTTAAACTCTCACGTACTTGTGTTTAGCACAGAGTGATGCTCCTTTTAATCTCTTCCCTCCCAGCGCGGTGTTAATACTGATAGTGGAAATGTCTCCAAAGAAGCTTCATTTGAGGGAATCAGCCAGTAAGTGACAAGGTGTTTTTATACATTAATTGTTGCACGATTCTATTGATTTCATTTTATATTTCATGTTAATTTGCTAATTACAGGTTATTGAGTACCAGATCAAATGTATTGATATTTCTTTTGAAAAAAAAATAGACAATTTGACACGCTTTTAATCATTTGAAATACAGCATGACTTTTTTTTTTGAAATCTCTTATCTAATACTAAGATCATCTTAATACTTTTCTTTCTCTTTGCTTTAAGTATGTTTAAAAAAAGTCCTCCTTTCCACTATTAGAGATTAAATATTTGATTTTTAGATTTCAGAAAATTTGATTTGATTTTTTTGAGTAATTCCTTTCTTTTACTAACTTGCCCATATATTAAGGATTCTGGTGTGAGCATTCTTCTGAAAAGATGTTCAGTATCGAGTGTAAAATAAAATATCACCTTTCTGCATAGATGTGACCTTTCCATGTCGGTGGATGTTGTCTTTTTATGAAGTTTGGCTACTAGCTGGGTGGAAATGACCTCCTACATGTAGTATTTGGAAAAGGAGTGTATAAAAAAATATGTCATAGACCTGCTCTATGAGTTGAGGACGATGGCCTCAATTTTGAATGAAATGCAACTGTGTTTTCTGTTGTGATAGCCTGAAATGAGTTTATTTTCCATGTTAGCTTGAGTGCATGGCAAAAAGGACACAAAACCTCCAGCTCTACAAAGCCTGTTAAAATGAACCCTCTCTCTGCAGTGTTGGGCGGTGGCCTCTTTTGATCCTTGTCTAACGCCTGCTTTATTCTGCTCCGTCCGCCCGTGTGCCCAGCAGGCACGGGGATGCTCCGCTGCCGGCAGTGCCCGCGTTGTGCTGTCCTGGGCTCTCCTTGGTGCTGTGGCCCAACCTGCTTTCTGCTGGGTTGGACTTTGCTCGGTGTCAGCTGAGCTAAAATCTGGAGTCTGATTCCTCAACTACCTGTTCTCCCCTCTACAACCTAACTCGAAACTTAAGTTAACTTAAGTTTCAAGCTGGAGGTGTGGATGCTGGAAAGCTGCAGTGGCAGATACTTAGACATCCATTGCTGCTCAATGAGTTAAGCATTTCCTGTTGCAGGACAAGAGAAAGGCGTTTTTGTGGAATATTTGGTGTACTTTCTGCTACTGCCATAATCTGGTGTTCTGTTCCTGTGACCCAGCCAGTGCTCAGCCATCTTACGTGCTCAGCAGATACAGGTGGACTCCCTGTGTTTTAGGTGGAGCGATATCTTCAGTTTTATCTGCAAAACCTCCACCTGAAACACGAACAGTTATTACCCCCACCAGTAATTCCCCCTGGAAATTACGTACAAAGTTCTTTTTGAAGTATCATAAAGTCCTTTTGCTTCCAGAGTTTCCTGGAGTTTAATTAATAACACCCTCTGTGACTAGTCAACATTTGGGAAGGAAGCCACTCCAGCTGGCACTTGACTTGCACTCGTGATGATGTGTCCTGAAACATTGCAAGGGGTGGATGATTTTTATTGCTGGCTTCCCTGTTGGTGATAAACATGCTCTCAGTTTGCTCTGACAGGATCACTTCTCCAGTCTTTCGGGGGAGATTTCTTGCTGTTCAGCAGATAATTTTCATTTCATTTTGTGTCTTTTCCTCTCCTCCCCTGCTTGCAGCATGGAAGAGGTCTTGATTTTGTGCTCGAATATGCTGGTGGATCCCCTCCATCCCAGCTCTCCTGGTGGATGCAGTGCGCTCGAGCCCCTTGTCACTCTCCTCGCTCCCTGGTCCCCCAGTCTCACCCTGGTCCGCACGGGGCAGCCGGATTTGCCGTCGGAGCTGCCCCGTTCCTGCGCCGCAGGCGCTGGATGCTGCCCATCGAGGAGGGGAGGAGGCCGCGGGCTTCCTTCTGAAATCTTCCCTCCTTGTAACCACATATATAATCAACAATTTTATTTTGCTTCTCAACACAGACCCCAACCAATTTAAGTGTTTGTTCTTTTCTATTTCTCCCCCTCTATTAAATGTGTTCTTTATTAAAGTGTTTAGATTCCTGACACCTGGTTTTGCTCCAGGATCGCTAGCACCTGGGCACTTTGCACCCCGCAGGGTGCTCTCTTTGCCTGCCCGCTCCGGGAGCCTTTGCCTGGTCCGGCTCACCAGCGGCCCAGATAGGAGCTTGTGTTTTATTTCCCTGTTCTTGTTTGCTTCCATTTTCCAGCTACCTGGTTGGGATGTATTTACTTGCGAGGGCCCCTTTGTATTTCTCTTAGTCCCATTTGTCTCTTCTCCTAAGCTGGCTCTGCCCCTGTGCGTCTTTTGCTGTGGATAATAATAGAAATAATGTATCATTTCCCGAAACAGCTGAATCTTGCTCTCACTTTGCAGGCTGTTCATCTGCTCCTGTCAGAAGCTGCTTTTTTCTTGCCCTAACAGTGTTGCTTCTGTCCCTTACTTTTTCAACCTTTCGAACTTTCCCCAGAACATAATCATCTAAACTGTTTGATTAATTTTTCCACTGTAATAAGTAGTCATCTTGCCTTGTGGCATAGGGGTTTTGTTTTGTTTTGTTTTACTCTGTCCTCATCTTAAAGGTCACCTCTAGGTAATATTTGTCCTGCCAGCAATGAGCAAGCTTGATTTTATGTATCTGCCGGTCATAGAGCCCATAATAACAAATCACCTCGTAGGGTCCGTTAGTGTACAGCCACCTTGTGTCCCTTCCAGAATGTAGGCTGCACGTTTGAGGTTTGAAGGAAAGTTTGCCTTCTGCTGCAATCTGTTTAAAGAAGGAGAATTGTTTTGTTTGGCAAACCTGCTGCTCACCAGTGCACAGCACCGTGGCTCGGTGAGGGGCTGCTGTGGGACGGTGAGAGCTGGGCTGGTTACTGCTGTTGTTCCTGCTAATTCCCTGAAACCAGCTTTATTCATGTCTCTCACAAATCCTACAGAAATGAGCAGCTTTCACTTGTTTTAGGTGTATTTGTTGCAGCAGGCAGATTTCTACAGTACAAATGCATCGGTTTCGAGAAACAAGTATTTCTGCCTGCCAATAAAGGCTAGTTCCATTTTTGGTAATTTATGGGCCCAGTTTTCAGACATGAAAGCACAGTATTTTTTTTTTTTTTAAATCAGATCATGTGGCTGTTACGTAGCTCTTGTAAAAATACTGTGAGATCATGAGGCTGACCTGGTGCTTTGTGCGTGCTGCTGCACCAAGCTCCGCTCGACGGTTCTTATTTCAGTGACAGAACTGACTGATGTAGATGATAAACAATAAACAATTGCACTTAATGCTCCGTGTTTTTCAGTGGAGTCCTTTGCCTCCTAGGCACAGCTGCTGGGGATGGCAGGGAAGCCGGGCTGGCTGCCGGGCCAAGGCCTCTTCCCCATGGCCTGGTGGGGTCAACCACGAGAGGAAACGTCCTCTGTGTTGAAGAGAGTAGAAAGTTCTAATACGATGGATGCGTTTAAGTTTCAGATTTTATCATCATATCCACACAAAGCATATTATGCAAACTAAGGGAGGAAAAAAGTCTCATTATACAGGACATGTAGATTTCTTGCCCCAAAAAAAAAAGAAAAACCTAATGAAATTGCTTTGCATGTTGAAGGACAACTGAGTATGAAATTGATTTGAACATGCCATTCAGTGTAATATGTCTTAGTTTTGTGTTGATTAAATGGGAGCATTAACACATGTTACAGATTGCAACTGTAGCAAAATGTCAATTTGTTTTTTTCCTCAAGACACATCTCTCATCTTTTAAGTACTGTCAATTTGCAAATTGCAGTAAAACGTGGAATTGGATTGCTCTACATGATCCTCTTAGTATTAGGATGGTCCATGTGTTTTTTATAGTAAGTTATTTATGCTCTAGGAATATCTAAACTTGCTGGAGGGATAGGTAGCATTATTTTATATAGAACTTTGCGTAAAAATAATGTAAATAACACTGTGTTTGCATATTCCTGCTAGTGGCAACACATTCTTTATCATTTTTATGCTTTTTTATCATTTAACCAGTAACTTTTAGAAGGAGGTTTGTTCAGCTGCCTTACTACTAATTAAAGCGACCCATAGAGATCCCAGGCTAAGCAGAGCTGGACAGTTCTATCCTTAGTTTTGAGCTCCTCTGAAAAGAAGTATATGAGATTGTTGCCTGAAACTGGAATGGCGCTCTGTCTCTGAGGTCTAAGATTTTGTTTTATGCTTGACGTTATATCAGAAAGTGTGTCAGACGAGAGAAAACTGGTTCTGCTTGTGAGCCCCCGGCCCGCGCCGAGCTCCCTCGTTTCAGTCCTGTCCTTGGGTCCCTGACGCTCCCGGGCAGCTGCCGCACGGGGACCGGCCGGTTCTGCAGCACCCGGCAGTGCCAGAGGAAGCCTCTGAGTCAGGACAGGCACAAACCAGGGCCGATGATGGAGACGGTGCATCTCCTCACTGAAACGCTGCCTTTTCTTTTGCTCCTCAGAGGAGGCAGAATTTTCTGTTTTACATGAGCTTCATAGTTTTGCTGTTCAGCTTGTTTGATTTGCTGTTGAAGTTCTCCATCTGTGCTTAAAGCAAATATGTCAGATTCTTGAAAGAGAAGTGTGGCAGCCTTCTCTCTCTGCCCTTTCCTGCCCTATATTATCTTTTATTCTTCACTTCCCTAATAATGCTGGTTTCTTGTGCTTGTGTTGTTTACCTGGAGCTGCTGATGGAGCACTCTGCACTGCTGCAGTATGTCTTTACACTTGCCTCTGTCTGCTTTTTGCCTGACATACCAATGACAATTATTGGAAGTCCTGGGATCCGCTGTGGCGTTTGCAGCCTGAGCTGTTCTTGCTGGTTGGTTTTCAGGGGTGTTGCTAAGTGGCTTGCTCTCCAGCCGAGTAGAGAGTTCGTTTGTTTGTTTATTTGTTTTTGAGTTGTTTTTTTTTTAAATATGCTTTAATTACATTGCCCTTCCTTTTGATCATTAATTCTGCGTTGAACTCTCTAAATAAAAGTTGTTGCGATGATATTCAAATTTAAAAAGTGCCTTTTTCTCTGGTGGTACAAGACTGTCTTGTTTCCACATGACCAAAGCTGTAATTTGTGGTTATTTGTACCATACTCCTTTTCCACTGGTTTCTAATTTGCCTGTAACACTGCCCACCATAGAGCTTGTCTCCACTGAATGTTGGAGGAAGTTACTGTTTTCTCTCTGAGGAGCTTGGAGCAGGAACACAAAGCTGTAGACTTCACCTTTTTAGATTTTACAGGTTTCTGAGCACATGCTCCTGGAAAAAAGAAACACAGATTTCTGCTCTGCTACGCAAGGGTGCAATAAGATCCTGGTGTGATTAGAAGTGACTTCCAAATAATTTTTAACTGGATTTGTGATTTTCTTGTTTCCTTCTAGGCATAAAGAATAACCAGTAACCTGAAATAAATACATTTTTTCCTTCAGAAATATGGGAAGATGAATTGTGGCTTTCTAGACTCCTCTGGAGATCTTTTGCCAGCCTTGGAATATTTTAATTTTCCTAAGTGCTTCTAATTGAAGAGCCAACAGTCCTGAGTCAGAGAGTAATACCTCTGATGGAGCACACTTCTTAGGCTGTTCAGTTGTTCACAAAACCAAACCTTTGCAAATCTAGCGCTGAGCATCTCGCTCCACTGGCCACTCTAGTGTCACCGTTAGCCATGGTGCAGTTCTGAGAAGGCAGGAACTGCTTAGCTAGGAAAGAGAAGAGCAGTTGTGTTCAGGAGGGCAAGGTGAGATGGAAACCTCTGCTTTGCCTCTTCTGTGGATCACAAAAGCCAAGGAGAGGGGTCTCGAGGTCGGTCTGGCCCACCTGCCGTGCAGGGCAGTGAATTGGCAGCTTGCATTTTACCTTGGTCAAAAGAAGGTTTCTAAACATTTCTTCCACATGCCATTACCTTATTACCTTACCTATACATTCTTAAAAGTACATGGTTTAGCCTCATGTGTTTCAGAATGCAATACTTGCACAGGGAAGATAAGTATCTGTGTTGTTCACACTGGCATCTGTACTGTTATTAATGAATTCTGATATATATGGCTTGATAATTTTTTCAACTTCAAAGAAACTTTTTTTTTAAATCAGAAAGTAAATAAACACTTCATACTGTTGTGTGTCTAGATGTTTTTTAATGTTTATGTCTTTTGTTTGTTAGATTTAACGTGAACAATAAAATTCTTCATCCTGAAATTGCAGAATGGTGAGTAGTATATAGTTTTCTCTATGAGTACTATTGGAAATGTTTATAACGTTGCTTCAGAGAGATTCCCCCAGCAGAAGCCTCCTAGTTTACTATGTGAGTTTTAATTTTTAGTTAATTTCATGTTCAGGATGGAAATAATATACAGAAGTAAGCCTGTGGTTAAGTAACAGTATCGAAAAGTGAGGGAATAAGGTAGCATTTTTTAAGAAATAAGCATCTATTCTCAATAACATATTTTATAGAAAGCCTTTAGAGTTAACAATCACATCTATATGGGCATTTCGATGAATAGGAAAATAGCTGAGCATAATTCATATTCTAGTGATGAAAAACAAATATAGTATTAAAACTGTGTCGGAATAGGTAATATTTAATAAGGTGTTATTACTTCCCTAGGATTTATTTTAACAGTGTTCATTTTGCAGTTTTATTATTCATATGACGATACTTGGTAATTCTAGAAGGATTTGACTGCAGCCATCCAGAGCAGTCAAAATAAAAGGATGTGACAGTGTATTAGGGCCATACGAAGTTATTGCATTTTTCCCAGCTTTCTTCTTTTGATCAGCATTGTTGACTTTGCCTTCCGATTGCTTAATAACTAGGAGTTTTCAGTTTTTCATTTGGGATATTAGCTGAAGAGACAAGAGAGTGTAATTTTGTTAATGAACCAGATTTTTAACAAAGCTTTTTGAGTGTATTAGTCTGTAGATGAGAAAACAAATCCTTGGATAAGACAGATAAGCTCAGAATCCTAAAATGTAAGCAGGAAAGCATACAGTCTGACTCTTGTGTAGCTTATTGTATTGCATGCAACTATTTCTTATTCATTTTAATGTTTATTATTGGCATGTTTACTAAGAACAATCTTCTGTTTCTTCGTCTACATATAATTGCCAGCTTGGATTTCCAGACCGTTTTCTGAACAGCAATGCTACTTCAGAATATGTGGAATTTGTAGTCATTCAGATTTCTGTGCTTTACAACCACTCTGCATCTCTTGGCATGGCATTAAAAACTTTCAAAGGAAGATGGGAAGCAGGGAAACTGATGTTTCTACATCAGTTTCTGCATTCATCCATGGATGCAGGTGGATCTGTAGATGAGCAGGAGTGGGGCTCACTGCTGCCAATCCAGCTGATGGGTGCAAGGGGATGCAAGTCTCCCATAAGACAAAATCATATGGACTGACAGTTTTTAAACCTCAACTTTTCCAAACTTCTAGAATTTGGATCCCAGTTATGCTGCCTCTGCCCTTTCTGGAACAGAGAAGTTACCTTATAGGCTTGATTTTTGAATTTAAAAGCTGATCCATTCTTGGAGAGGCAGGATCTTGAGCAATGCAGGCAGGACACAGCAGCTGTGAAACTGGCATGTGGGAATGTGCTTTTCAGATGCACAACTTAAACAGATTCAGAAAATTGTAACTGGCTTTAATACTGCTTCAGAGAGCAAGTTTTTATACTAAAGCTTATATAAGAGCAGATGTATATCAGCTGTGATGGAGGGAGTAATTGCTATAAATGGGCTGTAGAAAGGTGACAGCAGAGGCTGTAATGTGTGAAGAGAAGTCAGGGCTGCAGTGTCTGTTACTTGGGCAGGATCTACCCATCGCTAGGGGTCTGCAAGCTGGTAATGTTTCCAAAAGGACAAGGGGAAGTGACCGTGCCTACTTGTTTTCCATGTTTGTCACCAAAAGCAGCCTTTAAAGTTGCATGCATTTACCGAAACCCACAAAACAAGATGGTTCATAAACACTAAGCTGATAATTGGAAACGGAATATTTTTGTTGCTGTTCTTAGGCATGGTGAATGAACCTGGAGAAGCAAATGTTTGTGTATCTTTGGAGAAAGCAGTGACTTAGGAGTGTGTGGTGGAGTTATTCTAGTGCAGTGTCTGTAATTGCTTGGAATTCTATTTCCTTTGGAACACCTATTAGTGGAAAGTTGGTCATGCATGACTGAAATAATACTTGTTCCTTCTTCAAACTTTTTTCATTTGCACAAAAAGAGGGCCTCCTCTTATGGCAAGTGTAAACAAAAACATCAAGTGTATGAAGGAGAGGAAAGTGAGGGAGGAGAAATCTTTCTGCACTACTAAAATGAAAAAAAAAATGTGTTAATCCTGACAATAACAGATTTGTGCTTCTACTTTAACTTGATTGCACTTGATGGGTTTAGCTATTAATTGGAGACTTGTGTTACCTGCTGACTGTATATTTTTACAAATTCGTTTGTTTTCATATAAATAATAATGAACATACTCAGAGTGTGTACTGACCCCAGAGCTGTTTGTAGCAGAACGCTGAAGCTCAGCCTGGTACACGAGTGTAGTGCTTCTTCCTGCCGTTATGTTGAAAGCAGGTAAGAAAAAGGCACAAAAAATGTGGAGTCCTCCTCTCTACCCCGGCTGCAGCGTTAGCCAGGGACCCCAGAGATCCCTTCCTTGGGGGATCTGCTTGCAGGCAGATCTGACCCTGTCCCTGCACGTTTGTGCACCCTCCCTGGCTTCTCTACTAGCAGCTGGATGGGGCCACTTATCAGTCTCTGAGAGACTAAACACTTTCTGTAAAATGTTTCAGTGCTTGACCCTGTGTAGATGGAGGTGATGGATTCCATTAAAAAAAAATCTAAATCTGAGGCTGAACATGAACTTCTTTATGCAAAAAGGCTCCAGAGATCTAAAATGAATACCTTGACCCTGAAGCCTTATGACCTAGTCAAGTAAAACAGATTCTAATACTATTTACACTTGCAGTTGAGCAGTTATTAACTTGTATTATTTGCGGATTCCAATGAAGAGATTAGATATCTGAATTATGAAAGAACTATTTTTCAGACATCTGCAGATCAGGAATATGTACTGTATATTGAAAGTAATAAAAAGGCACATCAAACAAGTATTAAATTATCCTGCTAGCACAAGCAGTCTTCCAAAGAACACAATAAAAAAATCTATAAGCTGTTCCTCCTTCAGTCTAACATGAATATATTTGAGCTACTGTTCTTTATGTCCTGGCTAAAATGCAGAAGCAGAAGTTTGTTTCCTTGTCCATGGTGAACAGATTACACCATTCCGCTGTGATTTTTTTCACCTTTGCACACACTTGAGAACCTCATACCTCTCAACATGCATAATGATTATTTTGTGTCATATCCCAATTTACTAAGCATGTCAAAACCATTCCCCTCTCATTCCCCTCAGTTATCAACATTTTAACTTTTTTTTTTTTTAAGTTGTATTTGAAAATAAGTGATTGTGCTACATTGCAGTGCAATCACTGTCTGTGGGAAAATGCTGTTATCACACATCAGAGGCACTGTGGCTGAGAAACCTGTGTCTAGATCCATTGAAACAAACTACAGGAGCAGAAATATAGTAAATAGTCTTCTACAGCAGTCCGAGTAGGAGTATGTAACAATAAAAAAGCGATGTCTTGGTGACAGTTTCAAAATCCAGCAGTTTATAGTAGCTTGTAACTGCTGCAAGCACTAGAGTGGAATGCAAAAATGCAGTTTAAATGTTTCCACACAATTAAATGGATATTGTAAAAAGTGTAAGTAAATAGTAAATTTTAATAGTAAATTTTTGAATTTTTGAGGTAAGTTCAGGCAGAGCATCAAGCTCTAAATATGCACAAATTCATTGTCTCATAGGGCATGAAAAAGGTTGGTTGATTTGTTTATTTGTTTCCTGGAAACGTATGAAAGAGAATGGACATTGTTGCTTTAATTACAGCCTCAGTATTTTCTGATTTTTCATGTGTTTTCTTATACCAAGCAGAAATAGCATTTGGGTTCCCCCCACTATTCCCCGCCACCACACACACACACCTGCTTTTGACATATCACAAATAGGTGGGAGTTCTGCTTGTGCTAAATAGAGATCCTAGAGCTCCAGGAATTCCATTATGTAAACTAGCTTCAAATTGTATTTAAAAAGTAAATCAAGGATGCTTGTAGATGTGTTCTATTTGAAGTAATGTCTGAGCCATGACAAATACAGAAGTTCATTGCTTTTGTTCCTAATGTATTGTAGAATGGGTTGAGCAAATGTTGATTGGACAACTTGTTTGTTAGTATTAAAGCAAGCAGGTTGATGCTGGAAATGCCTGTGACTTTCCCTTGTGAGATTGTTTTGCTAATGGTGAATCAATGCCAACAAGACACTGCTGAATGTGAATACTGTAATAGCTCTTCATTCTTGTGTTGTGCACTCTTCAGGTGTATCCAATTTTACTGTAGGTGATGCATAGTATTTCAGGGTTTTTTACTCTTTATTCTTAGTGTGCCAAATTACAACCTAACCGAATTTCTGTTCTGCTTTTAAGTCGTGTGATTAAGACAGACATGGAGTTGGAAGTTCTCCGCTACACCAATAAAATCTCCAGTGAAGCCCATAAAGAGGTAATGGATCCTTTACTGTTAATAATTTTTGCTCTTAGTGTAACAGTAGTACTCAGAAAATGTTCTCAGCAACCCTGAATTGCTTAGTAATAAAATAATGGAAGGGCTGGAGAGAAATAAGAGGATAATATGCCTCCTATTACAGCCCTGTAATACACCTTGCATTGCCCTTGAACTCAGTGGTGCATTTGTGATACGTGCGAGATGAAGTGTGGTTTTGGGCAAGAGCTGGGGGGCCTCAGCAGAAGGTGACCTGCTTGCATCTGTCTGTCCTGTGTGCGCAGGCAGACGTGCATAGAGATGGGGAAAAGAGAGGTTCTGAGCCATGCTGCTCTGCGGGTTTGGGTCCCAAGGTGAGCTCGGTGTCAGGGCTGTGCTGGCGGGGCTGCCAGTGGACATTGGGGTGCAAAGGTGCTCTGAGTTGTGACCAGTGGAAGTTTAAAGTAGCTATAAGGTCACGGACCCAACCAGTGCCTTTGCCCCTGCTCCCCAAATGTCCCCTGTCTGTGAAGTGTGAAAAAAATCTAAAGGGAATATTGTGAAGTTACAAAGTGTATGAATAAAAGCACTTGCTTTCATTTGCCTTTGTCCTTCACCAACCTTGAACAAACTCATCCCATCTGGGATGATTCCTTCCACACAGCAACTGCTAGAATTCATAATCCGTTATCAGGCGAAGAAATAAAACGGGTGCACATTCTCAGCAAGTGAGAGCACGATTACGAAACCTAACCCAGTACTAACTCTAGTAACTTTTCCGATTACAAAGTAGAAAAGGGAATTTTCCGTTGTTGTACATTCCAGTTCACAGTTTTGTTTTGCTGGTGTTTCATAAAAGTAAAACAAAAGGACTGGCTGCCAAGCTCACTGGAGCTTTCAGAATTAAGCATGGGTTTTTAGATGAGCTGCACTTCATTAGGATATACTCGTGGCAATTAGATGTGCTTTATTGCTGGAGACTGCAGGCATTCATAAAGATTAAAATGAGTTTGATTTCTAATAGAGTTTTAAAATGATTCCACTGATGTAAATTCAAATGAAGTACAGGTGATATTTTTTTAATATATGTTCCTCTAGAGATATTCAGTCGTAAATTTATAAATATGAGATTCCCTCTCGCGAAGAAGGTGCCATGTTAATATGTATCTTACAGGTAATGAAGGCAGTAAAAGCCGGCATGAAGGAATACGAGATGGAGAGGTAAGAGTCCTTTCAACAAGTGTAATATAAGGAAAAAGTTTTTCTTCAGTATGTGTAGAAGCAATAGCTGAGTGAGGAAAAGCAATAGCACTGATTTAGGAGAAGCCGAGAGCTCGTTGCTGTTTCAAGGCTATTTGAAGCATTATTTTATTATTTTGAGGTGGCACTTCATCAGTTTCAGGCATATGTTTGATGATGGTTGATTATTTTTTGGCTATGGTTTAGTGCAGCATAATTTTCTTCTTGGAGTTTAATAATTGACAGTAACTTTACAAAATAGCCATTATTATTGTTTGAAGGCATCCAATAAAGCTGGGTTTATGGGTAAACATTGCCATTATGCTGGCTATGCTTAGACGACTACGTATATGAGTGTTCAAGAGCCTTATAAAAGGAAGTGCTCAATTACATTTCACCTGCAATTATGAGTCGCTACTGCCTATGCTTAGCCTGTACAAGGAGCTCTGAAAAATGCTGTGGACATCCGTTAGGAAGTCAGCAAGAATGCAGCACGTAGGTCTTTGCTGAAGACTGTAGTTGCTGTAATATTGAAACGGCGTACAGGCACATAGGAGAGATTGTTTGCTGGTAATTGGTAGAGTAATGACATGTCTAACTACAAAGAGATTATTGCTTCCTCTTTTAAATCAATATTCTCATTAGATTATTGTGAATCTATCTTGTAAAGCACAGCTTCAATCACCTTGTCCATTTATTTTTATCAAGCATATATCTTTAATTTTCAAAGTATTTGAATAATGAGGCAACTGAAGTAGTCATATCTAAGCTGTTGTTCTTTGTTGTCACTTTGACGTGTTAGTAAGCAGGCGAATTGGGGGACTCTGTGGGGTAAAATCCAGTGACCTCAGTGTTTGTCATGAGGGTGGGCATGAAGCACCCGGCAGGGCACGAACCAAGTAATGCCCCTAGAACATAAGCGATATGGAAGCACTAGTGTTGCACCTAAACAGTTTGAAGTTCTATACGCTCTGTAGGGTCATGGTCTACAGACTTCAAACTGCAGCTACAGGTATCACTAATTGACGGGAAAATATCAAATTATGTACACTGCCTGTGCTGTATATTCTGATGGTGAAGTTTTGGCTTTGGAAATCGATGGAAAGCAGCAGAGGAGAGTTTGTTCTGAAGCACTTTTGAAGGTTTTCACCTTGGCTGTCAGGAATATTCACATTCCTCTACTTCACGTTCTTCAGCGTTGTGTAGTATGTGTGTTTTTGAGCATAAAGCTCTACTTCCGAAAAGATCCTGTCTTTTAGGAAGAAGAAGAACAGAGATCCCCAAAGCAATTAAAATTTTCAATTACAACTTTTAGGACCTAAGATTTACCTTTTCTTTGTTCATTAAGTTCAGCAGCCTTCCGTAAAAAAATGAACCGAGTTACTTCTGCTGCATAATACAGCAAAAAAGTGTTAAAATACTCAAGGAAATATATTTAAGAGTAAACAATATGTAAAAGCTAACATATTTCTAGATCAATTATTGAGATCACTCTTTGAGAAATAATTGGAAATAAATAAAGTAAATTATGGAGAAATCTCTTGATGATAACTTTATTTTTGCTTTAAATCTTTATGAAAAAAATCACTAGAAGGGTTCTGTATGGCTACGTACCACTAGCAAATGATTTTTAACCAGTAATGCATTAGTACTGGAGTGTATCAAAAATGAATGCATTTAGCTGCAAGTCCCGTCAGCCCTGTTGTGGTGGGGTTTGTGTGAGTTTTTGTTTGTCTGTTTGTTTTGCTTTTTTTTTGTTTTGATGTTACTTAACTTTAATATGTGGTTAGTTGACTTAAGGAGACAGCCAAGCTAATTATCTACAAACAGTAATTCACAGCATGTGTAATTGCATATAAAGCCATTTTGGTAGGTCAGATTTTGGATTTTCTCTGAAGTGGTTTGTTTAGTATTTGTGCTTATCTCATGTTTAATTAATCTTCTGTTTAATTAAATGCTTTTAATTATGATAAAGCCTACTCTGTAGTGACTATATTGTTCAAATACAGCTAAATGTTAAAAGAAACCACTTCAGCTTGAGAAGTGATAAATAATTTTTTGTGGGGCTCTGGCCTTTGGGTATTGAAATACAGATTGTTTTAGTTAATCTGGATTCACCATTTTCCATCTTCTGATACATTTTGCTCTTTGAGCATTCTTGGGGAAGTTACCAATTGCTGCACCAAATCATCTGTGAAAATATTTTGATTTTCTGTGCTTGTCCCAATTTTCAGATTCGGAGATTCAGCTCAAGTGTAGCATTTGTAAGTTTTCTTTGTTAATATATGTCAACAAAAATGACCCCATTGGATTCTCTTGAAAAATTAGGGCAACGGACAAAAATACAAAAATGAATCCTTAGCCATTGCGTCTTGATATGAGAACCAGTGTCAAATCATTCCATGACTCTCTCCAGCATTGTGTATGGATTTATTTTTTTATTAAACAAGAGACTAGCACTTCATTAATCTCCAGCAGCATGCCAGTCTGTTCAGTGACTGAAACATGATTTTTCTTTTCCTTTAAAATACATTTTAAGCAGTTGTTAGGGTCGTGTAGCCTGGAAGTGGTTTGATTGCCTTTTTTCCCAAGACTGCCACACATTAGGGATTATTTTTTTTCAGTCAAGTTACTGTTGTCAGAAGGCTGGACTCAAAATTTTAAGATGCACAAAAAGCCCCTGAAAGAGGGGAGGAAGTTGCCTCTCCCCCCGTTCTTTAGTCTGGTTGCTCTTTGTCCTGCCTGCCCACGCTCCTGGTCATAGGGCAGGTATGTCTGCCCATTAGCTAGCCAGTGTTTGGGTAGTAGGATAATACTGTACCCCAAATTACTTGTTTTGTACTTGTATTACTTGTATTAGGAGAGTAGGAGGAAGAAAGATTGGCAGAAATTCCTGCCTTTACCAAAACATCGGCATGGCTGGACAGCCAAGGAGCTGCTCTTCAAATGCAGGTGAACAGAGGAGCTACCACCTGAGCCGGCGGCTTTGTGGTCACCCAGGGAGCCCCGTAGGAGCCAACAGCTCGGCGTGAACCAAAATTTCATGGAGAGGGTGGAATGAAGTGGAGCAGTCCGGGATCAAATAGGCCAGGAAAGGCAAGAGACTGTTTTGAATGCTAAGTCAATCAAAACAAGTTTTTTTTCATACAGATGTATCTTCTCAAAATGTATGAATCTGTCATATAAAGTGTGTGCCTTTAAAAAAAAAAAAAACAAAAACCCGTGCAGGAATTACCTGCTTTCTCTATCACAGCTGTTGAAGAGCACAATAACAATAAGTATCTACAGGTTAGTGCGGCTCCGACAGCGTGTGACAGGTGGCTCCTAGGGGTGTAGGTTGGTGAATTGCAGGTGCCCAATATCCTGTGGGGATGCACATATACTACCTTTGCCGGGAGAAGGACCTGGATTCAGAAAGACTTTTCCTTTCCCTTTTCCTTTTCCCAGAAAACTTAGAGGGGATCTGCTGGTTGGCTCCATGTGGGGCATCCTGGCCAGCCCAACTCAGGTGCAGTATCATGGGTTCTAGACTCCCTTTGGTGCAGTTACACTACACATAAATTTCCAGATACTGCTTTGTGATTTCAGTTCGTTTTTGTAGATTTCCAGCTATTCTGCGTGATGCTTGGCACCTGAATTCTTGGCACATGGATTTTGGGATATTCACCTCCCGGACAACACTTTCATTAGCTCTTTGTGTAGAAGAACACTGCTTAATTGCACAGGACTCCCTTCTGTGACTTGTGGTTGAAGGCCTGCATAACTGCATTGTAGGCCTGCATAATTGTGTTGTATCTTCTGTGAAAACTCTCTGGACTCAGACAGTGTGAAAACTTTAAAAGAAAACCTTCTATCAGTGCACAGATGAGAGCAGTTCCTGTGCTGGTGTTAGAAGGTAGCTCCCTTCAAAAGAGAGGTCTGTGAATTGTCATGCCTCGTGCGCGTGTGCAGAACTAGGCTTGTTTGCACATCCAAATTTAAATGCCATATCATTGTATGCCCTTACAGGGTAAGTAGTTTGTGTTATGATAATTCATAATTACCCTTTTATTATCCTTTTGGAAATCAAAAGATAGGAACAGTTTTTATTTTAGTATTAAATTTGATTGAAAATCGCAAGCAATATAAATTTCTATGGCTCTTTTGTAGAATAAAAGCTACTCTTTGTATTAGGAAAAGAATAAGCTTTCCTTTCAAATTAGCTGGAATCTAGCATGGAATTTAGATAGTGAACTAATTAGCATTACTAATGACAAGCTAAGATTTCAGATACATGGAATGGAGCTCATTGTAAGAGCCAGCAGGCTGAACTGATTATTATTTACTGTGGATTTTGTTCATGCTTGTTCAGACAAGTCAAAAGTAAAGATTCCATCATATGTGAGGCTTTATCTGCATTGTGATCTTCAGCTCAATATCTTCTGTTAGCTGCTGTAGAAGTAGGGAGATCAGAATTTTGTGTTGGTTGGCCCATGACCAAACTTGCTACATAACTGGACTTGGGGCTGGAAGCAACCTGAAATGGGTAGAATGCGAAAATCGTCCGCTAATAACAGGTTGTGACACGTTGACCTTCTGAAAACCAAAAACATTTTAGACAGATGAAAAAAAAACAAACAGAAAGACCAGATCCTGTACCTTGGTTCCTTGCTGCCAGCGTGTCCTTCAGACACCTTTTCTGAGGAGGTTCTTGTAGCACGCTCATCACTGCAGCGTGCAAGCGCTGCATTCTAGCGCACTAAGCAATGATACTGGTATCTGTCATGGGCTTTTTGTCTGTTCATTTTGGGTTTTGCATCACCTGTCCAGGGAGAGCCTTGTGCAGAACTGAGTACTGTTTTGACAATTGATTTCTGGTGAAACCTGTGTTTTTTTTAGAGAACCAATGAGAAACTGGATATTTGAAGGCTCCACAAGTTAATCATTTAGTCAGGTACAGGTACCCTCACTTCTCACTTGGCGCAATCCTCTTGTAAATGTCTTTCAGGCATATTGCACTGGGTTTCTGCTTTTCTATTTTCAGGTAAATCTTATATCCAGCTGGTCCATGATGGCCAAAGGTGGGCAGCATTCTTATCCTCTCTGTGGTTAGTAAGCAGTTTGTGAAAAGGTGTGTGAAGTTCTTTGGGTGCCCCATGTACCTGTAAGTTGTCACATTAGGACTGTGTGAAGTTTAGCATATTGGAACTGATGCACTGATATCCTTTGGCCTGTTTAATCGTTGCACTGAAATGGGAGGCTTGGCACTGGATAATGCATTAGGTTTGGTCAAGTCTCCAGGCTAAGTTTTCTTCTTTATTATATGTTTGAAAAAGGAACAGAATAAACTCTTTTCTGGGCCCATGGTGCAATCGAGCATACCCATTGAGAATTAATCAGTCCTTATGTTTTATCCCACCCATCTGTGTTATTTCTGTTTGTTGATGTTCGGTCTTTCTGCCCTTCTCTCCCAGCAGCTCAGGTGGCAGCAGAACTGGCTGGGCGCAGGCTGGGCCGGGGCCGCAGCGCAGGGCCCGGCGCGGTGCCCAAGGGCCGCACGGCGCAGC
>NW_010580654.1:690882-706594 GCF_000705375.1 Tinamus guttatus
GAGAAAAGATAAGGAAAGTCCTTGTAATGAAGGATCTGGTTCTTCACCAGAGAACAATAATGAGAAGTAGAGGATAAACATAATTAGCACCTTTGCATAGCAATGTCACAAAAAAAGATACTAAGCTTTTTGCAGTTGTTGGAAGGCATTGCAAAAATAAATTGTGGTGAAGAAGGAGTATTGTACGGTTAAGACCCCTTCTTTTTGGAAGAACTAAGGTCACAATTACAGTTAGTTGAACCCAAGACATGCGTAAGTTCAACCTTGTTAGTAGTTGCAGAGAAATCAATAGAAAAAAATCACTGGGTAAAATACACAAACATTAAATCCATATACAGATCTTCACTGCTGACACTTTTTAGTACTTATTTTTAAGGGATTGGAAAGGTCAGTATTGAACCACTTAGCTCAAAATTGTGCTCTCCTTGAAGGAGGTTGTTTCATGTGAAAGTAGCTCATCTATAACCTTTATACCTGCACCTTAGTACAGCATTGTTTATGCTTTGTTATGATACCTTTGATATGTTTGGATATTTAAAGGCAAGTTAAACAGGAAAAAAAAGCTAAATGCAATTAATTATAAGTACAAAATGATGATAAGTACAAATGATGATAAGTACAAAATGAACTGAAATTAACACTTTTTTCCCTTCCTTTCCAAATCCTTTCATTTAAGTAACTAAGTATCCTTATTTTCAGGCTGCATAATCACCTTCTAGGATAGTAGGGTAAGTTTTAATTATTCTTTTTTTTCTCTCCTATTTCAGGGAAATAACATGTATTTTAGCTCTCCGTGACTACTATGTCAAACGATCATAACAACAATGAAAAATCAAATATGGTTTACTTCAAAAATAGCTTTTTTGTTGCCATGTCCTATTATTCTGGCTGCCCTGTGAGGTCAGCGTAAGAATTTGCACAAGCCTGATTGAATCATAAATTCCTATTTTTTTATATTAAATTTATGTTAAATATTTAAGTGCAGAGAAAATGTCAGGAAGACCGGTGAGTATTGGACATCATTGTAGAGTCATCTTGATTTGCTTTGCTGCTTTTCTATTAAAAAAATGGCGGAGACTGATGTAGATCTTTACAGATTTTATTTAAGACAGTCTCTAGGTATTTCTGAACTACCCGTCTCATCTTGGAAACGCATTGGAGTGAGTAATTTAAGTCAAATAGCCCATTGAGCTGGATGAGATTGTTCATGAGTAAAACAGTTTGCGTAAGTACGTATAGAGCTAACCTAAGACTGCAAGGAAAACCGAGGGAAGGAAGAGCTTTGGGGGAAGCTCCGAGGAGCCCCAGCGAGGAGGTGCTGGGGAGCGAAGAGGCGGCAGGTAGAGCGGGTTTGGAAGCAAAGGCCTCGCACCGAGTGGGGAAGGAGGGCAGCTCACGAGGCCTGGGCCTGGCCTGTCAACCTAGAGATGCCTCTGGGTGAAAGAAGCAACATGGGCAAATCCTGAGGCACCCTCAAAGCAACTGGTAGTTTTTTGTCCCTTTTTACTGGCAAAAGGAATGGATGTACTTGGGGGTATATTCTGAAAATGGCCAAAATGGAGTCCCTGTTCAATGAAACAGCAGAGCAGAGGTTCTGTTACTCTTTATCATGTGGCTGTCAATTGTGGGCGTTATAGTAGTTGTACATTTTTTAATCCCAACCTTGGGGCAAAGAAAGTGGAAAAAACTGTGTAAACTTACAGATATTCTTCTGATAATTAGGCTAAGACATTGTTTAGCTCATTTTGCTAAGAGCAGGAATTGACTTTGTATTTTGAGGTTCCCAGCATAGACATTCCTGAGATGACACCACTTCATCCTTTAGGTGTGTACGCAGAGACATTACTAATTTTGCTTAACTACAGTGGTAAGGAGTCAGAGTAACTCTAAAGAATGTAATAAAATAAGTCGTGGAGTCTCCTTCTCTGGAGATCTTCCAAACTTGCTTGGATGCCACCCTGTGCCACATGCTCTAGGTGTCCCTGCTTGAGCAGGGAGGTTGGCCTAGATGATCTCTAGAGGTCCCTTCCAACCTCAACCATTCTGTGATTCTGTGAAAATCGTCCAAAATTTTGTCTTTAATTACTGAGGCTGGTATAGTTTCATGTTCAAGAGACCTAGCCCCACGTTTACTTACACTGGTGTCAGTCCATGCTATTTATCCAGATGCGAGGTGTTACACGTCTCTGAGCTTGCACAGAACTTGTCTACCATATGTTAAATTTTTATAAATTGCATATTATCATCAGCACTTAAATGTTGCTGTGAATACATAGTAGGGCCAGTTTCCTCTGTGTGCTCCTATGTGTGTGTAACTCTCAGTGTGAGAGCAGCGTTGTTGCTCTGCGGTTTGTTTTTATTCATGTAGATTTTTGTCTTGTTTTGGCTTTTGCAGAAGATGACAAGCAGTGGCATATACCTGTCGGTGAACTCAGCGATAATGTAATTTATTATTTAATCATGATCTTCTTGGCAAGCACGTTGGTTTTGTTTTATTAACTTCCAAAACTTTACATTTTTATTAATCGGTTTCCCACTACTTGTATTCACTTGGATTGTGAGGCCTGTACTCCGGTACCCATAGCAACACTTGTTAATGCTAATGAAACGGCAGCATCCTAAGCTTCCCCACAGAGCAGCCCTGTTAAATATGGCTATTAAGCGCAGTTGTATTTCTGTTAGTTCCAGCTCCCAGCAGACACCTGCTCTATAGAAAGAAACTATCCTGAGATATTAGGATTTGGCAACTTACAGGTTTTCTTCAAATTGTCACTTTGATGGAATAAAATGCTCATATTCCCAGATAGCAGATGCTGCAGAAAAGTACAATTTCTGTAAAACTGGAGAGATTGAGCTGTAGGATTAAGTGAGCTTTTGAAGTGCTCATTTGCATTCAATGAAAAACTGCAGAAGGTTAAGACTGATTGATCTCAGGGAAGCTACAGGATATGTTGTCTCCTAGAGCACATGGACTTTTTAACTAATTCCCATTTATCATTGCTGGTGTCTTCATGAGCAGAAATAATAGCTAAATAATTCCTCATGAACACAGATTGAAAGATATTTCAAATTAATAGAAGCACTTGAGTGTTTTAATATAGAGAGTGAGGAAATTGTTATGTATATTGATTCTTCTTTCAGTGAGGAACATATTTTGCATGTGCTGTTGGTGAGGATGATGGCAGTGGCTTTTTCATCTTTTACTCTGAGTTTTGTTTTCAAATACTGTTTATTTGGCAAGTCATTAGTCATCCATCTTTAATACTCTAGAAAACAAAGGAAAAATCCTGTAATCAGTAGAAAATCTCTTCCAAGAATATGTCCACAAATCAGAGAATGCAGCTGTGCCAATAAATAGATTGTGCGGTGCCAAGGTTGCCGTGCAGGGAAGCTGCCATGTGTATATTGAAAGCATCAAGCCAGTATTTCATGATATTATACAGTTCAAGAAGTGTGACTAGGAAAGGCTTCAAATTTACTTATTTCTGGGAGATTTTTGGATGTGGCACTGTTTTGGGCAGAATTAACAATAGGAATTCAGCCCGGTTCCCTAATGGAACATATGTGGGGTTTTAATCATTTTGATAAATACATATTCCTGCCTTAAAAATGGTGTGTGCTGGGGGGAAGGATGCTCAACCTTTCTGTTTTCCTGGAGGCATCTGTTACACTGTTGTTATGCAGTGCCAGGTTTGCTGCCCCTCCTTTGTTTTCCTGTGCTATTTTTTCCTCTCCTTTGTTCTTTTCACCTGTAAAAAACCTGTCTTTTACTCATTGTTTAGACTCATTTATTTGCCGGTAGATCTTTTGTTGCATTCATTTTTATTTTAGGGTTGTTTCAAGTTCTACTAATCTCCTCATAATATTAACCAGCTGTATTAATGTGATAATAAACCAAGCTTGTTGGTAATGAATTGATTCATTCAACTACTGGATTTAATTAGAAAGACACTTAACATTCTAGCAGATGTTCTTATTTTGTTTCATTATCCTTGTGTTACCAACAGTGGGCTTATTAAATGTATAGTGTGTATGTTTGTATTTACATCATATTCATATTTGTATTTATATTTACTCTTCAGTGTAAAGCTCTGTTTTGCCATAAACTGCAAAATGACGTGAAACCTGCAAATATCCAAGTCTTAAGCCAATTTGCATGAAATCCTCTCTTGCCATTTAATTTCTCAGTATTCACTAAGTCTTGAGTTTTCGGTTGTATTCTCCATCTGATCATAAATAGCTGCTGGCAAAAATATTTAATCTTTGCAAAAGGAACAAGATTTCTTCTTTCCTGGATAAAAGCCCTAGTTATTGGACTTATGTCATCTTCTTTCTTTCATGACTCTCATTCCTTTTTATCCATCGGCGAAGCTTCAAGAAGGGTGTAAGTGCCTCTCTTTTCAGCACCCCTGCAGTTTATCGTAGGGAGTTCCTCCTCTGCCTGCTGGGTGCTTTTTTGGAGGTATTTGCCTCTGCTGAGCTCTGGCACTTGAACCAAGGCGGCAGATTCCACCCTGGCGCCAACATGTGCGAGTTAGGAGTTGTAATGCTCAGGTTTGGATTTTTTTTGTGTAACTGGACTGTAGTGCCTCCACTGTCTAGTTACGGAGTCTAGTTTATGCCTCAGTGCTAAGTGTGTCCTTCGTTCTAGGCTGAGTATGTAGTTCAGATGTGCAGCCAAAGAGTTGAGCCCGACGATTCTTGCTGTATTTAATGAGCTTTGTAGGCCCACACAGAGAGGAGGTTTTGTGAACTCAAGCAGCAGTGCTGGATGTTCTTAGGAAGCACAGTGCTAAAATCTTAGTATTTTGTTTTCCTGTGTGTGTAATGCTTTTAAAGAAACCTCCTACACTTCACAGACGTGAATTACATGGGACAGTTGAATCTGTTAACCAGCTTTGCATCCTAAAAGAGGAAAGCCCTATTGCACCTTCTTGCCTGTAGCGGTACCAGCTCACACTGCTTGTAGCTGTACCTTCCCTCCTGCTGCCCACACACTTACCAGACTTTTCTGCGAGCGTATTCAATTCTTTACAGGCCAAAAGGAAAGTGAGTAATTCCGTCTGGTTACAAAGTAGAAGCAACTTATCAAAGGATTTGGAAAGCACAGGAGCCAGCACAAGCTGAAGAGCAGTAGTGGGTGCCTGGGAGTAGTGAGGATGAGGTGGGGAAAGACACCCTTTCACATCTTGATGGTAGCAAGCCATTAAACTGACTAAACAATCTGTAACTTTGCCTTTTACAACTGAGCTTTGACGGCCGGAATCTTTCCTTGCTTTTCTTTCTGCTCTTCTTGGACATTTCCACACCTTCAGATTTTAAATAGGGCAGAAATAGGAAAGAATTGAACACAGACAGCAGGAAAGTATGACAGGAGAATGTGAAACATTGCTGCAGGTCTTCGTAGGTGTTAAAAGGTAGACAATTTCAAAACGCACTACAGCAAATCCATGAAAGAAAAAATCTGTGAAATGCTGTTAAAGAGAAGTATGGTATAGCTTGTAACTAAAAGTCTCAACTGTGAGATCTCTGGAAGGCTGTGCGGGCTGCTCACTGTTCGTTTGCCCTGTTTTTGTTCTCTTCCCTAGGTTTCTGCCTCTTGTGGCTGTCACACAGGGTGCTGTTCTAGGTGGATGTTTAATCTGACCCTGTGCAGTTATTCTTGTGGCAGTGCATTTTAAGAGGAAAGCTTGCTGCTTTTCCGTGATTTCAAGTGTCTCTGCGTGTCTCCTATTAGCCCACAGCGATGTTTTACAGTTCAACAGCTTCCTTCAGTACCTGTGATCACCCTGCTCTAGGACAGCAACAAAGTTAGCTGCTTTTGCAGGGATTTGAATAATATGTTTATCTTTATTTGTACTATCGTGTTTGTGTTCTGTGCTAATCCATTGAGTACTGTGCTAAAGGCTGTGCATCTTTGTGCATTTATCCTCTTGTTCAGTGTTTTTTGCAGCAGATGAGACAAGGAGGGCCACATAGATTCCTTTTTTCCCATCACTTCCTCCTTTAAGTGCTTTTATTATAAATAATATCAGCTTCTTCAGTTGCCACAATGGTCCAGTAGTCTCTATTTAAATTAATCTCTTTTAGTGATCTCTTCTAGTGTTACGTAATTTCTTTGGGCATCAAGAACTTCTCCACCTCTGTTTGTTTCTTTCTGCACCTCACCACTAAAAGATTAACAGCTTCATCTTTAAACTTTTCTTAGTGTGCAAACAACTGCTACTTCCAGGTAAATTGCTAAATTGCTCCTTTTTGAGTAGCACTTCCTGCCCTGTATGCCTGTTTTCTGAAAGTTTGTTGAGTCTGATAGGCATTTGCTTATTAGGACTCCTCTGAGTGTCTAAATAGGTCATTGCAAGAGACCTAAACCAAAAATGACCAAAAATCTGCCTAGCTGCTCACTGGGCACACACAGCTGAACAGGCTCAGACTGTTGTCTTAATTCCCTTGGCATCAGAGCCAGCAATTGCCGAAGAAAATTAAGTTGCTCTATTTTTCTCTATAAACACGTTTTAATGATTCTTCGGGCTGCAAAGCAGTACTAACTGTAGGAATTTACAGACCCGGATCTTGCAGGTAAAATCAGTTTCGCTTAGAAGTGCTGGTCTTTTCACGAGAAATGCTACGTCATCGAGGGTAGCAGCTGCAGTTAAAAAAAAAAAAAAGAAGAAGAAGAAGAAATAAACAATCTATACATATCCCAGTTTGATAAAGAAATGCCTGGGAGAAAGGAATAGGCTAAAGTGCAGATAAAACTAGGAGAGAAAAAATGTTAGGCTGTCAACAGCACTCGTATCGTGAGTAGAAAGCTTAACCGTTTCATGGGGCTGCTGTGCTGTTCCATGAGCAGCGCGGACCTCAGGAAAGCTGCGTTTGTTTCCTGTGGTTTTCTGCCCTTTCCACATGGGGCCCTGGTAGCTGCAGCCTGGCCCCGTCCCTGCTGGGCAGCCGTGGGCCCGGGCCCAGGGGGCGCGTGAGGCCTGGCAGGGCCTTTACCGAGGGGAAGAACGAGCTAAAAGGTTACGACCTTCTAAATTATTCTTCAGGTTTCCTGGGTGGGCGAGTCATCAGATTTAGCAGAGCTAAATAGTTAATGCTATATATGTATGAATTTTATAAAGCAAAAAATGTTACACGTTGATTCATGTAGCTGATAAATATTGTTAATTAAATTTCCTCCAGCCTAACACATTCTAAAAATCTTGCTGAACAAAATGATAGAATTGGGGTAAGGCAGGGGGAAATTTCCTGAACTTTCCTTATTGTTTTTAGAGATCTTCAGAAATTTCATGTCTTCCTAAGGTGGTTATTTCACTGTAGGAGTCCAGAGACATGGGGCTCATTCACCTGCTGCACAAGTTAATATTGTGTCTCAAGAGTCAAGAAGAGTGGTGATAGTTTTTTTTCTTTCGTTTTTTAGAGTAAGGAAACTATTTGTGAGTTTTTCCTGTTTGCTTTTGCTGCCCTTCTGCTATCAGAAGTCAGTGTAGTTAAATTTTAAGATATGTATCTTTGAAATTCTTACTTTATTTCCGAGATAGATCCACACGGAAGACTGAAATATGATTTGTTAGGAAAGTGAACACCGCAATTCATTTCCAGACACCTGCAATTCAGCCAGGCTCATGGGAGGCTCCATTAGTTTCACAGTGTAGCTTAATGAATCCACTCACACCACTAGGAGAGCTGAGAAACTTCCACTGCTCCTGTTTGAATGGTAGAGAGGACACATCCCCCAGGCCAGTGTTTTGACTTGGTAGGGGGGAAGTAGCTATGTTCCTGCAGTGTCGTGTGCTCCATCCACCCATTGAAGTAAGGTATCAGTGAGCATGGAGAGCATCAGCTAGTGAGTCCCCTCCTCAGGCTGCTGTATGTGTGAGTAACCTATGGCCAGACGTACAGGATAATGTCATCAGAGGCTCCTAACCATTCCACGTAGGGCGGCTAGGGCGGTCCTTCAGTACACGTGCACTTAGAAAGCGTTTTGGTAGGCCTATGTTTTCACATAGCAGTAATCCTTAGCAAGAATGGCCTTGTGCTTTCTCATAGAAGAATGAGAAGGATCCTTATGGGAAAAAGACAAATCAAATATACAGCCCATAAAAGATCATAAAGTGATTATGTACTGTGCAATAAATAAGAGGATAGTTAGGTAAGTGCGCATAAAAAAAAGAAAATCTTTTCAGTCTAAAGCCCTGCTGACAGTGTGAGGAATGTGACATAGACAAGCTCCATTTTGGTCAGCAGGTAGGCTGGGGAGCTAAAGGAAGAAAAGAAGCCTTCTCATCACTGAACTCCTCATCGCTTCCCTCCTGTCGTGATAAGCAGTGCACTTTGCTGCCTCATGAACTTTGACTTGATTTCAGTTGGGAATTTTACTTGGAGCAGGTACTCAAGCACTAGCCTGTTTGAACTTCACACGGTTCTCTTGGAAATAATGTAATTAACTGGCTTCCAAACATTTGTTGCTAGAGGCATCCATGTAACAAAGTGAAAACCAAAAAAAACCCCTGCTTTCCCAGGTTTTACCTATACTGCCAAAAAGTACTGAGTGATGCATATTTTTCTTAATCAAAGCTAATTTATTTATTTATTTATTTATTTATCTTAGATACAGAGAGTATTTTGGAGCCTCTCTCTCTGCCAGAAAGCCCAGCTGGTGATGCTGCTGCAGAAACCTCCCCCTATGTGCCTTGCATTTTCTGCAAAGAGTGCTACCTCCTAGCGGAACAAAGCCAGCTCCTCAAGCACATGATCATTGAACACAAGCTGGTCATAGCAGATGTGAAACTGGTTGCAGATTTTCGAAGGTAAGGGATTTTAGGCTTTAAAATGGATACATGTATGTGCAAGTATCACAAAAAAAGCTTTAGAAGCCCAGGGATTGTCTTTTTTTTTTAATACTGTATGTTTTTGGAGGGGCGTTTTTTATGCTGTTTTGTTGCTGGATCGTAAGGCTGGTTTCTCCTCACTCCCCCAAGATGTTGCTTGGGTGAGGAGAGTTGATAATTGGGATACAGGACAATTAATGTGTTAGAAAATGTTATCCATATCATAGTGACTTTTCAGATCCTGTTATTAATCAACAACTTATGTACAGTCTTAAAAAACTGTTTATTTTATAACATATATTCTAGACAATCAACTCTTCCAATTTTGGTTTCGTTAAGGTCAAGACTATTTCTACTGCTGTGCAACTTCCCAAAGCTCTGTTTTGTAATGAGAAACTCTTCAGTACATGAACTCTCACATTCCTGGATAAAATCCATTTGCTCCATCTCAAGGATGCCAGTGTTTCACCACAGAATGACATTTTACTTCACTATACTTTACAGTGCCATGATCCATGTGGAGCTGTGGTTCCTTCCCCAGCTGTGTCACTGAGCGTCTCAGCAGGTCACATTTGCCTCCCTGTCTCCTAACTTGCTCCGTAGCTGGCCCAGGCCCAGCTGGCAGTGCCAGCACCAGCTTGTCTTTGTGTTTTCATACACGACAACATGTGCTCCAGTCACGAGGCTGGATGGTACCGACAAATTTGTAGCTAGCTCTGTTGCAGTGTTAACTTTAACTACCTTATTTACTGACTAAAGGGCATTTTTGGTAGGTCTTCTGTGATTAGAAACTCAGCCAAAGCCAATAACTTGTGTCAAGAAGCAAAAATGAAGGATTGAGATGAAATTTGGGAGCTGTAAGCCGTATAAGCCCTTATTCAGAAGTATGAGCTTAACATCGCTTAAAATTGAAAGTGGACACTGGCTTTTTTTGTTTACTTTTATGCTGAAAGCAGCCAGAGCAAGAATGCAACGTTCTTTGGCGATAATGCGAGCTCCCTCAGGTAAATAAAAGGATCACAACTGCTCAGTAATGGAACAGCAGTTTAACTGTGCTTGGGGGATTATCCTGGGTTAATAGAAATATGTTTTAAAATCACTTTTTCAAGAAAATGTCTATTCAGATTCTTTTTGCTGCTAATGCAACTGGAAAGTAGCCAGATCTTAAAGAAGTTGGCTCCAGGATGAAAAATAGTGGAGCTGTAACTCTGGGGTCTGCCTTCACTTAACCACAGTGCTCAGTATCAGTAGAACAGTCTAGTAACCACACACACACACAAAAGAAAAAGTATAATCTGAGATGCTAAACAGGAGGGTGGGGCATAAAAATCAGAAGACACTGGCCATGTGTTCTCTGTCCCTTGGAACATGACTAGGAGTTGGCTTCATATGAGTAAGCGTTGACTCTTTGCATTAGATATTTTTATATAAAATCCTCTAACAATAAGTTTCATGGCACAGAGGTTAAGGTCAGGTAAGACTTTTATCTCAGTAGTGTTCAGTGCTATTTCAGTGCAGAGGACAGACTAAATGGCATCTTGAATTCTTTTCCCTTGCAAGTTTATGTCCTAAAAACTCAGGGAGGACTTTTCCTGGAAGACTTGCATTTCTGTGTAGCAGCAAAAATATTTCATCGTGTGCTGATCGCTGGAGCAGGCAGGGGAACAGCAAAATGCTCACCCTCACCAAAATGATGCCTCTGAATGCACTGCAGTCATTCATGCTACCATTAGCTGTGTGCTGTGCTAGAGGTTAAGCTGGGTCAGAGTTAGCAGACAAACGTGCTGATTCCTTGGCTGCTGTATTTAAAGCTCTCATGAATTAAGATAAATCATAGAGTTAGTACGAACCACTACAGGATCTCTTAGCTGTTGGAACTAAACTCTTAGTTTGTACCAGTCTGAATGCCTATAACTGTATAGAAATAAAAAAATATATAGAAATATAAAAAATGGTGTCTGAATTTTTATGCTTTTTTTTTCCCTAAGTTGATGGTATGTCAAAAGAAAGCAGTCTCTGAGTAGCTGGCCTTGATCTTAAGAACTCATATGACTGATATCCTGCACTAGTCGTGGATGTAAGGATGGCCATGCACTTACACATGTGCAGATTTTTTTATAGTAAGATTCTGAATAATTAGCTCAACAGCTGCTTGGTTCCCTTCTCATATAATTTCAAGTGATGGTTTCTTCTTGATTAGGCAGTAGCTTCTAGTTCAGTGGGACCCTAATCTCCGTTGGGAATCTGTCAATGCTGCTATAGTACAAAGATTATACAAGCAAGGGGTTTTTCTTTGTTTTTGTTTTTTGTTTTTCAGCTTTATTCAATGGATTCAACTTTGAAGACGTATTTAGGGCCTTCCTTATTTTGCCTGCTAGCCCACCCCGCCTCCAGGTGTTTGAGGATTTCATTTTGTTGACTCTCTAGTTGTCTGCCAAGCTACTGTTTTCAGTGTAGTTCCACAGGAGAGCTGTCAAAACCTCACTTTTGACAAGTTTGTTTTTTCACTCAGTTTCAGTTTCTTGTCTGCATCTTGCAGAACACCACGCACAGTGTGGTGGGAATTGGAGTGTCCCCCATAGCACATATTTTCAGTAAAAATGCATCTGGGTGGCATTTCTGTCTAAAGATGTGAATAGGTCACATTGTTTATATAGAACTTACGGCATATATTTTTTACTGATATCTTCCCTTGGTTTGGCATGGAAGCTGAACCCTGTTTTAATGAAACAGAATAAATTTATTGAACAGAAAAGTACAGAGTAAAGGAGGAAAAAATAGACAGGGATTTTAAAAAGAAAAAAAAAGCACAAAAAAACCCAAGCACTCTAAGAATTTAAAGGATGAAAAAAAGGAGAAGCGATCTACTGTTTATGAAACTTTTTTTTTTATGTTCCCTGCTTTATTAATTCTCTGCTCCTTTTCTTTAAAGATACATCTTGTATTGGAAGAAGAGGTTCACAGAGCAGCCCATCACAGACTTCTGCAGTGTCATAAGAACAAATTCAGCAGCTCCGCTAGGTAAGTATCTTACCTACTCTCCATTGATCAGGTTGTGTGATAATTTATGGCATGTGCTGCTGCTTTGATCGAGCTAAGCATGAAGGAATCTGACAGTAGGTCAGAACACCCCAGAAGTCACATGTGACTGTTAACCACGTGTCTAAACTTACCTTTTCAATAGGATTGCATTTCAGCACTGTGCTGAGTGAGGTAGGGCTCAAGTACCTTCTTAATTGCTGCGGTGAAATGAGGCCAGATTGTAAGTCGAGTCCTATGAGCAGCGCTGCTCCACACCATGGCTAAGGAAGCCATGGTACCTACTGCATAATAAGTGGTGACAGTTTTTCCAGAAATACGGAAACACATTCCGAGTGATCTGACTTTCCAAATTCACCCTGACCACCACCTCCCTCATGCTGCTACCTCTTCCAGACACCCAGGCCACCACCATGATCCCTTTTTCCTGTCATTACATTTGCTATTGTCCCAAAATACTAGGAGAAAACATCTTCACGTTACAAGGAAGCCGGGCAGTTGTCTGGGCTGCCGCAGAAGACCAAAGACTGTACTCAACAAATATGCTGCTGTGACAAAATATGGCTACTAACTGTTTCTTAGAAAAATAGCTTAAAAACCCATATTCACGATAGAATTAAGCTCATTTGTTACTTTCATGCTGCCTTTAAACTGTGACCAATATCAATGATTACACTTGCTTTGATGGCGCCAGAAGAACCAACATAAAAGAGAATAAAAGTGGAGAGAGGCAAATCTATGCTACATTTTGCCCATTGTACTACAATATAAATGATGTAAATACAATTCAGTTTAGGATCAGAAGCATATGTGTAATTACTGACAAAGGCTGTTAGATAATGTGTAAAAATATATGTATAAAAATACTTAAGTATGTTTCATTAAATTATGAAAATAAAATAACTGATTTTTTAAAGTATAAAAAAATCATCTAACATTCTGAAAGCACCCTGAAGGTTTAACAAATTACATGCCTCAAATATTCAAAGCAAATATCTTACCCTTGCTTCCTAATCTCCTTAACAGAAGAGCAGGACAATTATTTTCTCCTATGTGATGTTCTACCAGAAGACAGATTACTTAGAGAACAGCTTCAGCAAAAGAGGCTGGTAAGGAATTGCTTTATGTTGTGGGGTTTTTGTTTTGTTTTGGTTTTTTGAGATAGTCATATCTCAAGGTATAACTTAGGAAAATTCACTCTTTTAATTTGCTGACTGAAGTACAGTCTGCCATGCTGGATTGGTGAATGCTCAGAAAGTGCCACCCATCCTTTCCTGGCTCTCGCAAAGAGCTGTGGTCGCTCTGCCACTCAGGCAGGCCCGTGGAGTTGCCCTTTCCACAGCTGCAGCCCCCAGTCCTGTGTAGGTCCTTTGGATTATCATGGACTAAGGAAACAGCAGCTGATGCACCTGCGTGTAACACGTTTCTGCTGCAGGTCATCATAAAAGGCATGATCCTCGATCAGTAAAAAAGGGTCTCCTAGATCAATAACTGATCCTTGAGAGCAGCAGTGGCTGGTGTATTTTTTTTACCCTTTTCTGAGCTGATAGGTCAGAACTGGAAGAATTTTAACTGATTCTTTCTCAAAATATTTTCCCAGTTCAGACAACCAGCAGCTGAAGAGTTTCATGGGCCAACAACATTGTACCTGTACACGCTGTGTTAATAACACAGCCTTTTTTTCTTGCCAACCTCCTATCGTTCCCTGAAGTGACATAACTCCTGACATTCCTAGCTTCCTGTGGCAGTGATGCCAGAGCTTACCCACACCTTTCATGGTGTTCATGCCTTGCATTGTGTCTTCCCTCATATCATATCTTCCAGGCTAAAGATGCTGACTGTTTAATGGTTCTCCATCACTGCAGCTCTTTTCTGTCCCTTTTCCAGTTTAGTGCAGTCCCTTTGAGGCTGTCAGGAACACCCTGCATATTGTACATGCACATGCAGTGTCCCAGTGAGTTTCTTCCTAAACATATATAATGCTCTTTGAGACTGTGGGCTGAGGTGGGGGGAAGAGGGTCATTATTGGCCACACAGCTAATGTTTCCATAGAAATGTCTGTTTGAACAGTAACTCCTGGCTGCTGCACATGGGGCTGTACTTTTTGCTTTTTAAAGGGCATGTATTTCTGGTTTTGCAATGTTTTGCACTACACAGCTTTATAGCATCTGGGCTTTCTCTCTACTGCCTGTGTCCAGGGAGCACAGATTCTGTTGGCAGCTGAGTCACCCCATCTGCTCTGGAAATAGATGTTTCTTCAAATTTAGAGTGGAGCACAGGATTTAGCCTAAAGCAAGTGCTGTTTTTTGTTTACAGCATAATTAAGTTTGAAAAAAGACGCACTCTTGTTTATGGGGGAGAAATAGCCTTTGTTATTAACGCTGTTTTAAATATCAGAATTCTATCTCCAGTTTTACAGAAGGATTTTGTGAAATTGAGCGGTGACTATAGCTGTGGTCAATGAAATCATGGCTTTAGTTACAGCAATAAACTCTGTTTAGTTTTTCACTTCCTTTTGCAGCACTCTGAGCGTTGACTTGCAAGTTAAATAGTTATTTTGCTTTGTGAAGTCTTTTACCTCCAGGCAAGCCCAGCAATTAAGAGTAAGCTGGCAAGTGGGCCTATGTGGGTTGCATGGAATACAGACCAGAACTGTACAACTTCTGCTGATTTTTCTGCAGACTGAGTCCTAACTGGTGTCTCCAACAGCATATGCCTAACAAGGACAAATGTTATCTGTAAAATATGCTAGCTAATGCATTTCAGTTAGCAGTTTTGAAACTCCAGTTTAGGAGTGTCTGAGGCTGCTTGCAGCAAGGGAGCTGGCCCGGGTGAGTGGTGTTTTCAGACATGATGGTGACTATAATGTGCTGAGAGAGAGCAAGGAATGAGCCTGAACTCGGCTAGAGTGCACAGCTGATGAAACAGCTGACAAGGCCCTGTAACACCAAACAGATACAGTCTTCTGGGAAAAAAAAAAGAACATAGTCTTGAACCCCAGGTTGTCTCAAACACAAACAAAATTGGAACTGTGCACTGAGAGGCATCAGGCTAGTCTGAATTGGTATAATGCAACACCTAAAGTGGTTACAGAACCTGTCAACGTGTTATTATCTCCGCATCTGAAATTCAATAGGTACTTCTGTCACACCACTACAGCCATCCCAGTTCATCATTTCTGCTTCGCATTTAGAACCCAAGTTCTTCAGATCAGACTGCAGTAGGATAAGGCATCGAAAAAACACATATTCTTCATCTTCCTAAGAGGCAATTTACCATACAACACAGCAGTCAGGAGCAGGCAGGGCCTCAGAGTTTTCACAGTAAACTTGCAATACCCCTATTACAATCCTGAGACTCTTGCAGAGTTATTGCAGTACCAGCTAAGTTGCAGTTCTGTCTGTACTCTGGCATCTCAGCCATTTTGCCACAGGATCTGTGGTTCAGTCGATTATCCTTTTTTTTTCCTTTTTAAATTCCATCTCCACCACCAGCAGCATCTTCTCTCCAGTTTCCTGTTTTTCCAATAGGTTACAGCTCTTATTTCTCTCTGGGTTTTTGTTGCATTCAAACCTAGCATAAAGGTCTTCTCATTAGCTGACAAGCTGATTTCCTAGTGTGCTCTGCCCATTCTTTGTCAGATGTGTTGTCAGGTGGACTCACCCATAGCCTTTGTTTCCACTTCCAAAGGCTGGTGATCCTGAATGCTCTCCAGTACCTGTCAGTCTAGGTCTGTGCCTTGACCTCTGCCAAAGGGATTCAGAAGGACAGCACCCTTTCCCTTTCAGACTTCATTCTCCCAGACTTTGTGTTAGCTTCTCATCTGAATTTCAGGAATG
>NW_010580654.1:706627-759163 GCF_000705375.1 Tinamus guttatus
TTGCCTTCCACTCCTCCCTTTCCCAAAGGTAGGTCTCCCATGCCATCATCTTCCCCTTCTCGGTGACTTGTCTTTGATGTGGGATTCCGTGTGCCTGGCCAGTCTGTTTTGAAGGTCCAGAACTGTGTGTGAGCTCACTGCGTGAGAGGGAGAAGTGCACAAAGTAGTCAGCAAACGTGTGTCTCAGCTGGTGTGACAGGTGCCTTCAGAGGGATTTAGTGTTCTCCAGGCTGGGTGTCTTGTCTTGATGTATTTCTGTGCACCTTGCAGCTCAGGTTGAAGGACATCTTCAGTGGCAGCTCTGACAGTGTTAGCGAGAAAATGCTCTCCGTGAGCTAATGCTGAAGAGGACTTGGTAGTGGTAACAGAATTGGAAGATTTTTTTCTGAACTCAGAAGGCAGGAGAGCACTGTTTGAAGTGGGAGAAATGAACACTGAGTAAGGAGAGAAGCTGATACAGAGGTTAGGAGAGAGGCTATTGCTATATGGGTAAGACAGATATATGGGTCTTCAGATAGATGAAATCTCTGATAGGAGATTTTTATATAAATATTTTTCCCACTTAGTAGCTATGAACATAATTGAAAGACAATATTTGAAGAAACTGTAGACACAAAGAGAAATTTAATTCTCTTGCTCTAAAGGTAGTTTATTGTAATGATGTATATAATTATCAAATAATGTGCTTGGTCACTTTTTAGAGACTGTGGTGCAGTCTCACCAGTCCTAGTCTTTGTCTCAGTATGCTGTTTTGTGGGTTTTTCAATAGCAGTGAAGTGCATCAGCAGCTTCTTATTGTGATCTGCGGGTTTCTTTGTTGTTTTTTTTTTTTTTAAACAGAATGTGTTTCACTTGGTTACCTTGCCTACAGCAAGTGCTAGTTTCTCTGAGCACTCAGCAGGGAAATGTAACTCTTATTTAAACTGGAGGAAACTAGAACTAGAGATGCACACTGTGTGTTTGTGTGTTGGCGTAGGAGAGCTGGAGAAAATATGCATTTTATTGTAAAGTTTCTAACCAGTAATACTCCGATCCGAACTTATTTGAGCACACAGCGTGCTCAGTGCAGTAGGGCTCTGCTGATTCAGATGTCTGAGAGCTTCATACCATAGCAGGCATGAAGTTTCCTCTTTGAGGAAACACCATTAGGCAAATTACTTAGCCAAAGGGTATAATATGATCATAAAAAACATCAATTTAAACTCCTCTCAAATGATGATTTGTATGATACACTGTATTTCTAGTTGTTGGCTAAAATGAAGACTGTAGGACCAGAAAGGGCAAAACACATGCTAGCGATATTGTTCAAACTCCAGGTGGCTTTTGCTCTGATCCAGCCCAGTATGCACACTTAAAGCTGAGACTGTTGGTGTACTTAAATCTTTGGAATGAAACTTTGGACTTCGCTTTTTTTTTTTTTTTCTCCTGTGCATATTAAAATTAAAAAATAAAAAATGACATATAGTGCCATTATTTGTTATTTCCATTTAACGGATTGCAGTGCAGTATCCAGTCCTCCACTTCACACGTGGGTTGCTGCACTGAGGAATGAGGTACTTTCTTCCTGAAGTTCTTATCTCTTAGGAGGACTGTGATTATTGAAAAGAGAGAGAGTGGGATTTTCTTTTGTCAGACGGGCTAAGGGAGTTAGAAAAATAGGCAAACTTTTGGACCACCAAATTTTTTTATCAGGCTGGAAACAAAAGCAGCAGAATTTGTTCTAAGTACTGGCTGTGAATGGCTGTTTTCTGTCACCGATTAGAGCTATGAATTTAAATAGCTAAATAAATGATTTGTGAGGGGCTTGCTAATAAAGGGGGATTATGATAACAAAGCAGGGAGAGAGCAGGAAAGTAAGACCACAGTAGCACACCAGTGTGTGCTGAGGGGAGGGTTATCAGGAATTATAAGATGGAGTAGTAATTTGCCCTACAACAAGTGTCCTGAGTCCATGACTTCTGGCATCCAATGGATGCTAGAAGGGGTCTTACCATTTGTAGGTGTTTTGTCTAGAATGTCTTTTGGACTAAAGGAACAAAGAAATTGTTCAGGGAAAAGTTCATCCTAGCTGTAAATGTGCATTTTTCCTCCTTAACTCATTATCAGTGTGAATTCTTGCTGATACACAGTGCTTATAAGGTTTCAATTCAAATTTCCAGGACAGTTTTGGGGGCATTAGAGACTTTTTTTTTTTTTTTTTAACTTTGAGACCTGTATGTATAATATTTATGGAGACTGGAGTGGTTTTATGCAAAAGTCACAGTGAGAATGTGAAGAGCACTTTCAGTGATAGAAATGACCTTTCTGATTTAATTATTCCTAGTGTTTGTGTGGGTCAGATCTCTTAGGTTTAAGTAGTATTAAAAAATATCTGTCATTTAAGTGTGTTATTTTTGGTTTTTTCCCCCTTTTTGTTGCTTTTATTGTTGCTTTTTTTGTCGCTTTTTTTGTCATTTGCAATATGAAAAGTCATTTAAGCACTTCCAGAAAAAAAGCTGGTAATTTCTTCCAATATATTGTTTCCAAGGAGAGCAACAGACACATTTTTTTACTCCACCTTGAACTGCCACCTCCCAAGAGAAAGTGTGAACTCCTCACAGCTTTATACTGAGCCTCATCAAAGTGTGTTGTATTTCTGAAGTCCAAATTGTAAATTGTTTTGCAAATGATCAAATTTATTTCGGGTTATCAGTTGAGTGTGCTGGTGTGTTTAAAGATGGTCATCCTGGTATAAGAACTTGCATGTCTTTACCATGGCTTTTTCTTCGGTTAGCTAAGGCACAGCACAGATTACAAACCTTGTGTTTTGGTTTGTTTTTTATGCTAGATCAGTGACATATGAGAGTTTATAAGGCAGAGCTACTGAAGAGCTATTTCCAGACTGATAAAGGGGGAAAAATGAATTTGAATTTACTGAGTACCTGTTGTTCTCATGCAAGGCAGCTATCAAATTTTGTTGCATGTAATTATGATCAGAAATACAGTTTCCATTTGCCATGTTTGAAATGATCAAGCACTCATGTCCTGTAGAATTTTTCTGAAGCTCTTCTGGAGGAGACTGATAACCACTGCAGTCGGATCTACTGCTTCATTGTCCGAGGCTCTGCACTAACATTTGCTCCCAAGAACGTATCATATAGAGTACTTGTCTGTGAGAATGCATGGGTGATCTCATAAGCCTCCCTTGTTTTGTGGAAAGAAGAATTTAGATGGAAATATCTATAATTTACGTTCTGTTTTATATCAGTGTGGGTATCTGTTCTCTCGGTGATACAGTTTTGCAGCTTCTCTGTCAGTATTCAGTAAAATTATGTTTTTTTTTAATCAAACCATATAATATGACAGTAAAAATGAAGGGCAAAATTTTGACAGAATTGTTAAGTTCTACAGATAAAGACAAAAAGAGAGGGGAGTGGGGAGTTATTCAACAGACAGTTTCTGGGGCTAGTACTAGCTGAACAGGTCCATATGGGCAAACCTGGGACCAAAGGCCATCTTTTTTAACTAGAGAATCATAGTTTTCTGAGCTGAAACTGAATTTTTCATAACTAAAGATTAATGAGTTTAACTTCAAATCTAAAAGGAAATTACATGATTTTTCTCTTTCTTAAGATATGCGCCTTAAAGTGGTGCATATCTTGATGTGAATAAAAAAAAGTGAATATTTTACTCACTTCAACTTAATTTCTCTTGGAAACATGTGGGACTATGGTGTGGGACACTGCAACATTTATTGCTGCATATTTCTGAAAAGGACGTGGCAGCAGGTCATGGTATCAGTAGTGCAAATTAGTTGCCTGAAATCAAGCTGCATCATTTGATTCATTAATGTTGTGGTGCTTTGGATTGCCTTTCCTGCCAGTGCTCGATTCCTGTATTGATTATGGAAAAAGAGAAGGAATACGAGTGTATTTTGAGATGTTTGCTCTTGCCTCCAGGAACTTTGCTCTATTGTTTGCAGTCACTCTAATGTGACACAAGCATGGATTCATGCTAACAGTCCAGAAGTTGAACAGTTTGAAAACTGATGCAGGTATTAAAGTATATCACTCGTTTCTTGCCTCTTATCTTAGGTTCAAACTTGGCTCTCGTGGCCAGCTGAAAGTCTCCTCTCAGAAAAATCACAAAGGTTTTATGCAGCTTGGGGCAACCGCTGCTCTCCCTTCAGAGCGCCAGAGATGGGGTGGAAATAGAGGATTGTTGGGAATGTCTGTAGGGAATAAGAGCAGAGCTCTCATTTTCATTGTGCTTGGCTTGAGCCAGTGTTTCTAATTCCTCACCTGTACAAACACCGAATTTCCTTGATGCTTTGGAAAGTCCCTTCTTGCAGCAAGTGGTGGAAACAAATGATCAAAGGAGTGCCTAAGTGGGAAAATATTTTTAGAACTTCACTGCGTGAATTGCTACAACAGTGGCGCTGTGTGAGTCCGGCCTCTCAGCTGCCAACCGTGCCCACTCGGGGAGCCAAGGGGGCCGATGGAGCGCGGTGGGACGAGCGTGTCCGGGGAAGGAGGTGGCGTGAATCTTGTTCCCCCTCAGCCTTAGCTAGGAAGAGCAGTGAAGCAGGGCTTTAGCAAGTAGTTTACATGAGGTGGAGATCTGGAGTTATGCAGGTGAGCCTCAAGTGTTGCAGGACTCCTTCTTTCCCTGGAGGTAGAGTGCAATTCGGAAGCTATTTTGAAATATTGTTCACAGGAGGTGAGGCTTTCAGCCCATGCTTTATTCATCTTTAAATTGTATTTGGTATCTTTTGATTTCATTTTTGATTGTTTCTGGTGTATTTTACAAATTATGTAAACCACATGCAAATGCTTTCCAATTTAAGGTGAACCAAATGGCATGTGACATGCCACTCAGTGGAGGAAGGCGACACCTGATGAAAGGCACCATGTGAGCACTGGTTCCTGCGGATGTGCCGGGGATGTTTATTGCTCATGTAGAGCAGACAGATAGTCTCATTCAATTGCATATCTGCTGAAAGGCTCTCACAACCTGCTTTATGCTCCATTCATCTATTTCAGGAGTCAGCTCTGAGACATCGGAATTTATATTTCAGTTAGTTAGCATTTTGTGTAACACATCAGGATACTGAAAAGTACAGTCTAGGATTTCAGTAGGTGCTTTTACATGGGACTGGAAAATGAAATGTACATTAAGAAGCAAAAACAAGGTGGTTTTTTTTTCTGAGTTTGAGTTTTCAGGGTGACTGGTCACATTGTTCTTTGCTGAAAACAGCATTCTGCTGTTGGAGAAGCTGATAGCATATTTATTGGCCCAGCATCAGCCTACTTCACACTGCTCAATTGAATGTGGGGAGGTAGGCTGACCTGCATGGACAGATCCAGTTCCAGCTCATCCAGGCGGATTTGGGACTGTAGTAACAGTAGCTTAAGGGGATTTCTGTCTCGTCTTTTTTTTTTTTCTCTCTCCTTTTTATTTTTCTTTTCTAAATTCTATGGAGTTCACCCAACTGGCCTGGCTGAATGTGAGGTTACATGTAGGCTATGGCAAGTTTGGGTCTTTATCCACACAAAATGGTACCAAAAACTATTTGGCCTTGGTAGGTCAGAAACACAAAGCTTTGCTCTGCCAGGCTCTAAGCAATTAAAGACATTGAGAAAATCCCCTAAATTTTTCACTCAGAATCCCGAATGTCAGAGAGCGGACAGCAGCACCTCTGTGTTACACAGAAAATAAATGTTTTTCCAATTATCAGTTATCAGTACATAAAGCAAGTACAGAGCGAGTAGTGCATCATTAGGCTGAAAATGTGCTAAGTTTTGATCCAAACACTGACTCTCCCATTCCTCAAGTAACTATGGGCTTTCCATCTGAAGTACACTCACAACACACTCCCTGTTATAGCACCAGAAAAAAACACTTGTTATATCATTTTGTTAGGAAAATTACGATCAAGCATTTTAAAATTTCTAGCCTGTTGCTCTTAAGTTAAAGCAAGTGAGTGGCAGAGATACTTCCTTCCCAGGGAGTTTATGACATCCCATAGCTCCTTGCAGAAACTTATCCACCCCTTTTGTCATCTGTCAAACTTATTATGAGCAAGTCTTGTGGATTAGATACTTAGTTTGGAGTGTGTAATTCCATTGGGCTCTGTTTAGTTATCCACAAACTTAGAGGTAAATCTGCACCTAAGCAAAACCAATAAACTGGTACGTTCAATAAAATAATCACTTAATCTCACTGTGGACTTTATTTCTTTCTGTGCAACTTGTATAATACTAGAAATATTCAAGCTTCATTGGAGCACATGGTGCAAATGATTTGTGACAGCTGTGTGTTTTAACTTTGTGTGTTTTTTGTTATCGGCAAGGATGTGGAGATATAATAAGCCTAAAATTATGCAATGAAATCTTTGGTTTTTCATTGAACAATTATATGTCTTTCTTTTTATAGAGAGAAATTATAGAACAGCAACAGCAGGAGAGATATGACACAAGATTTCAGAGCACATGTATGTTTTGTGATCAGGAATTCACAGGAAATAGGTTTGTATATTTACCTGTTCACTTTTTTTTTTTTTTTTTTTTATCTGCTCACCTTTATTTATCATTTGAAGTATCATCAACTGACTCGGAGGGCTTTTATTTTTTTGGGTCGACTTTTTATAAGTGAATATTAAGAAGAATTGGGAACTGAACCATTATTAAAAAAAGAGTCATTTGGGGGACAGTTGATCTGGGGGCAAGGGCAGTGGCTGAAACCAGTGTGAGTGCTCAAACATACACCCGTGCAATTACATACCTCCCTGTTCAAATTTATGCTAGTTTGGCAGGGCTTAAAGTTTCAGTAAAAAAAGCAGGAAAGGAAAATAAAAATGAGCAAGGAGCTTTGCAGCATCAGTCCAGTGTGAGAGGGAGTTACATTCAAATCCCTGCTGCATTAAAAATTTATTCATACCCATTAAAAAGTCTCAGCTGGAGACACCAAGTGTAATCCCTGTGTGCTTGACTGCGGGTGGTTCTGGTGCTCTGGAGAGGCAGAAGAACCCGAGCTCAAGTCCCCACTCCCGCTTTGGGTGCATGTCCTGTTCTCTTTGCTGCATGGCGTTGTAAAGGACAAGTTATTTAGCCCCCAAATCATTTCATCCTCTGATTACTCTTGGTGCTGAGGGGTTGAAAATCCCACTAGGATAGTGGCGTAAACGCATGGGATTTCCTTTAGTGCCCAACAGCAGAAGCTTAGGTGTATCTTGTTGGGAAGTTAGGCACCCGGGGAGTTTAGAGTGGTGAGAGCAGAGACTTGAGTGGTAGTTGTGAACCTGATTTACTTGGAGAATTTGCTCCACAACATATATAAAATTGGCTAAGGAGCTCTTTAAAGCCCCTCTGTGCTGTGGGAGAAACTGCAATAAGAAAATGAACCACTTTATCCTCTATTATTCAAGTAACTTATTTGAACATCTATTTTTGTTCCTGAATACTCTGAGTCCTCTTTATGTTGCTAGTGCTGTGAGGAACAAAATTGAATAAAAACGGATCAAGCCCAAGGGTTTGTTTGTTAACCAACATAGAGAAAACTGAAAAAATGGCTTTTTAGAAGATTCTCAAGACAGTTATTGCAAATCTGGGGTTTGCTTATTCGAGTTAATAAATAAGCTTTGCTAACAATGGCAATCAAAATAAAATTACATCGTAGTTTTCCACTAAAGGCTTCTATTTCATGCGTGTTGATTAAGCACTCGAAGCATGACTGAACATTCATTAGGCCTGAGATTGAAAGCTTGCTATTTCAGTTTGCAGCCGGGAATACAACACTATTATTATTTACTTAATGTTGACTTGTGTACATTTTTAAAGCAATTAGTGTAATTTGACCCACAAATTGAATAATTCTTGTATGTATTAAAAATACCTAATGTTTAATTTGAATGTTTTTTTTGTAGATCTGTCCTTCTCAATCACATGGCAAGAGAGCATGCTTTTAACATTGGGCTGCCAGATAACATTGTGAATTGTTATGAATTTTTGGCTATATTGCAGAATAAACTTGACAAGTAAGTTAAGGACTTAAGTCATGTTTCCTTTAACCTTAGAAGTAAGCTAGTTAAAATTAATTCAGCGTTTATGAGTAACTAGGAACAAACTATAAGTCAATGTGACTTTTGTGTGTTAACCTCGGAAGGCTTTTCTGGGCTTGCTTGCAAGCTGATTCCTAACACTTTGTAGTGCGTGTTCTCTGGAATAGTGGAGGCCACTGCTTCAGTTATTAGTTCCATTGCACATTTCAAGTGACATCAGTAACATCCCATTCTTGCTCGAGTCTGTTGTTCTTTTCACTCTAACCATCTTTTTGCTAAATGCCTTTTATCACTTAGAGTTCTTATACCAATCTCCTCTTGTCTCGCTCTATATATCCATAACTCGTGCCCTCGCTCTCTGCTGGCCCCATACCTGGTTCCTCATCTCTCCCAACTCCCTCTCAGAGCAGGGTATTTCAAGAACATGCTTTATGTTATTGTTGGCGTTGTCTGATGTCTTACCCTGCTCACTGATAAATTGCAGCTTGATCGTTTACCAGGAGGCCCTGAGGGTTTCATATAGGTGGAGTCCTTCATAGCCAATCCTGCAATTGAACTCATTGAAATTGCTTCCAGTGCAATGAAAGGCAGCAATTCGCAGCTGCCATAATTTCTTAATGTCTGTGCTTTTTAATATGTGTCTTAAAGTGCTTTTGTTTTTCCTTCCCATCGTTTTCTCTCTTTTTTTTTTTTGGCTGCTGCTAACCAGCATCTCTGATAAGAAGATGTAATGCCACGATGGCAAAGTTTTTATTCCATTGGAACTGGTTTTCTGGGAGGGCAGTTTTCCCCCTGCAAAGATAATTTTACTAAGGTCCCCTAACAGTACCCATCTTGGTGAAATATGTAAGCTGCCCCTTGCAAGAAAAAATATGTTAGCACATGAGTTATCCAGATGTTCAAGAGGAACATCCTTTAGCCAAGGACATTCCCGTAAGCTTGGCACGCTGCTGTGTCTCTGTTTCAGGGATACCCATCTAAGATAAAATGCAAACTTTTTCTTGATACTTGGGTCATCATAGCCCAGTGATGTAATGTTTTGTAATCTTGTCTTTTAGGTATCTAATGATACTACCTTTAAGAGAACAACTATTTTATCAACCTGTCCACCTCTAATAAAGAATTTAAGATAGTGAATAAAATTCTGTTTTGTTTCAATTGCTCTGGAAAATATTCCATTATAAAGTATCATTATTAATGTATTCACCATTCTGAGTTTTATATACAGGTGTGTGTGTGTATATATATATATGTATGTTATGATTTGATTTACTAAATTTGATTTCTCAGGATTGCAAAGCCCACAGATCACCTTCACCAACCTCTTTGAAACTCCTTTTTGAGTCAGAAGTGAACCTTGAGTCACAAGGAAAGAAATCATCTTCTATATAAATATAAATGTATATTTATATATAAATATATATATGTATATAAATATAAAATGTAATTTTTTCAAGTTTACATTAAGAATCCAGGATTGTATTTTTGTACCCTGTATTACATAGAAACAGTTACTGATAGGTTGGTGTCCAAAATAAGTACATGTGAGTTAAGAGTTCATTTCTTCACCAGGCAGTAGTCCGCCCATATACTGAGGCAATTAGTAAATAAGACATTTCTCCTATTTTGTATGAGACAAACAGTAAAGTTGTTTGTATTATTTATGTTTTCATTTTAAGTATTTGTTGTGAGGTGCCTCATCATCTCTATGTTTGATTAACTCCACTAGTACTTTTTTGTTTCCAAATAAACTGACTGTTTTTCACTTGGTTTCTCTCACATGCTCTAGGATTAATCCTACTGTATATATCTCTAATTTATTTAAGTATGTTGTGTTGTACTGCTTTTGCTTCCACATGTTAACTTGTTTACCTTTTTATTTTAGTTTGCAGTGTTTATATTGTGAAAAAGTCTTCAGAGACAAAAACACACTTAAAGATCACATGAGAAAGAAACAGCATCGCAGGATCAATGCCAAAAACAAAGAATACGACAGATTTTATATCATTAATTACTTGGTAAGAAGCTCTGTGAATAATCAGTAAATTGATTGGAGAGATAAAAACAGTATCTTGTTAAAAGAGAGTGATTCCAAGGAATTAGTACAGAGGTCAACACTCAGAGAAAAGACTCTTAAGAAATAGGCTTTTCTGTAGTGTGATAGTCCAGATAATTGTTAAGCTAAGGATGAGTAAATGTTTGTTTTTGAGAATTGGTTTTGAGAAATGCAGGGAGAACACTGCTGGAAGAGACTCTCGTCTCTATGCTATTAGTGCTCTGTCTCTGCTTTAATCACCAGAATTTCCCTTCTGTGAAGGGAAAATGAGATACAGTAGTGAAATGAATGGAGGTCTAACTTGAATGTTACTGGCTTTTAGCATTTTTTATACAAGCCTCAAGCTGGAAATGCTCCTCAAAATGTAAAGTCAGTGTGAAGAGGAGGAAAATGAAAGAAATAAAGGTCAAACAAATACTAAGCCTTTATTTTTAGCCCCCAGGTAGTTACATGTTGCTGGGTATTCGTATTTTTTATCTCGGGTCTTGCAGAGTGTGTGTGTGTATGTGCAAGTAGCAAATATTCATTTACTGTCTTCAACCACTGAATATAAGAGCTGCTCCAAAACTGCTTCATTCTGTCCTAGAAATGTTTCACTTGAAGTAGTTTCTTTTCTAAGCTCTGTACATGCATTAAAATCTACCTTGTAAATGAATTTTGTAGGCCTTTTCACTCTTTTTACCTAGTCTTTCTTTTTAATCTCTCCCCCTGTGCTCAATCCAATACTAAGAACAAAAAGTTAGACATTTAATGCTCTGCCAAGTCCCTTTGACCCAAGATGAAATGAATTTCCTCAGTTCCTGTATACCTTCCTTCCAAAAATCAATGATCCTAGGTATATGGTTCCCTTTTAAAAACAAGTTTCACTGCTTTAAAAACTGATTTACGCTTGTTACAGTATAGGAGAAAAACTCTGAAGTTCTGCCAAGTGGATGTTCTCAGCTTTTCAACCAAACTATATTTACCTCTCCTGTACAAATTAATAGTTTTGTTCTTCCCTGTTAGTCCTGTAGGCAATATAACAAGTTCAGAACATAGTGTCCTCTTTAACCCCCCTTCTGTCACGGGATTTGTATTCGATGGTCAGTTTTGGCTCCCAGCTTTGAGTTTTTGAGAATTTCTCCAGCTTTGAGAAGGAAATTGAGGCAAATGACCCTTCAGGGATCCCTTCCTACTTACATTATTCCATGGTTGTATTAAGCCCATCAGACTAAGGGTGTGGGACTATAGTTCTGCTCTCATTATGGCTGATTGCCAACTTGATTTAGCTAAAAATTGCTATGCTTCCGTTAGTCTTCCAAGGTTTTTTCATAGTTCCTCCTTGGAGCTGAGAAAGACAGAGTCTACGCGGTGACTGGGAGCATCGAGGAGCTACTTTTCTGAAGCACAGAAAACTAGAGAACTGTGCAGAGAACTCAGAAATTTTAAGGAGATACAAGAAGGTCATAACATCAGTGAAGAAAGTGGCTATGTCATGTTAGTAGTGTTGGTAAGCAGAACGGGCTGGGGCAAGGTTAATATTCATATAGCTGATATGGGACCTATACAGTTGATGAGTCATGCCAAGTGTTGTCTGGTCAGGGAAGGACTTTGCAGAGTGACTTCTAATACCAGCCTGCCCATTAGTATTGGAGACCCAGCAGCAGGATTCGGAGATGTATTTTTCAGGTCCTTGGCATTATAAACAGAAGGTGCTAAATGTAATTCAGATAAAAATTGTCAAACCACTAAAATGCTTAAATTCTGGGGGGGAAGCAGTTCAGTCCCATGCAAGGTTTGTGGCAGTGCGGTACCAGTGCTTCTTCTGACACGTACTTGGAATGAGCAACAGTTTCTGCTTTGCTTTGCTTTGTTACTCTTTTTCCTTTATGCTTTGCTGTATCCATGTTTTCTTTTCACACATTCTCATTTGTCTTTCATTGCATTTTACCTATGAACTATTTCTAAGTGACTGCTTCTAATCTTCAAACTGTAGCCATATCCAAACCTCTAACATCTCTTCTTTTAAAAAGAGGATGTATTTAGAAATTAAAAAAGAGAAAAACAGATGCACATCTCCTTTTTGCTCCAAAGTTTACTACTACAAATGCAAACAAAACAGTATGCATTGTGTGATTAAAGATCTTTTAATTGTCTCTCCCCTTTTAGTCTTTCACATTTGAACTTCCTATGTTTTTAAAAGCGGAAAAACTGTAGTGATAGTTTCCTTTAAAAACTGTCTGAAAAACTTGTAAAATAGTTTCTTGTTGAATGTGGAATTGCACAGTAATATTCTGTGGAGTTTTGTGGAACACAGGTATTTTAAGATGGTGGTTCCGACACAGCAGAAAGTGCTTGCTCTCAAAATAGCATTTATTTTTGCACAAAGAAAGAAATGAGGTTAAAAGAAGGAACTTTAGCTTGTCCAGTATGTATAAGGAAAAATAACTCTTGCTTCCCACAGTGCATATATATATTCAGCGAATGCTGAAAGTTAGGCTTGCTGCAAAAGGTCTGCTTTCTCTATCACTAAATCTAAATTTGAAATTACTCCATGTGGTGATTTTTCTTCCTTTCCCTCAACTCCTCATATTTTGCTAGAGCTTATTTATTTATTTATTTTTGAACAGCTCTATAAAGCTTTACTGACTTCTCACTGAGTCTTCAAGTCCTCTCCTTCCTATTGCTCTAAATGTCACAGGCAGTTCACAGGCAGAGGCATAGATTGGATATCTTATTTGGAATGGCAGATGTACCATTTCAATATTTATTACTGAGTATATCGTGATCTGAAGATGGAGACTTTGAATTTATCTCATCTTTGTATGCTTGCAGAGAAAATGTAGGTTCCTGTCATTTGAGTGACGTGGCTTGGGAACAGTGCTGGGCAGCCGCTCTGGGTGACCCTGCTCGAGCAGAGCGCCTGGGCTGGCCCCAGAGGGCCCTCCAGCCTCATCCACTCTGTGATTCTGCGAAGAGTTGGAATTTTCAGAATGTAACAAAGATTTTTCCATACGTCTGTTCTGTCAAGATTGCTGTCATAGTAAAGAGACTAAAAAAACTAAGTAGGTCTCTAATGATGAGCATGAATATCATCACAGTATAACTCATTTTGCTTTCAGGATGAGTACAGTAGAGCATTTTATCAGCAACTGGACTCTTAAACTATTTAGATGGATAGTTCCTTAGTACAGTCTTCTTAGAGATATCGTGTTTAAAACAGAAGTCTGTCTATGTTATTCTCCTTTTTTATATAAATTTCCATTACATATTATACTCATTGAGCACTATATAAAATGGTCTTATTAATAGTCTTAACTGGCAGTTTCCTTTATTTTGTGGCTTTTGTAGTGAGAGGTTTTTAAGGGCTTTTTGTTCAGATGTCCTGAGAACAGTTACTGAATTGCCTCATGATCTTCTGGCCAGTTCTCGCTCTGTTTTTAAGCCAGTGGCAAAGCTCCCGTGGACTCCATTGGAGCAGTCGGTTTGCCTTCTCCCATTCCCCACTCCCTGCATGTTTTTAGTGCAGTTTTGAGGATTGTGTTCTTAACAGAGTTATATATTATGCCCATGCGTTGATCATTCCCTCCTCTAAGTTTTTATTTTGGCATAGCAAGGAATAATATGAGGCCACCGTCTGTGTAGATCTTTGGTATTCAAAGACTTTCCATAGCTTCTGTCATGGCCTACAAACAGCTTTGATTACCCCCATATTATTCACATGTTCTTAGCTGAAAATGGTAGTTAGTATTTATTAGAAAACTTATTTCTTAAAGCCTTTATTTTTCCTCAAAGATGAAAAGATCTTTTTTCTCCTTTTGGCAAACCCAAAATCATCATTACTGTATCTAGCTGGGGATGGAGCGGATTTTTTGAGGGGAGTGGGGAGGAGATTTTACATCTATTTTAACTGTAAATAGTAAAGGAAAACATTTTATCCATTGCTGATAGTTAGGCTTCATTTCGTTGGTATATTCATTTCTCTTCAAGGGGAAGTACAGGCAGCTTGTGGATGAACACTTAAGATTAATCCAATTTGTATCAAGTAATAGTGGGGGTAAGGCCATCTGTTCTGTATGGTGAAGGCACCTTAAGTGGCTTTATGCAGCCACATGCAACAGAGCAAGTGACCATCGTAAGGCAGGTAAGAAGAAGAGCAAGAAGAAATGTGCAGGGAAGAGCAGCAGCTGTTTGGAGCTGCCGAGCTCCACAGACACTGGAACACGATTTGCTTGCATTTAGGAACTGCTTTAATGTGAAAAAGTTGGAGATAACAGCTGCCTGTTTCTAATTTCTCCCATTTCAGCACCTACTCCCATGTTGAGGTGTGTTACCTCAATGAAGCATGAAGACTTTTTCCCTCTAGTCCTCTTAAAACTGCACCCAAGGGGAGAATATACTATAATAGGGAAAAAAACCCACCACCCGGAATTGCATGCTTTCCCTATCCTCTGTAGGAGCCTCTACTCCATGAGATACATAGCAAGTATTATTAAAAAAAAAAATGTTGTTTTTCTGTGTTTGTATAGGAAGGCCTGCATATTTTTTAATGATGCATTTTCTGCTGTTTGAACTATTAACAATGTCAAGCCTGGTTTTTCTTCTGGCTTTGCTAAGAATTTCTTAGGAGTCTCCAGAGATGATTAGTGGGAGCTCGCGCATCTCGGATGAAAGAGCAAGGCAAGCTGATGCTCAACAAAGGCCCCCTTGGTCCCAGATGCTCATCAAGCTGTAGATTTGAAAGAGTATAAAGAACTGCCAAGGAGCTTTAAAAATCTTCCTAAGAACTGTTTCCCACCCAATTGCTCAGTTTCAGTCTCTCGGCACTTTCATTATAACGTCCCCAGTTACCTACTCACCATGGAATTTTCCAGTGATACAAGAGCTGATTAGCTTTTCTTCTCTTCTTTCCCTCCTCTAAATATAAATAGCTGAGGGACACAGAGACCTCTTACAAGATCCTTCCCTTCTTCTCTGCAGAAATACCATAAAAAAACAGCAACAAAGCTCACGTGTGATTGTTTTCTCCTTTCACCTTTAATTAAACGGTAAAGTTTCATATTGGCTGTTGTTTTGAACACAGGCTTTTGGGGGCATACCCTTCAAGTTGATAAATGGAAAAATTGTGAGCATTCATCTTCATTTTGCCATGATTGTGAGCTTCTCTCCTCTCATCAAGATTATACTGCGTGCAGCCACAGAAACTCCTGTGCAGCTGTGAGAACATGTGGTGAGAGGTGTTAATGGCTTCATGTTGTCTCGCAGCAATGGTGACACTGATGAGTCTCCCCTGTAACCAGAGAGCTTTCACGCTACCACGTAGCATGCAGAATTAATTACTCAGTTTGCACTCTGTGATTAGTAGTGGTGTTATGTTTAGAACTGTCTAGAGACATTTGTGCATCATTTACCTGATGGTAACAGCTTTAAAAATTCCCATTAAATTGTTAAGTGATGGATTTTTTTTCCCTTCTTTTTCCAAGCAACCCCAGAGGCAATAATAATACTTGTTAAGGATGTTAATAAATATATTATGAGGGAGTCTTTTGAGTGAGATCATTGAAAGGATGGCCTTTCCTTGAGCCTTCAGTTTCTTTCCTAGTGGTGACGAGATCATCAGCTGTGATCTACGCGAATGCTTCATAACCGTTAAAAGCACAAGTTCAAAAATACTGCTTGGATTGCTGGATTGCTTGTTCTGGTTTATATTAAAAGGCAGAAAGAGTCTTTTGGAGGAAAGAAAAATACTAGCTAAAGACCACTGGTGGTGTTTCAGCAGAGAGCCTGAGCTTTTGTTGCCTGATATTTATATCACAGTCGTGCTGAGAGGCCTTGCCGTTGTGCTGAACGCTGCACAAATGTGAGGTGCTTCATGGCTGCAGCTCTTCAAGGTATAAATAAACAACGCAAAGTCTGAAAGGGAGAGCAGAGCTTCAGGGACAGATAACCTCACATTCACATCTGAGCAGAAATCGGATTCTAGTTCAGAGGCCTTTGCCTTGGCTCACAGAGCCTTTCTGTGGTACTTGGCCGCTGGGTTATGCCATAGCGTGGTTTTGCCGGCCTCGCCTCGTACAGGGCCCCGTTCTGTGTGCTGTGGCTGTGCCAGCTGCTCCCAGGTGTGACAGCTACGCTGAGCAAGCAGCCTGGGCCCCGTGAGGAGCAAGGGGGGCATGATGACTTGAGCAAGGGTGACAGCAAACTGCAATGAACACCCACCCCAGGAGCCTCTGCTAGGGTTGCAACGCTCGAGTTTTGCACAGAGTTTGAGTGAGTCTCTTGAGAGCTCTGTGTCGAATCATCATCTTCCCCTCGCTGCTGTAGTTAATGCCCCCCTTGAAAGGTAAAGTGAGTTGTTTAAAAAAATAGCTAAAGCACACAGAACTAACAAAGAAAAGGTGATGATTTGACTTCTCAGATGTTTTTTTGTTGATGATTTGATGAGTTGACTTCTCAAATGTTTATTGATTCCATATGTAAAATGTGATGTGAACCAGGAAATGTCTTTTTTCTTTCATTTTCCAGGAATTTGGAAAGTCCTGGGAGGAAGTACAGTCAGAAGATGACCGGGAATTGTTAGACAACCTAGAAGAGTAAGAATTACTTATGTGTCCATTTTAAAGACTTGCAAGAACATTGCTGTTGAAAGTAGTTACAGGGAAAATACTGTCCATAATTGGTACACCATTAAAATTTATTTAAGAGTCAAATCAACTCCCAGATAATTCTCATAAAAGATACTTCTCCATAGCAAGGGCTGCAAGTTTCATCTTACAACCTACACCTATTTTTCAGTTGCAAGTCACTCAAACAGCAGCCCTTAGGGTGTTTAATAATGTGAGCAAAAGATTTATTATTATTATTATTTTTGTACTCAGAAGTAGTTGAATTGTTTTTGCTCTAATTTAAAATCAAGTGTAAACATCAAAAATCTCATCATGAGAAACAGAAGGAAAAAATGATGAAATGATAACAACTAGAGACTAAAGCAGGATTCCAAAGCCAACTTCTGAGCAGTGCTAAGTGAGGGCACCATTTGCCTCTCCTCGTGTTCGTTTTGCTCCAGGCTCTCAGATCATTACCCAAGTATCTTGCTTGACCCAAGAGAATTGAATAAGCAGGAAACAATTTGAAAGTAGCAATTATTCATTAGTTTAGAGAGCAGAATTGGGCATTGGCCTTCTGACAGGTTATGGTTCTGTCTGTGACTTGAGCTTAAATTTACCTGATTATAAAATGGAAGCAGTAATATTTCTGCCTCTCAGCAGCATTGTATATCTAAATGGATGAGCGAAGGTAAAGTGCTTGTTCTCTGTGCACATACCTAAACGCAGCAGCAATGAGTGCCTCTTCTGAGGAATAATAATATCTGATAGACTGGTAACACCTAGAGTGAACTCTGCCTGACAATTGTCTTCGGTTCATGTACTGAAAGCTTAGAAAAGTATAAAAAAGGATGGAGGATTGTACTAAAATAAACACTGAAGATAATTTGTTGTGAATTGTCAAACCAGATTGAGATTGAAGTTGAGATCCCCCACTAGTTAGTGCGGGACTTGCTGCCTCTCTGCGTAGGAATTATCCAGCAGTATCTACTCAGTTATTCTTGAAATTTGTAATTATTTTAGACAATAAAGCATTTTTTCCATCACATACTTGCTTATAAATGCACAGTGTCTTTTCCATCACTTTAAAGTATTCTGTTTGCCCAGATTTATTTTTGAAACTGTGAAAGCAGAATCTGACTGGCTGCTTCACAAAATATCTCTTCTCTTTTCCACAATTAAATTAATCTTTTTCTGCCTTTTAATCATAAGAGACTGGTCTGACTGGGAAGAGCATCCCATGTGTGCAGTTTGCCTGTTCTGTGAACAACAAGCAGACACCACAGAAAAACTTTATTCTCACATGCAGGTAAGACTTGTTTTTAAATATCATTTCTTTCATCAGTTTGGAATAAAAAGTAGCATTTTAACGCTTTTATTGAGGTCAAAATTGCTGCATTAGAATGCTGTCTCTAGAGCAGAACTAAGGCACTGCATGGACAGCATCAGCTCTCAAATATTCAGAGGAAACAAGTTTGTATTGAGAATATGAATTTCTGTTACTGCTGAGTGTACAGACACTGACACAGGCAATAAAGAGGTAGCAGCGGTTACAGATTTTGGGGAGTTCCTTCATGTATTTTTATTTGCATGAGTATATGCACATGTCTGTGTCAGTCTGGAAAAATGTAAGCAGTTCCTAACTACTAGGAATACTAGTAGTGGTAATGATTTTTTTTTTCCTTGCAGAAATCACATGGATTTGACTTTCTTAAAATAAAGTCAGAGCATGGTGAGTAAGATATGCTGTAATGGTCAGCATTTGCCACTAGTCTGAAGAAAACCACATCACAAGAATACTGGAAAACAACTGTATCAATTAGATTTTTCTTCAGAGATCTAACTTTTCCATTATGGAAACTGTTTCTACCAGTTGACAAAGGACAGCCAAGAACACTTTATTTTTCTGGAACTATTGTTGCTGCCAAGGATATTTCCTATTTTCCTCTGAACCACTGGATTTTTTCACAGAATACCTTTTGCCCACTCTGTGTTTTCCAAGCCCTGCTGCTAGAGCCTGTAATAATAAGTATTCCTATTACTATTATGATGATGATGATGTCTGTTAAGACTTTCTTCCAACTTAGAAGGTGCTGCTCTGAGTTGTGTTTGGCCAGTGTTTGTTTTCTGCTGTAGACTGAGAGAAAGAAAAGCAATGGTAACTTTTAAGTTAAAAGAAGGGCCAGTTCCCCTGCAGCTGAGAAAAAAAGCATTTGTTCAGTTAATTTGCAAAGTTATAAAAATCAACCTTTCTACCTAATCCAAGAAAGCATTTCTAAAGTGCTTGTTTTCTACCACCTCTTCTAGGACTGAATTTTTATCAGCAAGTAAAACTAGTGAATTTCATCAGAAGAGAAATCCATCATTGTCGTTGTTACATTTGCCAGGAGAAATTTCAATCTAAAACAGAATTGATAAGTCATATGGAAGAGACCAAACACATTACATTCCTGCCAGCCAAGTCGACATGGGATCAACCACAGTAAGAGCTAACATGTTCCTTCCAGTATTTATGCTGCCAGTTGATGTCATCTTTAAAGAATTAACCCCAAAGTTCTGGGTTGACACTCCTGCAGTGCCCAGAGCTCCCCAGAGATTTTCTTGGCCCAAATGAAGTAATAAATGGTCTCAGAGCTATTCAGAAGTAGAAATCCCTCTCCTGTCTGAAATGCAAAGGAGCACAGGAACTGTTCTTCCAGGTGCATCCAGGATGCAACATCCCCATACATTATCAACTTGTCTGTGCTAGCAGGTTGATATGCTAGAGGAGTTTCCTGTTGCTAAGTTGTCTGTATTGCAGAATTGTCTTATGAACAGTCATGCAGTTCAGTGAAGGGCGTAAATGATGCACCGTGAACATTTCCCCTCCTACTGGAGCCAAGGTTGGAAGTGCCCCATGCTGCCATCTCAAGTGCCCCATTTCCCCAAGGGCACTTCATGCCTGGAAAGGCTCCTGGCACCTAGTAAAGATACATGGTGGACGAATGGTCAGAGAAACAAACTGAACCCTTCCACACCACATATACACTGTATGGATAGATCCACAATGTCTACCTAATTTTAGGTATCAAAATCTTGTTCACTCTTGGTTTTCTTTATGGGAAATGGAAAGTGTCGCATGACACTAATTCAGATTTTAAGAAGGATATGTCTTCATAGGCAGTAGAGTACAAGGCAACCAGTGTCTTGACTTAAACATTTCAGTTCAGCATTTGATGTTGGATGAATCTGGCTGTGACAGTATGTAGATAAACAGGGGGAAGGACCTGTCTGTTTCCATCCCTTCTGCTCTCTGCCAGACTGTTCCAAGATGTATGGCAGGCTGATTGCTCACAATCCAGACAACCAGACTTTGTTATTTTTCCTTTTTCAAATCTAATCTCATAAAATGTGCTCAGATTCTTTGAAACAAAACATGTGACGTAGAGTAATATTCTAATTCATTGAATCTTGTTGTTTTCAGGTATTATTTTCCAACCTATGAAAATGACACACTCTTGTGCACACTGTCAGACAGTGAAGATCTGACAGCTGACAATAGTAGTGAGGATGTCCCTGTTGTAAGTGAAGATACATGTAATCTAAAAGCTCTTAAACAGAGCAGTGTTTTAAATCAGCTCCTGTATGAAGAGGAAAGAAGTCAGGAGAAACTTTGGCCTTCAGTTACCATCACTGACCTTTGATTGGTTCACCTCCAAGACAAAAAAAAAAAAAAACACATTATTTTATGAAAGTATGAGTATGGTTTACCCTATAAATGTACTGGGTAAATAGTACCTGAATGGGAATGCTAAATAAAAAATCATGTGTAAACATTTTTGGTTTATTTTCACCTAAGTTCTTACTTTATTTTAAAACTCAGTGCCAGATTTTCTGCTTAGTTCTCAGAATAATTTAGGCATTACTTACAAAAAGGTTTTTGTTCTTTTTTTTTTTTCCGTAATATATCAGGTAGTTAAGGACATCTTGTGCAAGGCATGAAAAATTGAGATTGATTTATGTCATATATTAAACGATTGTTTTGATACATGAGCAGCTGAGTGAGACTGCTATATGTTGTTATTGCTGTTAAAGAGCATATGGAAAAGAATCTGAGTTCAATTCTTGGTCTGCTACTTTTAACTTTAGACCTTCTTCAAAGTGAAAATGGATTCGGCTATGTTTATTATTCATCGGTGTATTCATAAGATGTGCAGTGCCTGTTCTGAAAACTGGCTGAGAAACCTCAGTCAAGCTTTACTTGGCCCATATCTGCTTGCACAGTGTGCTCCAGATTAGGAACATCAAAAAGGAGCAGTGCTGTCGTGCTTGTACCAAAGATCCAAAGAATTTATACCAGGCTTCTTGAATGATCATAGGTGTAAGTAAGATCATAGGCATTTTTTGGATTGAGATTCAAAAAAGAGCAATGCAAACATTTAAGTTTTTAAACCTCTCAATCGAGGTGTGTGTTTAACCTGCCATAATGCTGTAGTATTGAAAGTTCTTCAAAAGGTCTTCAGTATGTCCAGAAACACTTCAGTCTTGCCAGGGTGAAGCAGCTCAGAGCATAGGTCCCTATAGAATGACGCAAACTAGATTTTTCCTGCCTCTTTTTCTCCTCTGAGATTTTACTGAAGAAGCAGTCCCAGAGTTCATACTTGGCTTTTTGAAATATCAGGAACTGTTTTCAAATTCGGTAGCGTGTTCCTTTTTCTTTAGCTCAGTGCTAGAGCACTTGCCCAGAATGTGGGAGCCTGTGTTTGAGGTTCGGTTATCCGCCTGAGAAGATTCAAAGCCACAGTCCTGTCTTCTCACAGCTCTGACTGGCAGAGGCTGCTGTCAGTAAGAGCTGTTGTTTTTCACCATACGTTGATTGAGAAATAGACACAAGCTCCAGGGAGGGGAGCAGGGGTTAAAGCTCAAGCCTTGGCCCATGTTCTGACAAGCTTCCATACCCAGCCACATTCACCCTGCAATGTATCTGCATCTCCTTCTTTACATTTTAATTGAACCTGCTCTCTCATGGCACGACCTATCATCCACTAGCTCCTCTCCCTTTGCTTCCTTTTTATTTATTTTTTTTCTTAGGCCCAGATGTAAGGACCTAAGGTTTTACCTTAAAGTAAAACAACAGGATGCCAAAAATGTACTGAGAAAGATAACAATTTCTGACTTTGCCAATAGGAAATGGGATAGGAGTGATTCAGGAGGTGCTGAGAAGGATACAGACATAGTCCTTTCTGCATTGACTTGGATTAAACTGTTCCGAAAATTCAGGAGGAATGGTATTTTTAAATTTTTAACATCTGACCATATTAAATGAGCTATAGTCTGTATTTTTCGCATTTCCAAGTCTTTTATTTTCATGCACTAAGAGGCTGTTGGTATTGATTTTCCTAATAGTTTTCTTCCCAAGCAGTTACTTTGTCCTAAATTAGAAGTTAATTCAGCTCCTTGCTTTTCCAGTCAGATTCTCAGCTGAGGTGGGAGTAAGAGTTAGTTGGGTTTACATGATAAGGGTGTGTTGAGCAACAGAAAAACTCAGCAGGAGAGCTATGGCTAAGTCAGCAGCACGTGGGTATGTTTTATAGCAAGGCCATCCATCTCAGAAGGGCACATTAAAGGGAAGATGAGAATTTTATTGAAATATCATAAAGTGAAATGGCAAAATGTTTCCCAATCACGAGGAATGTGATGCTGAGTCACTCAGATCTCTGCAAAATGAAGTCAAGAATGTTAATATCAGCAATATGGGATGGCTTCCATTCCTAATTGAAATTTGAAATAATTTATCAGCACAGAATTACAAGAGTATCTTAAGAAAATTTTTATAAATTTTATCAGTTGCTTGTCTTTTTTTGAGTAAAAAGGAAAAGGTAACTAGAAAAAACACATAGCAGTATAACTATTTACTGAAGATACATGGAACATGAGGAAGCAGATTAGAGTTGATCTTGTTGCTTTGAACGTGCACAGCAGGTAGAAAAGTAGGTTTAAAGTCTCAGTAGGTTCACAAAGTTGGGATACATTTTTGGGTAAAAGTTGAGAATCTTAATTTAGCACAATGCTGCTTAAAGGATTTTTGAGAACATACCGTATTTGTATCTATAATGGCCATATTTTTCCCTGGGCATTTATGTCCTCAAACAAATGCACAGCCAGTATCAGTGTCTGTTTTAAAGATGAAGTGTAATCTCTGCTGCAAGCTAGGGGATGCAGTTATGACTGCAGACAACATGCAGGTCAGGTACAATATGAGCAAATACTGTACTTCTAACAAATAGTTTTGCCATAAGTTGCCAAACATGTTAATTAGTATAAGCCAAGCTGCACTGTTTTAAGCCGAACACACATTTCTTACCACAAGGTTTACTCAGAGCCTAGTTTATAAATCTCAGTTACATTCACGCACTCCCATGGGTTAACACTCTAGTTTAGACGTTTCTGAGTCAAAAGGGGAGAACGGCCTGTGTCCTGGTGACCAGTGCTCTCCCCTGCCTTGTTTGCACCTGCCTTTGTGAGGTCTTGGCTGTTTCCAGGTTCTGTATTGCACTCATCTGGCATGCTGTGAAGGAGGCATCAGTGGCTGCTCCCAGGTGGCTAAACAGGAGCTGAAATCAAAATACTGAAGCTCAGCCTCTGAGGTGGCTTTCTGCTGCTGCCATCCGTCAGATGGCTTCAGACCTGTGGCTCGATCTCTGCTGGTGAATGGTTGGTACAGTGTCTCTCTCCCAATTTACAGAGTATTTCAGTTGATCTAAATCTGAAAAAAAAAAAGTAGTGAATTGTGAACAGAAGTACAGTTATTTTCTTCAAAGATTGTTGGTTTCCACACTTGAGTGCCAGTCCAGAGTGGACACTGGGTATTTTGCAGTCCTCAGGAACAGCTACATCTACTGCCACTGAGCAGCACAAATTTCACAACTCCATTGTTGCACTGTCAAATGATTTTGTGTTATTTATATCTGTGTTATTTATATCTGTATTTATATCTGTCAATATATATGTATATCAACAGAGAAGATGGAGAAGGAAAGGTCCCTGAAGAAAAACTGTTTTTCATAGAGGCAACATGACAACTATTTTGCTTTTCCCAGGAGTTGTGGTGCAGTTGGGATGCTTTTTTTGGTTTTAGGTACAATAGAAAGACTGAAGTATGTATGGTTAAATTATGCCCTCATCTACCCCTGCCAGATACATCAAGCTTAGGTAACAGTTCTCACATGGAACAAGGATTTGCAGCCTTGGAATGAGTTACAGCTGCCTTGTAATGGTCATTAGAAGTGCAGTGCAGTCAACTGCGCTGGTTGCATGAAGGCCCTTGTTCATGTCGTTATTTGTTCCTTTCTTCCATGAGCACTGAATATAGCCATTATCCTCAAGGAAACCATTTTTTATTAGATGTTTTCTGCTACTAAGCCATGCTTAATTTGTCTTCTTCCACCTATGGAAGTTATAGCACCTTTTGAATTTGATTTTTCATACACCTCAACCCTTGCTCATGAAGATGCAGTTTAGGTAACTCTTTTAGAAATGACTGTTCTACCCAAGTTTGACACCTGTGATAAATTCATTCTCTCCATATTATAACCAGGGAAATTTACCATATTTGTAACATAAATTTCTACTTAGCATCAGTCATCTTTACACAGGTAGAAATGAAAGCATTTTCCTAGCACAACTGTTCTCCCCACCTGGTTTACCATTCAGGGACCAAAGAGCTGCTGGTGTTTAGGTGATTACATATGAGCATCTAACCAACGGGCCCTGTAGGTTCCGGAGACTCCTTCAGCTCACCAAAGTAAACATCAAAGACTCTTTTCAGTTCCTTAACCACACACATGTCATAAGAGGTTGCGGAGGCTCCTTCTCTGGAGATCTTCCAAACCCGCCTGGATGCCACCCTGTGCCACGTGCTCTGGGTGTCCCTGCTGGAGCAGGAGGGTTGGACTAAACGATCTCTAGAGGTCCCTTCCAATCTCAACCATTCTGTGATTCTGTGAGATGCCCAAAGATACTGTTACCTCCAGCTGCCGCTCCAGGAGGGTGCTGGTCTCTTCGAGGTCCTGTGACAGTTCTGGCAACTGAGCATGAACATTTCAGATACCTTGAAACATCTCAGACAGCATTGGATGATAAGTTGAAGAAGCCAAAGCCAACATCAGTGACTAAATCTCTCTTTTAGGCTGCATTAACTTGGGCTTGAACTGGGACCCAGTCTTACATTTGTTCACCTACATCTGAACTAAATTTCGTTTATTGTTTCAGAGCTGAATCCCACCCCAGGGTTACAGAATTCATTTAACCCAAAGGTGGACATCCATGTGGATCAGATGATTTGCCTTCTGGAAAATGCCCAAAAGGAGAACGAGTTTGATAGCTACACTGAAAGTATCCGAAACTACTGTGTTAGTCTGTGCCTCTCTATTCACACAACAGCTGTTGGGACAGGAGGGAAGTTTCCTTTAGGCACATATGGCCATAGATTAATTTATTGTAATGGATCTAACCACTAAAGAGCAGCAGAAGTGCACCACAGGATACAGAATATATACATCCTTCCCCGATTGAAGGAATCTCAAAGACACTCACCTATTAAGTAGATGTATTTTAAAGAGGAGACAAGAAGCTGGACAGGTATCCAAGGACAGCTCACAGCATCTCTGATGCCACTGCGCTATTGTGTCTGCACTGTGTATCACCAGAAGTGCCTCCTGAGACTGAACAAAGCAAAAAGACAGCAATACCAGTCCCGTGATTTCCCTGGGGAAGGTGGCGCAAACCCGAACAGCCCACTCCCCCATTTCCAGCCCAATACTGCTTTCTTTTCTTTTTTCCCCCCACACACATTTCTCAATATACTTTGGCTTATAAGCATTTTGTGAAAAGAACTATCTTTTTTTATTATTACTATTTTTTCCAACTCTGCACACTGCCATGAGATTGAGACTGATAGTCACTATTACAATGAAATGTAATGACTCTGGAATGACATCCCAAAAAATGAGCTATAGTTTGTGGTGATTAATTTAACCTGGCTCTTGACATAGATTATAACAGTCTTGGTACTAACTCATCACAGAGGAAGCATTAGATAACACTAAAAATAGCAGGTATCCCCTCTGAGTGCCTTTGCAAAGAGTTTGCAACTGTACAAAACTAGGGCACAAAAGACCCCTGCTGAAGTGTGACCCTTTCTGCCGCAGCACTCACATAAATAAAGGAAAACAAAACACCACCAGGGCTTAGGTGTGAATGCAGTCTAGGGGTGTTGCTGTGAGGTGTGAAACCTAAACCAGATACCAGTCGTTGCTAATTACGGTTTCAATACTTTCAGGTTGCTAGTTCTTTTCACAAGTCACCTATCTGGCTCTACTGCCAAAAAGCACAAGTAAAAGGAGTCTCGTTCTGAGAAGTAAGGACACGCTGCTCTCTGTCCGCACTTACCAGGCTCATGTGCCTGCCAGGGCTGGCATGACTGCCAGCTGGTCGTACATTAACTGGTAAACTGAAAACCTATTTCTTTCTTTAGTATCAACACATGCTTCCAAACTTAAAACTGTTGTGCAGTGCGTTACTGTGTCACGATTTTGTGATACTGTACGTAGGACGCAGGGAAGTCACACACACAATCACAGAAAGGTTGAGGTTGGAAGGGACCTCTAAAGGTCATCCAGTCCAAGCCCCTGCTCCAGCAGGGTCACCTAGAGCACATGGCCCAGGGCGGTGTCCAGGTGGCTTTTGAAGATCTCCAGAGAAGGAGACTCCACAACCTCTCCGGGCAGCCTGTTCCGGTGCTCTGTCATCCTGAATGCTTCATCAGAATAATCACAGGCAAAGCCCCACCAAGCATTAGGAAACATTTTTCATTCCTGTGCTTTCTGGACATCCAGGACACCGCAGCAATAAGTGATTTAGGAACCCCTGGTGACTCATCAGAGAGACTCGGTCCGTGCAAACTGTCTGCCCTGGCTTTGCAGATCTGAGCACTGCTTTAACCTCTGGGTGGTTTTAGCTTCAGATTTCCCGTTCTGTTTTGGCTCGGTATGTAATCCTCTGGTGCATGCCTGGCTTGATACCATTTACAGAAATACTGCTGTGCGTCCTCACAAATATTTGACCCGTTTTAATAAACTCTCTGTGCTGCGTGAGATTTTAGTTGGAGCATAAATGAAATAAACAGCAAATAAGCAAAGACAGAGGTTGGCATTTGGGAAGAAGGATGGTGAACATGCAACAACGCAGGGCTCCCATATTTTTATAGGCAGTGCAACCTGCTGTGAATCCTTCGTCAAACGGTACCTCACGGCACCTCAGGGACACAGGGAAACAGCAAGCTGGGATGTTTGTGTTTGTGGGATAATAGCTACCAAACAAAAACGTCACAAATAAGATTCCAATGCAGCTTATGTGTATTAGCCCAGTTCTTATGTTTAAAGGGTGCCGAAATCACAGCTGAAATATTTAATCATCCAGGAAAAACAAACTTCATTTTAGGGGGACATCCATCTAGAGAAACAAAAGTTAGACATTAAAAGATAGTATATTTTAAAAAGAAGTAGTATCTTCCATCTTATTTGCCATTACTTGAGGTTTCCAAGCACAGAAGGGATATATGGAGAAGATCCCCCAATTTCAGTTTTCCAAGTACTCCACTGCATACTAGAAAAGAACGATTTTCTGTAAGGTAAGAAGTCACTGTATGGTGCAGTATGGCCGTGTTCTGTAACAGGCAGATCATTTTAGTGCCTTCTAGCCTTGAAAGCTCATGAGTTTACAGAGATTAAAAGATAAAAGTGTAAAATATGGCAAGTCTTTTAACATTTAATTTAACCATTAATGTGTTTTGTAAACAGTCTCCATTTAAAATCGTATTTCTTCAAGAAATTTCCAAGCACAAGTTTAATATTTTCCTCATCATATATATAATACACATATATATAAATATATATATATGGAAGAAAGATTCCCTTAAGTTTATGTTATTGCATATACCCACCCTTTGCTTCAGGACAGAAAAGTTTCTGAGTAAGACGGGACTTTTCTCCCCACTCCAGCTGCTGGCTGGACGGGATTCTCTGCTTACAGTGAATGTGACAGTGCTTTTGTTTATATTCTTCTCTTAACCAGAGGCCTAGGCTTTTTTTTTTTTAATGTGCACTGAAGCAGGGAGCTGAAACGACAGGCAGATGGGCAGCATGGCAGGTATGCAGGCAGTGACCGTGCTCATCGGTTAGCAGCCCTGATATCGCCTCTGCAGATATAAAAATGAAAAATCTTATTAAATTCATTCTAGTCTGATTTTTTTTTTGAGAGAGAGATTTCAGCCCAGTGGCTGCTGGAAACCGCAGCAGTCCCAGGCTGCTCCCAGCTCGAGGCTGTTTCCCTGACTGGGAGGCAGTTTGGGATGCGGGAGCCGGTGGAAGCGACGCCACGGGCAGGTGCTGCAGGTCTGGGAGGGGGGACAGGGACACGAGGTCCCCTCCTCGTGGCACCTTCGCTCCTCCGGGGGTGCTGAGCTCCCCCCATTCACACAACTGCTCCCGGGCACCTCCAGGGCCTCGCGGAGGCCGTGGCAGCTGGCGGGGCCGCGGAGGGGCGCCCGCCCCGCGGCCGAGGCGACAGCAAGAGCCCGTTTCCTGCCTGCGTGTGGGATGATCCAAGCAAAAAGCAGCCGTGGCATCTTGCAAAAGGACCTCAGTAAATCAATAATGATAAATCATCTACTAATCTATCGGGCATAATGATGTCTGGCCGCAATGTAAACAGATGACCGTGGGGTTCATCTGCTGTGCGGGCTGTGAATTAATGCTCTGGTGGCTACAGAAGAGTAGAAGAAATCTGGATTTCCCTAATTTCAAAGAACAAATTGCAATTTCTTCCTTAAAATCGCAGAGCTTTTACATCTGCCTATGAGAAATCTGCCTCTCTCCAAAATACCTGATGTTTTTGTGCAGGTGTTGAGAGTGGTCGCTGCTTGCTATTCTGATTTGTAGTGTGCTTAACTCCTTGGCCCATTGAATATAGACAGCAACTGAAACAGGCTTAGCTTAGTCACATGATGCTAAGGGAGCCATCTGTTTAAAAAGTGGTCCAATAAATCTCATTTTCAGTCATTGACTTAAAATACCCTTTGGCTTTAGCTCCTTTTGTTCTATTAACTTGCTTTATTAATTATTTTTATTTGTTTTTTTCTTACATTACATTAAAAGTAGGAAGCTCAGACTCTGTAGCTAAGCTGAAATTTGAAAAAGCCACAAGCCTTATAATCATGGTACAGCTTGAGATGCAGGATCGAAGGCACGTGACATGCTAATAAATGCTTTTTTTCCCCTACAAAATAATCAGAAATCTTGGGAGGGGAGGAATTGAAATATATGCATTTTTTTATTATTATCCAAAATTAAACTTAACTTCATTTTTCCGCAATGGGAATCATTGCTACATCAACATACTGAATTGCTACTAAACACTTAGCACGTATCAAGAATTTATGAAACTCATGTAACTTGCTTACATTTCATTACCACAAAATACACTAAAACACAAACATAAAGCTACACAGCATATTGAATCTTTCCTATAGTTTTTCCTTCCTTTCCTACCCTGCAATGAGCCCTGATGTCCCAGACCTCTTATAAGGTGCTCTAGGAGCCTCGGTTCCCTCTGATTTCAAAGGAGTTGCAGCGTACGGTGTCAGTGGCCAAACACATTCCCTCCTGTTCCTGACTGCTGCGACCAAGAGTTCCAGTGTGTGAGGATATAACGAGCGGCGCTGGATTTTTAATGACAAAGTGCTATGCACCACTGTCATTACCTGCAAAACCCATCGAGGGAGGCAAAGGCGGCGCTTGTCTCCGCTCCCTGCTTCGCGGTGGGGTGACCCCAGCACTGCAGCCTCCAGCCCTTGGCATCCCGTTGCCCTTTCATTTTATGGCAACTTGCCCTGTGCAGAATCCTCCTTTCCCCGTGGCCGGGGAAGGCTGTGACCTCTGAGAGCGCAGGAGGAGGGATAAAGCCTCCTGGCTCCTTTTTTATGTGTGTTGTTTGTATTCAGCCTTCTCCCCTTGGCAGCTCAGCATGGATTTTTATCCTTGCCTCATCAGATCATTAGGGGACTGTGGTCACATGGATCACTGTCAACCTGAGACCTTCTTAATCTTCCCTTCCCCTTGGGGGGCAATAGATAATCTGCCCGCCGCAGCACAGCCCGGGCACTGCTCACTCTGTTCCCTCTGCCCGTAGCCTGCTAATAGAGCAGTTTGTACACACGCACAGAGTAATTTTCGCTTCTAAGTGAAACCTCAGAATGTAATGGCTAAATCCACGGATTTGGGTGCTTTAAAATGGACTTTAGCAGAATGATCCCAGCTCCTGTGACCGTTTTCTCCTCCAGTGACCGTTTATGGATTTTACATCAATCCGAAGCGGGGCTTGCCCCTGCCGCAGACCCCGCCGCCCCGCACGCCTCCGCGGCCAGAGCAGGTGGGTCCCCAGGCTCGTGCAAGGGTACTAACCAGGACGCGGTTTTGCCCACATTGTGAAAGAAAACAGTGACCACCCTTCTGTCTTTTAAAACTAGACGAAAACACCAACCCCAGGGCATGCAAAGGCCTCCACATCCCCCAAGGAGAAGAGGTGCCTGCCCTCTCCAATCAGGCAATCGCATTTTGGTGAGCAAAGGCTTTTTGGACACAGGCCTGGAGGCGGGGCCCGGAGCAGCGGCTGCAGCCATGTTGCGGCCTCTCCAGCAAGCGCAGTTTTAGCACCGGTTCCCCACCCCTGCTCCTGTGCAGACCGGCCCCGCAGCCAGATGTGCACGGGGGAAGCCGTGTGGAGCGGCCCCCGAGCTCCAACACAGGCCCCAACGGTGCCTGTGGCCCTGCAGAAGAGCCGAGTGGCTCAGGGCTCCGCGCAGCTCTCTCCTGGCAAAATACTGCTTAACTTGCCAAAGTCTTCCAGCAAATTGCTATAAAGAGCAAACGTGATGGAGCACCTGCCACAAATTTGCTATTATTTGACTTAACAAACCACAGAGGTCTCTCGTGGCTTTCTCCACACGGTGTTCTGGTTCCTATTTAAAACTGGCTTTGGCCCGGGTGACATACTGCAAACTGCTTTGCTTTTATAAAGTTCACTCCTTCTGGCTCCGCATTCATTACTGTCATTGAACACATCCGGAGAAACGCAGAAACAACTGCTTCTTCCACAAACTTATTCTGAAAAATCAAATGTGATGTTTTGACAGAAACCTTTGCTTAGCATGCAAGAGCTCTGAAATCAGCTGCTTAATATGTCCGAGTGGACAAACTACAAATAGGTGCCAGCTTTCTCTCAGTATTGAATAATTTAGATCAAAACCACTCTTTCACAATTCTTAGCGAGAAAATAAAAATGAATTTGCATCTTTTGCAAGATAAATTTGCATCTTTTACAAAGCAAAAAGGCCCTCACTGAAATAGCAACACTGAGGTGTGGCAGCTCCACAGGAATACGCAGGAATACCACAGACCAGGAGTATTAAATTTTGGAGTGGAAATGCAGCTCCCTGAGAAGTTTCACCTATGTAGGCTCACACACATGGTGTATGATTTTGCTTTTCTTGCTCATGTTAGAAGCAGATCCCAGAGGCCCTGGTTGGAAAATCTGTATCTCGGAATCCAAGAAGATAGGAAAGGTCCAAGTTTGTCCCTTCCTAGTCAGTGGAATGAAAATCTATATTATTTTGAGTAAACTTTATGCATAGAATACGGTAGATATAATGTATTGCTCCTTTATCACTTTGCCAAAAGCCCCTGCATCCAGCCATACATTGATTTTGTCATATATGCTGCCTGGCCATTTATTTTAATGAAGTAAGCTTTTATAAAGACACCAACCTGGGTCATTGAACTCAAATCATTCTTCAAACAATTTAATTCAGTAATATTAACGGAAAGCTCAAAGCGTTGTGAATCACAGCTAGGCCTGGTTATCTTTTATTCATTATTCTGCACATTATTGATTGCATCTTTTGCTCATTTGTTCAAAGAGAGTTCAACTGCATTTAGCCACTGAAAGTTTGGACCATCTGACAGTTGGCCGGGAGTTTTCTTTTGGAGCCCTCATCACTGTGCACATTTGTTGGCTTTCAGAGAACAGCCCGTACCAAGGGGTGAGACGTGGTATCTGCACCAGCTCGCCCTGCGGTTTCTTCAGGCAGCAGCTGGTGCAGAGAGAGCGCTTAGGTCCTGAGGACATCCTTTGACTTGAATGTGGAGCTGGTGTCACCAGCCAAGCTCTTTGTAGTGCCAGCTATTTTGGTATTTTGTAGTTCATTTACAAGGAATAAATCATTATCTTTCTCCCTCTACCCAAAGCATTGCCATGTTAGAGAGTGAGCAGATCGGGGCTTTTGAGAGTGCTGCTAGCAAATGCTCATGGTTTTACTCATGTTAGTAAATCAAGCAGTCGCTTTATTATCTGCTGATAGTTCTTTTTCTTTCAGCAGCCTCATGAAACACTTCAGGCACTTTGGTGAGGGCAGCAGTCAGATGGTATCTCCCCACCTTCCTTACTTTGGTGCAATGCAAGCTGACGCGGGCCATGCGGGCTGTGAGCGAGCAGGGCCGAGCAGCTGCACTTTCTGTTCCGGTGAGCACTGACAAGATGTCTCAAGGAAACGACAAATCCTTACAGTATTTGTGCCTTTTCCTTGAAAAGGTAGGTTTTTCTAGCTAAAGCCTCAAACACTTGCAACCTATAATCTCCATGCTGATGTCAGTTTATTTTGTAGTGGAGGGAAAAAAGAGCGTTGCAGTCAACAAAACTGCTGCTCAAAAGGCAAAAGCAGTTTAACACATGCTGTAGGCAACACTGCTGTCTTTTCTGTCTCATTTACAGGACACTGCTGAAGTGCAGTTCCTAGAACTAGGTAGTGTCTTCATCCATCAGCATGACTTTTATTCATGCATGGGGCAATTTGGCAAAGTTATTTTCTTGCAGATCGTGTTTGCTGAGAATTTCAAAAATACCAAAGCTCTGTTGATATCTTTCTCGGGAGTCTTTTTGTATGAACAGGTGTCAGCAGCCTCTTTTAAGTCCAAGAGGCTTCTTCTGCCATTATCAAGTTTTTTGTATGTAGAATGTATTTTTTATCAGGGGATATATTTGCCAAGAAACGTAAAAGAAAAGTACTAAGGTGCACCTAGCTTGCCTTCTCTAGCGAGCTCATGGAATGTCTCCTGAGTATTGGGAAAAAAGATTAATGGTAGGGTTTTGTTTTAAGTTTTTTTTTTCTACTCTCCAAGGGAAAAAAGCTGGATTCATTTGCAGGACTGTTTGCTTATGAACAAAGATATACTGAGGGAAAGACCAGGTCAGGTTTTTTTTTCAAATTTGTTTCTGAACCTTTTATTATTATTTCCCTGTAACTCACAATGTTTTTGTGCTCTTTCCTTGGCCTATTCTGAGGTATCATGTCCTTAAGGAAGAGGAACAGACAGAAGAATGAGACAGATGGAGGTTTTATAGCCTAGGTTGAAACCCTATTTATCCTCAGTCTTTGCTTTCTAGGTGAGTTTCTTTGATTAGGCAGGCCAAGGCTTCAGTGATTCACTCCTCTTTCACTGAAAAATATTTGAAAGTCTTGATATTACATTAGCCAGTTTAAACAACATTATTATATTATTCATACTGCTACTCTCTCCCTTGTCCCCGTCACATCTCAATCCTACTTAGATCCAGAGCTGTGAGATTCAGAATATAACCATATATATTGTGGAGTGCTAAAATACCACGAGTGCCTTCTGTGCTCCAAGTTAGGTACTTGCATAATCTAAACATCAACCGACAGTATTGGCTCCCAACTCCTTTCGGGCGTTGGATAACGGAATTCTCTGGTGTTTCATGTGCAGGTGTCACCCGCTCGTGGCTGGGCTCAGCCACGTCACGACAGGAGGCGGCACGGAGGCGCACACGCTGCGCCTGCGGGGTAACGTTATCAATCCCACACGGGCCTCTCTTCCCGGGAGCGGGGAGAAGGGAACCAAAACAGAGTCCTGAGGCCGTCCTAGAGGGCTCAGTGTGAGCGTCACACTACACTGCTCACGGTTTATAACTCACAGGGTAAAGCTGAACTCAAAATTTAATAGTAATTTCACAAACTATCTGGAGTCCTTTAAATTATTTGCAGCTTCAAGGAATTACAACTTGGTTTTGCTTCCAGCCATTAGGGCATCCTTCACTAATTCTACTACCAGCTAGATCAGATCCTCTGAATTACTTAAACGTTACTGTCTCCATTTTCTCCTAAACCAAGTAGATGATAACATCATCTTCCCCTCTCCACGGTATTTCATTAATACATTCGACTATTTGTTTCAAGAATAGACCCTATTCTATACTACTATGTTAACAGAAGTTGTTGGATGCATAGTACAAAAATAATGTGGAAGCCCACATTTGGCAAAAATTCCAGTTCAAACCTATGCCCGTGTAGATAAAATTGTTCTTCAGAATTTTCTGTAGGTCATTTAGGCACTTGTCGACATGTTAAGCCCATTAATCAAGCAGGGAAGCTGCTCTGCTCTTCTCACAGTTTTTCCTGCTTGGGTGAACCTGGAGTGATGAATCAGTTGTGTTCTGCTGATGAAAAGCATTTTTAAGCATTATTCTGCATTTTAAGGTCTTTGAATTAAATATGCTGCAATACTCAAATATATGGGCAGCAAAAGGGTTATATACCATATGTATATGGTAACCAACCATGGTAAAGACACCGTGCTCCCCAGGCACACCTCAGGAGTCAGGCAGCGACTGCAGGCCACTTCTCCTTGCTGTCTGTCTCTGCAGAAATTACACCTAAAAAAACTACTCCTATTCCCAGCATATGCATTTGTGCTCACACAGGACCATGCTCTGCCGCTGTTTTTACCTGGATGCTGAAAAGTATAGTATTTTTCCAAATACAGATATTAATCAGCAAAAGGAAGGGAATGTTGCTGCTACTTCATAGTTAGCCCATGGGAAATAGGAATCGCTCCATGTCATCCCTCAGGAGTTTTGACTTCAGTGAAACACACAGGGTTTTACATATGTAACTACTATTCCCTGTATAGCAAGAATCTTTGCTACAATAAAATAATCGTGCTGCTCTGCTAGCAGAGCTGTTAAAACATGGCTGTATTTCCAGGTTTTTAAACAAACATCTTTCTTTGCCAGCCCGCCCCAGGTTCTGCTTGGAGTTGAGGCTGGAAACCTTTGGGGCTCAGCCCGAGGAGGGCTCGTGCCCCTGGAGCACAGCACGTCTGCAGAGAGGCACGAGCCACGTCCGGAGCGGCGCTGCGGGGCGTCGCGGGAGGCCGTGCACGTGCTGCCCGCGCGGCGCCCGCCAGCCCTCGGCACGTGTGCGTCACAGAGTCACAGAGTCACAGAATGGTTAAGGCTGGAAGGGACCTCCAGAGATCATCTAGTCGCGACCGGCTTGGCCGCTGGAGAAACGCCTGTGCCCGAGGGAGGCAGGGCGAGGGCTGCAGGACGTGCGTGCCAGCCCGCTGTCCTCTGCTTAAACCTTCCTGCGCAGCCAGGCAGAGTGTTGGTCCTTTCCAAAAATAACCCCCACAGCTCTCCCTGCCAACAGACAGGGAGGCAGAGGATAAATCTTAATTTGCCAAGTCCTCTCTAAAAATCAATCAAACACTAGCTGCAGCGAGCAGCTTTTCTGCGGCTGCAGACAAAGTCATTAAGGCAGGAACATGAAGAAATATCCTGACACATGCCCAGGGCTGCACTAAAAAGTTTGTGTCCAACAGCAGGGCGCAGTTATATTGCTCGATTACTGTGAATACCCTGAAAATGGGGCCTCTCCAGCAATCAGGCATGCAAGTTAGGTGCAGGGCGCAGACTGCACACTGCTGGTTTGCAAATCAGGCACTACCAGCACAGGAGCAAATTAGGAAAACAACTGAGGCCGGGGCAGCCTGGATGCCTGTTTGTGAAACTCCTCTGCTGGGAAGGCGGCTCTGTGCCAGCTTTGCCTTTTCTATGATGTTTTCCTTTCAGGTTTGGGTCCACTGCCTACCTCTGCCTCTTTTGAAGATTTTTTTCCTTTGAACACTGCGTTCTTGCTTCCCAGGGATACAGAGCCATGGGAGCACCAGCAAAGGAAGCATTTGTAGCTCCAGCATCCCGAGTTCATTTCCTCAGGGTTCCTTACACACGTTCAAACCTCTCCCAGCCCCAGTCACGGCTGGGAGCAGTGTATTTGCCAGTTCTCAGCTTGCTCCAAGCATCAGCATCACCTACTTCTGCAAGGGAAGGGAATTACTTGGAAACCCATGTAGCAATTGGAGGCGGATTTCCTTAGAAAGGCAGAGAGGGTTTTTTTTTCTTTCTTTTTTCTTTTTCTTTTTTTTTTTTGGCTTATTTTCCTTAAAGAAACAGGATCACGTCTCCATTCTGCCTAAGCCGCCTCCGAGGTGCTTGCTGAGCTCGCTGATATCTACTGAACTAAATTAAATTCTCTTTGGGTGGTGACAGACACCTGGGTCCAGAATATGCATTGGCCAAGGAGGGGGGCTGCCACCGTCTGCGTTCGGAGCACAGACCTCCCTGTCCCTTGGGCCGCGCTCCTGAGCCAAGTCTTGCCAAGGGATGTCCCTCCTGGCCAGGGCCAGGCTCCAGTTTTCCCTTTTCCCGGGTAGTCTGGTGCTCCCGAGCTAGCCCAGGTGGGAGACGCACCTTCTGCCACAGGTGTTTCTGGGGGCAGATATGAATGTTGCGCAGGGCCCGGGTACTTTGATGCATCACTGGGCTCCTCAAACTCACCTCTCAGAGGCCATCTCACCCCAGGGCATCTGGGCCATGTAGAAAGGGTCCCTGGAAACAGGCCCCTGGTTGAGGACTGGCAGACAGGCAGAAACCACCTTCCCGGGCCATTTTCCCAGTGCTCCATAAGGACTGGGCACAACGGGGCAATTCAGCATGTGGCAACTACCACTTTGGAGAAGAAAAAAGAAAAAAAAAGATTTCAAAAACATTTATTTGGGTCAGCCATCTGCATTTCAATTTCCTCTGTTTATCTTGAAAGTATTAATACATGATAACAGAGACTGACAAGTGGGTATTGAAAAACTGCCTGTTTAAGCAAAGTGGCTGAATTACTGCAATGCTCTCTTATTATGTAAAAAAAAAAAAGGTACTTCAAAACAAAAAGTCAAATATTCTATTCAAAATTAAAATGTTGTCAAAATAGACCTTTTTTTGTAGTTTTAACCTAGTCAGCTTTCTCAACGGAGAAGTAGAATGCTGGAAGTTGCTGGTATGCATATATGTATATATGCGTAGGTACATGCTATATGTAGGTGTGTATATACATATATATACACACACAAACATATATATATACTATAGCATGCACCTGTCGAAGCCCCTGCCGGTGTATCTCCCTTAGGGAGGCCTTGCACAGAAAGGTGCAAGTCTGTGGCTGAAGCTAATTTTGATAAAGAGAGCAGATTCTGTTATTCCACAGCATCTACCTTTCTCTGTGCATTTTCACGGATAAAGACCTGCATGCTTTCAGGCATTATGGCTTTTTTGTTTGTTTGCTTAAAAGTTGAATATCAAGAATGAAATCAGTATGAGTGAGACCATGTGCCTGCAATCCATCCTCGGCTCTAAGGCTAAAACTGCTCCTAAAACAGCCCTGTACAAGAGAAAGGTGATGTGCATTGGCAGCTAAGGGGGATTGTTTTCACAGCTTTATATACAGTTACAAAAGTGTGTGTGTTGAAAGAGTCTCTAGAAGAAAAAATAGCATACAGTGAATTATTGTCTGTTAAATATGTTTTTGCATAATATAATTGCAAGTTACAAAGAACATATTTTAAGTCCTAAAATAATACTTTAGAGAATATTTTTAGACAAGTCTAAAATATGAAAAGCTGTTTTCTCTCTTGATCTCTCTCTTTTCTTTTTAATACAGCAATTTTAATTTCCTAACTCGATTTAAAACTAGGCCTAATGAAAAAAAATATAAATAGTTACAGGTTCTTCAAATGCCACAACTGCTCAAATCCTAAAACAAATGCATCAAAATAACACAGAGACAGTAAGTCCAGCATTACTTTAGTACATCAAACCAATAGTGTTTTTCCCAGATACCTGGTCTGGAAGAAGGCTGTCTGTCTTCAGGGGCAGCTTAAATAAGTAATTATCTTTCTCTTTCACTCAGCTAATAACTGACTTGGGTGTCTTTAGCAATCTGTTTCCAGTCTGTTTGGCCCTTTTGGGTGGGCTAATTTCTTTGTACAAATGAGACATTTAAGCCCTGCTCTTAAACAATAACTGATCATAATTGTCCTGTCTGTGGCACCATTTTCTTACCACGGGCAGTGGTAATGGAATAAAACAGGAGACTGGAATCTCTCAATTTCTCTGCAGGCACAGATGCTGCGCTGAGAAGGACTGGCCATGTGAGAAATCTTAAAATGAAAGAAAAAAATTGAATCCTTCATAAAACGATTGTCCTTTGAATGAATTTGCTGCATGAATCAGGAAGGTGGTGAAAACCCGTAGCACAATTCAGACCTTGAAATTGAAATAAATGGGACTCATTTCTTCTGCACTGCCAGGTCTCGAGAGGAGGGAGATGCCTGCAGGAAAGGATTCCTGCAGGAGACCCAGCACTGCGAGGCTCAGCTCCCTGCCCGGACAAGCTCGTTTCAGTTTGGTGAGTTTTATTCCTGGTGCAGACGGCTCCCCAGGGAAGACACCTCAGTGGCGCTTCGCCTACTCGGCGTGCGGTGCGAGCGAGGCACCTGGATGGCAAGGCCTCGCGGCCGCTGCTCCCTCTCACACCGTCAGCCTGGACATTCCAGGGCTGTCCATCAGGAAGCCAAAGCAGCTCCTGCCCCGCGGATGAGACTGGGCGTCCTCCCTCCGTGCCGCTGGCAGCCAAGGCCCGGGTCGCAGCATGTAGTGCGCCCGCCCCGGGTCATCGCCTCATGGCAGGCGCACATGGCGCCCGCAGCAGCTGGCAGCACCGCTGCCTCTGTGCTGCCCACCTTGCAATCTGGAGAAAACACAAGGATTTGCAAAGCTCCCTACTGCTTTATCTTTTGTTATTTTACTCCCTGCAAACCCCACTATACAAATGGGATGATCCTTCTTACAGCTTTCTCTACCAGCTGGATGATGTCTATCAACCTACATAGTTCTGCCAGCCACTGAATTCCCTTTTTTACCTTCCTGAAGGTATGTTCCTTCCTAAAAAAACAGAATGGTTTTAAGTAGCATGTTAAGCCACTACTATTCCACTAGTCCCTCTTGAAGGGTTGGTTTGACAATTCTGAAGAGACACAATAGTTATTCGAAATGGAACAAACACTCTTGAAAGTCTTTCAGAGCCTTTTAATTCTGCTCTTGCCTTTGGATAGGCTTCCCCAGCATTGAAGATGTCTTTGGGTCTAACCGGAGCATTTTGTGGCACCCGCCAGAGCTTTTCCCCCACACACTCTGCTGTTTTTGCACTGAGACACCTGGATTTCTTTCAATGGGAGGAAAGAGGTGTGAGCCATTAGTTTTTAGGACACCACCAGGGTGATTTCCCCATTGACTTTGGCCTTTGCATTCCCTCTGCCCCACAGCATCGGTTTGGCTCATCCCTGCTTGGCTGATGCTCCCACGTGGACCTGCACTGATCAGTCAGTTTGCCAGGCAAACTTTCCAGCATCACAGACATGGATGTGCCCTACGTTGCATTTCTACGACGTAGGAGACAGCAGTATCTGTCTCCTCTGTCAGGCTTCTTTCTGCTGCCGGTAGTGCAGCTCCTGGGCATTGGAGCTGAAGGGAGCCAAGGGAGAAAAGGAAGCTAGATTACAAAAATATTGCCACAATACACGCCAACAGGCACTTGTAGCCTCTACAGTTCCCAGGCAGCCACATTAGCAGGGCTGGAGAGTTGAAAAGGGAAGCCACAAGTGAAACGAGGGTAGTGCTAGAGGAAAGACATGGGGGCTGAGTGCAAGCGCCTTGCATATGGGAGATCTGTGCTCCCCCTCCTGCTTGGCAGTCCCTCTCCTTTATACTCCATTTATGCTACATTAACTATTTATACGAGATCGCTTTGTCCCCTTTGCAGTCAGTGTGCGTTCACTCAATCTGAGACCTCAGGGCTGTCTGCTGAGGCTCCAGAGCCACAAGAAAACCCCTATGGGCAATTGTTACTGTGAGAGTTTCAGTGGAGCAGGTAAAAAGAGTTTAAGTAAGAGCCTTATTTTTTTTTTCTGCCTGCCCTCTCTTACTTATGTGCCATACGAATTCATTTAGATAAGAATGTCAACATATGCTTGAAAAATAGATGTGGGACTGGAGAGAGCCAACTGCATGTCATATTTGTGGATTGTGAAATTCCTTTTTGCCCATGCAAGGAGACTGCGAGGCGCTGCTGTCCCTGCGCGGAGCCGTGCACGGTGCGGTGCTGCTCCCTGTCGGTCTGTGCATCGCAGGGGCCCCGGCGCCGTCTCAGCACAGTGCTAGGCAATTTATTCTTATATTAAACCTTCCCTTCAGACAAGCTGACACAAAATGCCAAGTAGAGAAAGATGGGAAATCAAGGGAAAAAAAAAAAGAAGAAAGAAATTGTCTCTTGCAGAGACAGTGTGACCTACAAAGGTGAAAAGGAAAAAATGGATTCTAAAAGCAGGCAAGATTGAAGTGTTCTCACTAACTAGTTAGTGGGTGGAAGCAACAGGAAAAAATATAATAATGAGCAGGCAAGGAAAAGAGAACAAGGGTTTCATGTCAGTTGTGCAGAAGCAAAACTCATGTTTTCAATCATTAGAAAAGGATGACTCAGAAACGTGGTTCAGACATGCACAGAAGAACAAGCTCAGCAGAATGAAAGGGCATTTGGGGAGGTCCATGTCAAAACCTGCTTCCAGAGAAAATGATGAAGAAGATGTCTGATTCAGTCTTATTTCCCCAAGTACACGGCCACTCATTTTAACGGAGAATAGCAGCATTAACGGAGTCTCCCGGGAAAACTAGGACGTTCATCCTCTGGAAGGCGGCCAGGGTGAATGACATGGATGCTTACAGGCTGGCAGGCTGTATAAAAGGAGAATGTTCAGGGTCAAAGGGACATCATGAGATGGATAGCAAGATCCTAGAGATCACACATCTCACCAAATAAACCAGTCAAAGAGGTTTTGAGCCTTAGCCAGGAAATCTCACTGCAGTGTACCCAGCTGATGATCTGTCCATCTGCTCTTATACCGTTAATACTGTTTTATAGCATATTTGGGAAAGAAGGCACACCCTTTGCCTATGCAATCTGTAAAAGTAAACAGATTCCCCTGTCATCACTGGCACTAATTACACAAGGCTGTAGCTTCACAGAAGAGAGTGTCTTCTTCTCTTTCCCAATCCAGTTAGCCTGGGGAGGAATAACCACAGGCACCCATACAGGCTTGCAGCCAACTTGCTGGAGAGGCCCGCTTGGTCTGGAGAAGAGAAGGCTCCAGAGGATCTTATCAGTGTGGATAAATACCTGGTGGGGCAAGTAGAGAAGATGGTGCCAGCCACTTCTCGGCAGTGCCAAGGGAAAGGACAAAGTGGCAAAGGGCACACAGGGATATACGGATAATTCCATCTGGACATAAGAATAAACCATTTTTTTTTCACTGTGATATTGATTGAACACTGGAACAAGTTTCCCAGCGAGGCTGTGGGGTTTCCCCCCTTGGAGATATTCAAAACCCGACCGGACCAACCTGCTCGGGTTGACCCTGCCCTGAGCAGGGCGTTGGACCCGACAGTCTCCAGAGGCGCCTGCCAGCCCCAGCCCTCTGCAGCTGGCATCTCACACAGGAGGTGGCCGCTACACCTCGCACTTTCCCTCCTCTTGATCCCCCGCCCTTAAGGAGCCATCAGAGATCCTCTTCTTGCCTCATCTTTGTTTAATCCTATTTGGCCTGGATGACTAACCCTTGCCCGCTACAACCATCAGTTTTAGTTTTTGACTCAGCAATGCAAGGCTAAACAGGATAAAAATGATTAAAATGTTTAGCTCATGAGTCGGGCTGATGTGGTGTGAGTTAACTCATACACGAGAGTAAGGATGAATTGCTCCAAAGAAGGAGGAATGGGATGGGACGGGATGAAGGAACATCCCCCATGCAGAATTCATTGCACTGATGCCTACAGCCGGTGTGTTGGGTATAACAGGGCAGCTTTTCCCACAACTAACATTGCCAGCCCTCGGGGTCACACGTTTTGGGGACCACCAAGGTTGTCACCTGGTAGCATCAGGAGTTCCTTTTGCTTTCCCTTACTAATAACACTGGCATTTTTTTCTGGTACTTCCCAGGAGATTTGCTTTGCTCACAGGTACCAACTTGTTTCTAAACCATATGGAAAGCACTGGTTTCAGTGGCTTTCTCTCATACTCCTACTACTTCCCCAGCTCTCACTTCCCTTTTCCTCACACACCGCTCTGTGCTTGTCCCCGCGTGGGACGCACAGTAAAAACAGAGCTTCTGAGAAGCTCCCGGCTCCATTTTGCTGCTGCTGTTGTAGGCATCAGCCCTCAGCAGCCTCTGCAGCCTCCGCAGCCCCCATGACTTGGAGGGCGTGGGTTATGGCCAGAGCCAAAAAGGACAGCGGCGATTTGAGGAGTGTTTAATGGTTTTACCTTCAACATAGAAATGGAATATTCCCCGGAGTGGAAATGGCAATCCAGTGTCATAGATCCTGCCTACTCCTTTTAAATTGCACAAGAGGAATTTTAATTTTCATTTGAATAGCTGCACAAAGCAGACAAATTTGATATATATACTGCAGCAGAGTGGTCATAAATATTGCCACATTTCAAAGCACTGAGAATGGGGTTACTCACTTCTATTTATTTTGATCATTTTCCATTTATTCATCTGGGTTAGATGTTTAATACTGCCTTTTCCTCCTGTGTGAGCTAACCTCCATCTTTCTGCTCCCCTGGCCACACATACATGTGTCAGCCACTTATCCTCCTGTTCAAACTAACAGAGGAGAAAATCTAACTGTGTTAAGCTGATACATTTTTTTGAGATCTCTTGCTCCCTCCCTGCAGGCAATGAATATTAAGGCTGGGTTTCAATCGCTTCAGCCTGCTGCAAACCACCCTGGAGACGCTATTAGTGCATGATGAGCACAGCCTCTCTGCCTCCTTGTTTCATTATACCTCCTCCCGCCATGCCAGTGCAGCCAGGCAGCAGGTGACCTCCTCCGATCAGCTCACAGATTTGTGGGGAAATCTGGGCAGCCACTGGTGCTGCTGTTAAGAAGTCCTGGTTCCTTTTGCTGCATCGCATTTATATTTCCATGCTTAAGCGGAGCCTGCAGGATTGGAGCCCAGGAGCTGCCCGCACTCGGGATTTACCCCTCAGAGAGTGCAGGGAGGCAGGATCCCTCTGGCCAAAAACCTCACGATGAGAGATGTGGAAGGGTGGCCTGACACGCTGCGGGGCCCAGCAGCAAATCTGCCAGGAAAAACAGCAGCTGCAGAGGAGGTCGAGGAGGAGGTTTCAGCGCTTTCAATCATCACGAAGTTTGAGTCCACAGGCTCCAAGTACCAGGCTTTTAAATCACTTTTGTGGAATGAGATTGCTGTAAAGAATGAATTTAGTCAAAGCTAGTATATTTCTATTTTTACCGTTGTATCACTATAATGGGAAAAACAGCAAGAATGCATTTCTTGTCCCACGGACCTTGAGGTCTAAGGTCAGGAAGAGAGACAAGAGAGGGACATTGATAGATGGATGAGAAGTGACAGCGAAACAGCAGCGATGGCACCTGACTCCCGCTCGCTAGGCTCCGGTTTCCAATATAATTCATTTTTAGCCTGGTTTCCTCAGGAATTAGAGCTATGCAACTGCAGGGGCAGCCTGCCTGTCTTTCCTGTCCGCTTCTCAGCCCCCTAAAGATTCTTGAACCTGTTGGCCTATTTTTACCAAATATTTCAGAGATTTAGAAGTCTCAGAGATGCTTTAACCCCTTCAAGCCCCATGAAGATGCAGTGACTGCAGAGAGGAGCAGCTCATCCTGGTGCAGCCCCAGCACGTTCGCGTGCACAGCGCTCAGCCCTCCACAGCATATGCTGCCTCTCTGTCTGCCAGAAATGTAGAGGCGTAAGAGGAAGATCAAGCTCTGCTGTGAGGAATTAGGGAGAACGTAAGAAGCAGCTGAAGGAGTCACGGGAAAGGGTGACGGAGATGGGGCTGTTACATTAGAGAGGATGCAGAGCCTAGGGGGAAGCCACCAGCATTATCGCCGTGTGGGAGGATCTGGGGAGATGTGTGAAATGATTGCTGAGAAACCAGACCATCAACAAAGCAACTAAGGAACTATTTGTTCCCGTGACATAGCTGTGTGCCAGACTGAAAAACATGGCAAATAAGGATTTAGGCAGAGAAGAGAAATAACTGAGTCAACAGCAAATCATCAGAGCCCTTTGCAGCAAGACTCTTTAATGAAAGGTGAACACATCATTCACCAAACCTCGCAGTCTTCTAATTCTTCGCTGGCATCGATGATAAAACTGCTAAGCAGCATAACTGAACACAGCAGAAATACTCCGAAAACTCTGTTTTGAGTTGCAGAGCCTTTCGAGAAGACTGTGTGCTTCCAGTATTGCTCTTCCAGTCAACTGTATTTCACAAGAGTAATTTGGAGTGGGATCGGCCAAGAGAGAATGAGAAAGCTTAACTCATTGCATGGGCTAGGTCAGCGCTCATGCAATGGGCCTTATTCAAGGCTGTCACTCTACTCCACTGGGCAAGAAAAAAGTACCTTTTGCTAAGATTATGTTTTACTTTTCTGGGATTTGAATTGATTGTTGAAAAAAAAAAAAAGAAAAAGTTGGACATGAACTAGTATGCACTCGAGAGTGCTGTGAGCTGCTAAATCATTCCCAGTCCCCAAATAATTTAATCTGATCATATGGAAACCATGGTGGACTCAAGAAACATGGGTAGGAGTCTGGCAGGTGGCCAGGCAGTGAAACCAAAGGCTTTCTGTCCTTGGGGTGGGAAAGGTACACTGTTGGCATGAGCTCTAAAAATCAGGAAGTATCTTGGCCAAGAGGAACTTGGCACAGCAACATCTTAGTTCTGCTGAGGAACTGTGTATTCCCTTTGAAATGGGAACATCTGTGGAGGAAGGGTAGAGTGCGCAGATACAGTGTCATTTTATGGCAGCCCCGCTCAGTCCGGGAAAGCTGATCCAAAATGAACTGATGCAGCCAGCTGGCTTTCGGATGAATGTGATTGTGGACGAGATCAAAAAGCTACCTAGTGCTATGTCTTCTTGGATAACAGTAGCAATACGAATTTCTGAGCATCGGGGGGGTTGCAGTTGGAGTACATAGGTGTCATTTGAGCAAACATTGAGCATTATTTGGATTCTTAATCATTACTTGTATTGACTCATGACAGTAATGAATCATGACTGCAAAGGATAACAACACCACACAAATGAATTTGATGTCTACAGAGGTCTCATGAGCAAGTCACTGCAGTGACAAAACTTGGAGCAAAAGAATCCGAAATTCAGCATGCAAGAATGGAATAAAAACAGAATAGCGCGCCTTGGCTCACAAAGTGAAGACAGAAGCTACACGTGCGTGATGGGACCTCTTGGATTCAGCTGTGCTCCTCATGGTGTTGCTCGCTACACAGTATGGCACAAAGGCTTGTGCTTGCTCTGAAATGTGCAGCGCAAATGTTCATTAATGCTATTTAATTACTATCACTCAGGTTATTGCACTTTTTATTTTGCCTTTATTGAACTTCAGAAAATATAAATCATTTTCTGAAATGGCTCAGTTGCAGCATTTCTGTAAATGTGGTATTTCCTACAACTGCTAGAAACAGAGTAATTATAGAGACTTTGTTAACCAATGAATTTCTAAAAAGTAAATGAAGGTAATTGCTAGCACTGCACTTCTCCTTGAGCTTCCCTGGGGAAATTTCATTGTTTTTTGATTAAAAGCAAAAATGTTCTTTCTCTCTTTTCCATTCTTTGAAAGAGCTATAAAAACAGCAAGGAAATGCAAAACCCAGAAAAAAAAAAGGGGGGGGGACCAGGGGGACGGACGGACTGCAGAGATACTATAACAAATGCTCTCCAAAGAGAAAGAAATATTTTTAGTGTCTTTAATACACTGTGTTACATTGGCATTACAGGAGTGGGCACTTTCCAGTTTGCAGTGGTCCTTCTGGTGCTTATTACCTCTCCTATGTTCCTCTGGCATTAAGAGCCGCCCTCAGGCTGACGTCCGTGGCGCTTGGGTTTAATTTCTCTTCAGTGTTTATGCGTCGCTCCTGCTGCAGGGCCTTCCTTAGCCGACCCAGGAGATGGCAGCAACGCAAGCTGCTTCGGTGCCCGTCATTCACACACCGCCTTTGCTGCCGAGCGCGGCCATCAGGGCAGCCGCCAGCGCGCGGAAATCATTTCTGGAATCAGGAAAACTGTTTTGAAAGCAGCAGGCTGGCGGACATCCTCCTCGCGTCTGTGAGGGCTGAAAGATGCTGTGAGGTAAAGTGTGGTAAGAGCTTTGCTCAGCTCTCAGGATTAGAGGGTCTTTTTTCTTTCAACGTCTAAGTTACAGATATCAGGGGTAGAGGGTAAATAATTATAATAAAAAAAGCTTAAATGCCCTGACTTTCCTTGGTTCCTACCCCTGGAATACTCCAAACTAGTCTGAAGCCATTAATCTCCACAGCAAGCAGCAAGCAGCATTGATTCTTGAGCAGAGGACGGGGATCCTATAGAGGAATCAAGAAGATCATAAACATGGTTTGAGGCTGCTGGATTTTAACCTGCATTAATGACGGGGTGAGAAGAGGCACCGGGCACGAGCTGTTTATGTAGCTGTGTTTACAAAACCTGTGAAGGAGCACGTAGAGCCAAGGAGACCGCTTCCTCCAAAGGAGCAAGTGTGAGCACCGGCAAATTAACATACATATTTCCCAGAGGACAGAAGCGTTATTAGGTGTGTTATAAGCCTTGTCAGCAGCCGCTGAGGAAGACGACTCTTATTTACCCTTCTAAACACGGCCCAGCCTGTGGGGCAACACCATTGTTAAACGTTATTGACATTGGGGCTTGTTTAAGTCAGGATTTATCAGGCAGGATAAAGGTCTTATTCTGTGGCAGGGTGGGAGAAGGGGCAGAGCGGGCGAGGGATCGGGTCACAGCGACGCTGCACCCTGTGGACACAGTTGCTTTCCACAGGTTTTCCATGAACTTTCAGCAGTTGCTTTTGTAATCAATTTATCCTCACAGAAAGCCTAGCACCTACAGCCTGGGCTAATTGCTTGTTTTAATGAGGGAACACAGAAAAACCCATTTACAGAATTAAACACGAACCGGATAGCACTCTTCCTATTGGTGAGAAATCAGCTGTGACTACCAGAAACAAATGGTGCTATGAGGTTTTATGAGGCTTTCTTGAGCTAGAAATGGTAATAATTCCATAATGAATAGATTTTTTGTAGCTACAAGCAGATATCACAGCAGATATTCCTGAGATTTATTTTTCTTTTAAAAATTAGAGATACACAAGTAATGTGTAAGGATCTCCATTGCATGAGAATCTCACTCATACTGCTTGGAAATGCAACCAGGTCATGGATTATTTTGATGCAAAAACACCTTGATCTAAAAAAAGTACAGATCAAAAGGAGCCTCCCTTAGTTATACAAAACCCAGGACCTATGAAGTTAGTTAATTTGCAAAACAAAAGATCATACCTGGGTCTGGGTTTGTTCAAAGTTTAATCACCATGTGCCTAAGAGCACACAGGCATGAGGAAAATGGGCTTTTGGATCTCTAATTGCCGCTGCAGTTGGTCTGCAGGAGAAGGGAAGTCCCTTAAACAGCTCAAGTGCCATTACATGCTATGACTCCCTGTGTCAAAAATATCATTATAAGCTACAGGGAGGATTCATCTGCTTGGGGTCTATAATAACCCAGTGCGTAAATCTGCCTCTCTTCCTTATTTCCTGCCACTCAACTGAATCAAGAGGTGACCATGATTACATTTTCAGCAAGTATTTCCCTCCTGCCTCTGCTACAGCACTCAGGATCGTTGACAGTAGACTTGTGTCCACCAAACGTTCCAGCCACCGGCAAGAACACTGGGACAGTTCCACTGGCAGTGGTTGAGGATGTTTCAGCCAACTGCAGCTAAAAATCATTGCAGGAAACTGCATGGCCCATGGCAGAAGACCTGACACCCAGACACTCAATGAGAAACTGATGCAGGACTCTGTATTTCCCTCTTTCTGTATTGTTCTATCGCTTCTTCTTCCTTTTTAATCTTAAGATCCTCTTGCTGGTCAAACTCAAGAGGAAGATAGCATAGCTTTACCCGCAGCCCTTCCCCCCAGTGTCATTCTGAATTTCCACTAGCATGTACATGCAGTAAGGTATATTTTTCACCCCTTGCTTTTGGCGGTGGGCATCTACACAGTGCTTTTCATGGTCACATTCTGATTTCCTTCAAGCAACCTGCAAGAGTCGCTTCTGGGCTAGAGAAAAGCCCTGGAAGGACAGGGAGAGTGGTTCCCCATGAAGACTAGGAGTTTGTGCTCCGGGTTGCGCTGGGCTGCGCTGAGGCCATTTCCAGCCCGGTACCAGTCTGCCCGGATTCTTATTTTCCAAGTGCATACTTGCATGAGTCATCGCGGCGGGCGGGCACTGACACCAACTGGAAATCCCAGATATTAATGCCCTCCACATCCCTTGTGCAGGAGATTTCTGTGTGGGCTGCATCCTATTTCTGCACCATTCATGACCTCTCTTCCCTATTTTCATCTGAAAGTACTTCTGTTCTGGCCTAAAGGGTTCTCAGATCCCTGTAAGACATATATATTTTTCCCTTTGGAACAAAAGCATCTGTGCAAATATTAACTACTTAGCACTAACAATTTCATGCTCTCAGTTTTGAAATGCTAAAGTAGCTTTTACATCCAAGATTGAGCCTTCAGCTTTGGGATTTATGTACCTGGCTGAGTGAAGCCAGGCCCTACACGTAACTTGACAGTAATTTCTGTTTGTGTTTGCCTGCAGTAGGATGGCCTTACAAAATTGCATTCAATCATTTCCAGGGCATTGGAGGAATATCATGGACATCCTTGGGCAGAAACTGCTTGATTTTGAGGACGAGAAAGGAGCAGTCAGAGCTCCTAGTCAGCATATCGAGCAGTTTCAAGAATAGCTGGAATTGTCCACAGCTCAAAATATATATTGTTAAAATCTACCAGCATTAAAAATATACTCATTTCAGGTCTTCTCCCTATAAGTCCAAAGTGTTTAAAGAACTCTGAAGAGAAAAAGGAAAGGGATGAGAGAGAGGGGGTTCACAGTGGTCAAGGTGCAGGGAAATGAGGGACACAGAGTGAGGGAGAATGTGGAGACCGTGAATTGTTAAACAGGCAGGGATGGGAACACACAGTCATCCTGCAGGGAAGAGTACAGGAATGCTGCAAGTATCTGGCCTCTGTCAGGACTTTGGCATTACAGTACAACAAAGTGTACAACCTGTTACTAAACTGTATTTGCTCATTTTGTCCTGGGCCATGTATCTATCAGCTCCCTTGATAGAACACAAAAATATCAACCCCCCTTCTTTGGAAATGACCTTTGTCACTGCTCTGTCTTGCTCAACCAGCTCTCTGTAAGCCAACAGCTGAAACAATCTTTCCCCTCCAACAATTAACACTCTGGCTATTTCCCATTTTTGCTGAAAAAGAGAAGTACAAAAATATTACCTCGGTGGGTCTCAGCATTGTGGTGCGACTTGCAGTGACAAATCACCTTTCAAATAAACAGCAATAAGTTCACTGACTGAAAGAAGACAGGGCTGTAACTACATACTAGCTCACAACAGTTCTATTATTGCATTTTCCTCCATTTTTTCATGAACAGATGTACAATTAAAAATGATACTATTCAAAACTGGCTTTTTTGGTGGCCTTGTAAAAGTATGGGCAACAAACGGGTGGCTATTCAACACAAAATAAAAATATCCAACAGGAATTTCTTGTTTGGGGAGCAAGCAGGCAAATATTGCCACTAATGACGAGGACACAAAAAATCAAGAGGATGTTAATGAAATTTAAAACCACCATGTAAAGTGGGAAGCAATCTTTATAGAGGAGGTTTTAAATATTGTCCAGGCTGACCATGATACCTCGGCTGATAAAAACAAAGCAAAAGGTCATGGACTTGAGCATTCACATTAGCCTCAGATCTAAACTAGGGAGCTAATAAACTGTAAATCATGAGAAGGAGAGAAATAATGAGTAGGATTCAGGCCTGTTAGAAGTAAATATGATGGCAAAATATTTCAGGCAGGGTATTTCCAGTCAATAAAGAAGGAGGGAAGCTATTTACAAGATGGTGACCAGACTTTATCCAGAGTCCTGGACATCTATATTCAAGAAAGATAAATCTATCTCAGAGTCAGTGCAAAGGCAGACTTATTGACAGATCAAGAGACGAAGAACAAGGGCATGACAGCCAGGATGCACGCTGGCCAACCTCAGGCACTTCACTAAGCACAGTCACCTGGGACTCACGCAGTCAATGGAAAGAGATGGGCATCTCCAGTGAATCATTCAGCTTACCTAAGTTCTGACTAGGCTCCTAAATTAGACATTTTATTAAACCACTTTAAGCTGGGCAAAATTAATAATGCCCTCAGGAATTTGTGTGGGGCCCTACAGGCAAAGGTTAAGAAAGGAAACAGCTGCTTTCCGAGAGTAAACACCACAGAAGGGTTGAAGGACCTTAGTAAATAAATACTAGTAGATAAATAGTGGCCATGAATAAAGGACAAGTAGATAAATACTGGCCATGAATAAATTCCCACATGAAATCAAAATTTGGGGTGAGCTTTGGAAAAAGCCTTCCACGTATAGAGGGGCGAACAAGATACTCAATTAGAAATAAATTGCAGTGGATTAATGGACGGTGTTATAGGAAGGAGATGCCTGGAATAGCAAACATTTAGATAGGCAGACACAAAAGGTCCCTTCCAATCCCTTGTGCTATGCTCTTTTGTTGGATTTTTCTTAACAAATGCAAATGGGCCCAATCCTTTATATCTGCATTAAAGGTGATGTTTTGCAAGGCTGCCTGTGTTTTGGAGGAGTTAGGACAACGTGCTGCTGCTGCAACACTGCTCAGCTGCACCGCGCAGAGGCGCAGGAAGGGGGAGCACAATCTGCTTTCCTGGAATCCGAATTACACAAGACCAAACCCACCAAGAACAGCTACTGTTCTGGGTTCCGAGTTACCTCCATGCTGTTCCCTGCAACCCAAGTAAAGCGCTTGTGCCCTCCCAGAGCAGGGAGGCCTGTTCCCCCAGGCACCAGGCAAACGCAGCGCAAGGCACTACTGAGGACTTGTGCTGAACGTGCAACGGCTTTGGTTAAAGCTTCAGAGCTGGGATAGTGTCCTCTGCTCTTTAATCCTTACTAATTTTCAAGGGAATGAGCCTCTATATACATTGCTCGGAAATAACGGGACAGAATCAAGGACATATCTGATTCCTCTAGAAGTTACCCAGAATATTGGCTAACTGCCTCTGTCAGAAGGCTATGGTGCAACAGAAAGAGGTTTCCTAAGGGGACCGAGATGTGCACTCCTGATTATCGTAGCACATGACAGGGGAAAGGCTGTGTCACAGTCCTCCACTTCATCCAGCCCTGATTTTTTGAAATTTATTTTGGGAGATGGAAGTTGTAAAGAATAATAGGTTTAAACTTGAACCTGCAACTAAAAGAAAAATTCGAAAAATTACTTTTCTTTTTTTTTTAGAATAGGAAAATAAGTTGTTTGTTTTCCTCAGCAATACTTAGCATCACAGTGGCCAATATTAGGAAACTCAACAGTTTGCAAAACAGGCTGAAAAACAAAGTGAAGTAAGACACACTGAGAACACGCAAGTTTTTAACAGGCACAAAATACTTGCTTTTACAACACAGCTTTACAACAGCTCCAGTGTTTATTACTCGAAGTTGTTTATTCACTAAAGCCCCACGAGAAATAACAAACCTGGAGCTCCATGCAGGATTTTTTTGTGTGTGTGTTATTTGTTCACCTTTGTGCACTATTCTAACAAAATCTTCCTGGCTGCAGCACCACGTTGCCTGAAAGGGCTGGAGGTTTGACAAGGAGTCTATTCCTGGTTTTTCCATTGGGGGGGACAGTCACACCGTAACGCTGTTATTGCTAGGGAGAATGTTTGTGGTCAGTTGCTATCTCCAGTGACAGAAGTCCAAATTTAGACATGAAATTAATAATGGCATATGAACGAGAGAGCTTAACCATGCACTGTTTCTTTGTGACTTCCCAGGAAAAATTCTCACTGATGTCCAAGAAAATTTGGCATGAAGAAGCCATAAATATGGAGCAAAGAATCTGCTTCAAGAAAAGGAAGCCAGTGTCAATATAGAATGGAAAAAATCAGCCAAAAATGTCAGGACTGGGATTCTGAACCTGAGCTTCAACTGAATGCAATATACAGTATCTGACTGAGCGTACACACGTGCTGCTGCAGAAATAGTTCATTTAACTGCGATTGTAGACTTAAGAGAGCATGGTCTCTTTCTTTTATCTATGAATATTGCTTCTGATATTGCATCTCAAACCTAAACAACAAAAAAAGATTCTGACAAGATATCTATGATCATTAACTTCTCAACCGATTTGACTGATTTGTGTGTCGTTTCTAAAAAGGAAGACAAGAATCTCTCTGCTGGACTTACTAAATCCATCCCTTTATCATAAAGGATTGAACTTATTTCCTGATAAATTCCTTTTTTTTTGCTTTCAAAATGCCCTCT
>NW_010580654.1:778144-793428 GCF_000705375.1 Tinamus guttatus
AGAAGGCTGAGAGGGGATCTAATCAGTGTCTATAAGTACCTCAAGGGAGTCAGTGAGGAGGATGGTGCTGGTATCTTTTCACTAGTGGCCACTGACAGAACTAGAGGAAAAAGCCGGAAACTGAAGTTTCAAAAGTTCTATAGGAACTTAAGGAAAAATTTTGACAGTGAGGGTGACAGAGCCCTGGAACAGGCTGCCCAGAGAGGTTGTGGAGTCTCCTTCTCTGGTGATCTTCAAAACCTGCTTGGATGCAGTCCTGTGCCACATGCTCTAGGTGACCCTGCGTGTGCAGGGGGGTTGGACTAGATGAGCTCTAGAGGTCCCTTCCAACCTTAAGCATTCTATGATTCTGTGACACCTGGTGACAGCAGCTGCATCTACTCCTTGCCCAAAGCAGTGCTATGTTTCTAGAGCACACTTTTGAGCCAGGATGACAGAACTGTAAGGTGATTAAGAAAGGATGTGCAACATGTAGGAACCTACTTAGGTATTGTTTCTTCTCTACATATAATCTTCCTACATATGTTGATAGATTTTTACATTCATTAACTCAGTTTATGCATCCAGACTTGGCAGAGAAGCTGTTTTTGCTGATGGGATCCCATCCAGCACCCAGAGTCTTAGTCTGAAGAACAGATTTGCCATCAGACTTTAATTTGTCCAGAACTAGCATCTGTATCAAGTAGAAGTACATTAGAAGCGTATTTTTTGCTGCATTTTCCGCAGGTAGATAATAACGTCACACTGATATTGCAACCTGAATAAACAAACCTGTGTTCTTGCTGCTTATCTCCTATGCCTGTATCTGCTTTCTCGCCGTGTCTTGGTGCTTAAAGCAGAGGTCATGAATAATATCCTTTCTGGTGAAGTTACTGGACCTTTGCTTTCACTAAGCTCAGGATATCACCCTCCAGTTTATCAGGTACCCATCCAAATATAAAGGTTTTATAACTAAGCAACAAATCTTCGAATCAGCATTGGGTCTAGTGACATAGAGTGTCTGAAGAGGTGCATATATACATATACATGCATGTACAAGTATCATATGGAAATAAAATTTTAGACTCATCAAAGATTTCCCAGAATAAAAAGCTACAGAGTGACTTTTTTTTTTCTCCCAAGATCCAGCAAGTGTGCCAGTCTTCGAAATCCCTTTATATGAAAGGTTGTTAGGGATACTCCGCATTTCCTCAGACAAGGATTCTTACCAGTTATATTGCATATCCATGTTTTAATTTTCTGCTTTTTAATCTGCTTTCTAAATTGTTTTTTTAGATATAATGGAGAGGCCTTCTTTGGAGATCAGCCTGCCCAATACTCCAGAAGAGGGAAAACTCTACGTAGTGGATTCCTTAAATAACCTCAACAAACTAACCGTTTGTCCCGATGACGCCCAGCACGTGCTAGGTAGGTGTGATGAGCAATGCCGAGCGCGGCACACACAGCGGGTCAGGATGGGGAGTTACGAGCGACGCTTGAAAAGGCCGCGCTTGTCATGTGCTGTTGATGGCAGCAGCTCAACAGGCCAACGTATGTCAAGCTCTGCACTGAAAAATGTGAGAAAAGGATGGCAAACAGCATCCTTTACCCACAACAGGCAGAAGCTGCCATAGCTAAATGAGAACAATGGTTTAGCTGCTCCTGTTGACCAAGGGTTTGTGCTCCTTTGGCTAAGGCTTTGCTGCTGAGATGGAGCTTGCCCTTCATTTTGATTTAGATCTGGCAGGTGATTGTTTGCAGCACAGTTCCTCTAGTGCTGCCCAGTATGTGCCTCCTACACGAGTAACACCATGACTCTCCACAAGCACAAAAATTTGAATGTGACAATAGAAATACCAGTGAATTTCTGTTGATTCTTTTCAGACACATCTCCTAAGGACTCAAACCAGTTACCTGAAACGCTCTATGAGACTTGTAAGAATTTTAATTCACAGATTTCTTTGCTTATGGTTAAAAATGGGCTCTCCCAGTTTTGCTGGGTTTATATGATATTTATCTTTGCTTGTGGCAACAAGGATATTTTTAGCTAGTGATAAATTCTGTAAATCCTATTAGTAAAATACATAAAATGAATTTTCATAGCTGGCTTATTCAGCAGTGTATATAAATCCCAGAAAATCAGTGGGATTTGTGGAGTATTTTTCACTTGCTCCATAAATTTAATTCCCATAAATACTAAATGCTGTGGATGATCCAATAATTTATCTGGGTGATGCCCAGTTTGGTTTAGAAATGACATTTTGAGCGTTGCAGTGCACATAGCATGGCTTTTGCTCAGTACAACCCGGCATAAGCAAGCTCACTAACAGTCATGTTAAAAGCTGTTTAAAATGTAAAGGCCTTTGGTTAGTTTGGCTGGAGATATTTCCAGAGACCTCCTACGGCTTCAGTGAATTGCTCAGCTCCCGATCTGCTCATTATTAAAGTCCCATATTATTCCCTCAGCTTTATCGCTAAACATCTGAAAGTCTTCTACCAGATAAAACCAAAGCACAGTCTAGAGAGATATTTTTAATAGATGCATGTGCTACTTTCCCTTTCAAACTGGCAAGAGATCAAAAGCTACAGGTAGTCTGGTTTTGTATGCAATTATAACGTGACTTTAGCTAATGTTATTTCTAGGCTAATATCAAAATGAAATTACCTCCTTGCTTCCCCCTCCTCCAAACAATAAATAAGCCAAAACTTTGGAAATAAAAGTATCTGGAAAATTGGGATTAAAGAACTCTGGCTCAAGTAGGGCCACAAAGATTGAAGTTAAGGGAATTGGAGCATCTCATATATGAGAGGCTGGGAGGGCTGGGACTGTTTAGACTGGAGAAGAGGCAGCTCCAGTGGATCTTGTCAGTATTTATAAAGATCCCATTATAAAATGGAAAGACTAAGTGAGCTGGGAAATGAGGAAAGGCTAAGCAAGCTGGGCCTGTTTAGTCTAGAGAAGAGAAGACTGAGAAGAGATCTGATCAACATGTATAAGTACCTGAGGGGTGAATGTAGGGAGGATGGGGCTAAGCTCTTCTTGGTCGTGGCCAGTGACAGGACAAGGGGTAATGGGTATAAATTAAAACACAGGCAGTTCCACTTCCATCTGAGGAAGAACTTCTTTCATGTGCGGGTGACAGAGCACTCAAACAGGCTGCCCAGAGTGGCTGCTGAGGCTCCTTCTCTGGAGATCTTCAAAAATTGCCTGGATGCCACCCTGTGCCACGTGCTCTAGGTGTCCCTGCGTGAGCAGGGGAGTGGGACTAGATGATCTCTAGAGGTTCCTTCCAACCTCAGCCATTCTGTGATTCTGCAAAAATGGGGGAGGGTAAAGAAGATGGGGGACAGACTCTTCTCAGTGGAGCCCAGTGACAGGACACAAGGCAAAGGGCACAAACAAGAAAACACTTCGTTGTGGAGGTGGCTGAAGATTGGAATAGGTTGCCAAGAGAGTCTCCATTCCTGGGGATGTTCAGTGGGTGACGGGACGTTCTCTTGGTCCCGCTGTTCCAGCTGACCCTGCTTGAGCAGGGGGTTGCACCAGACGCCCTTCACGAGTCCCTGCCAGCCTCAACCACACTGTGGCTCGGTGAAGCAGGAACTTACTTGATATCCAGATGAATCTCAAATGAGTCTGCTTGCTTCACTTTCCACATTATATTTAAGGATCATTGCCACTTTTCATTTGATTGCAACTCTTTTTATGAGAGAATCCACTGACGTTTCCTCTATGTAACACATTCTTAAAAGAGTAATAGGCCAGCACGCCACTCACATTTGAGGGAAGCATGGCTACTGCTTGTTGTTTCCTTTCCCTCACTCTCCATGTGCTTGAAGGACAACCATCTGCTTCATTTTGTGACAAGTCTGAAGGATATGCACTTTGGTTTCTGTTTGAATGAAACACACAGAATCTTTAGAACATTTTCAGAGAAGAAGAATGTACAAAGCATTGAAGATAAAAAAGTCCAAATTTATATTAATCTTAACCAATATTAGGAGCTCTACTGAGGGGCTTCATTTGGAAATTTAGTCATCCCAGGGATATTTCTATCATCAAATAGATAACTAACTTGCCTAAGAGGAAAAGTATGGGATTAATCTGTACCCAGGTTTTCAGTAAGACTTTTTTACTTTCTTCAGTTTATAAAAAGTTGGGTCTCTTCAGGCTTTTAGAAAGCTTTCTGAAGAAAATTTCACTGGACTCAGTGGATTTTAAACAATTGTTCAGCTTCAACGAAGCACTGTATTGTAACAACAACAACTAAATTTTATTGAAATATTCCAACAGCTATAGTTTCTATACTTCCGAAGTCTGGTAATTCCAAGATGAGCTCATGAAGTTGGTTTCTTTCCTTCTCATGCAGTATTGCAGGAAGTGAAGTCTGTTGCCATTAAGATATATATTGAATAATATTTGCTTGGAACCAGAAGCATTTTGTCATTTATTCTAAGCATTCCTAACATTTTTCATCACAAAATGATCTCTCACCTCATAACAGATGAAGAAGATGAGAACACTGGTGGTACTGGAGGATACACGGCATGGAGCAACATAAGAAACCAATGCTTGTTCGTCGTCACCTTGATTCTTACTTTGATTGTCAGTTTGGCACTTGTTTCATTCGTAATATTCTTAATAAGTAAGTAAAACAAAACGTGGTTCTTAAAAATGAAGGGATAAATGAAAGAAGAGAAAGTATCTTTCTACTTTATGTTACTGCTATATTTGAGCAGTCTGAAGCTTTAACTGGTTATTGACACCAGGTCTTGGTTTTGGATATAAAAGCACAGGCCTCTACTCCCTGAGCTAAAAGGTTCAACTTTGTTGTTAAAGCAAAGGCTTTATAAGGTTAAACAGTTATGGAGATAAGGGCATTGTGTATGGCTGCAAAGTAACATTTAATGCTGTCTCTGTGCTCATATCTAATGCAGCTTCCACCTCACATGTTGGAGAAGTTTTGTAGAGATAAAAGAAAAAAATTAAATGGGTAAATAGCAGCCAAAATACACAATGGCACACATTTAGTGGGCAGGGCTCAGGTCTGATATACATTACAGGGAAATTTTTGCGCTCTCAGACACAGAAAAATGTGGTTTCTCTTTAGTGCTGTGCCGGGATTAGCCTAGAACGCATTCCCTCATGACACGACTAATTGTTCTAGACAGGAATGAAAGGCTCCTGCTTTGTCTCAGCTATTCTGAACTCAGCAAGGTTGTTTTTTAAACAAAAATTAGTTTATCTTTCACAGTACTTTATCAGTTGAGGCCAGATTTAAGACAGGAAGATAATCTACACCTAAAAGGCTCACACAACTTGCATTTATTTATGAGGCAGTAAGGAAAAGAACTCAGCAAGGTTAAACTGTGTTTCTGAAAATGCTGACTGAAAATTAAATGTTTCATTTTAAAGATGATTGTATGGTGATGAGACGCTTTGAAAATACACAGGTAAAACTCAGTCTTGGTGTCATTCCACTGAAATTGGAATTAACCCAAGCTAACATTTAAATGGAATATTTAAATGAATATATTTTATTTTATTCACAGAAAGATCTGGCAGTTGCAAACTAAGAACTGTCTGGAAATTGTTTGGAACTAAGAAAAGTTCAAACAAAAGAAACAAAAAACAGATAAGATAACTTGCAATTGGCAAGTAGGATCAAGCCTGTAGATATAATTATTGTTCTGCTTGAGCAGGGCTGGTTGGGTTGGCTTGGCTAACACTGCTAAGATACAGGTGACCTTGGCTTATGGAGCCCTTGCTACCCTTGGGTTTTCTGTGCTAACTTTACTGAACAGAGTATGAAGTGAATTATTTTAAGTGAGAAGTCCATTTTCAAAGAAATGGAATCCATGGAATCCATCCAGATTTCTTCCCCTATACTAGGATCTTCACTGGAGCATAGTAGAGACACTCACTTTCCTTCTCAAGCAAGAAATCCCAACCCCTAACTGAAGCTGTTCACAAGCTCTCAAAGGAGGGAACATCAGGGAAGTGAAGAGCACAAAGAATCTTGAGCTGCAAAACACGAAAAAAAGTGTCTTAGATATGACTTGCAGACGTGCTTGACTGGGAGCTGCTGAAAGTGCAGCTCTGGTACAGGGGGATGAACAACATGACCTCCTAGTGGAAAAAAATCGTGAAGTAACTGTGGAGGGGCTACTGATAGATAGAGGTTAAAGGAGTTTGCTTGTGCTCAGGTTAGTAAAGGCCTGTGTTTTTCAGAACTCAATTTCCAGTAGTGTTTATCTCAGATTATGTTTGCAATTCACAGGCATAGACTCATTTTGTATCGGCACTATAAGACTTAAGCTTTTGTCAGCTTTAAACCCACAATTAAACTTTGTAAACTTAAGAAGGCCAGAATAATATTGACTCCAAATGAGTATATGTGAGTGATGCTATTTTACTGGTGCTCCAGAGGAAACTGGCTCTTAATGCTATATCTGCAAGAATTCTCTGTTAATCTACATGTTTTAGGAAATCAAGGGATAAGGCAGTAGTCTTAGGTCTTGGTGAATGTTTTAACAATTGCACTTTAGATGCAATTGTTTAGATGCATACAGACACATGCTGTTTAGAAAAGCATCTTGGAGTTCCCACATAACCTATTTTCCAGTGGATGCTGGAATGAATATGTTCATGAATATTGCAGAAACTGTCTGAGCTAGTGTATTTGACTGTATTACTCTGCACCACACTGAATAAAGACAAAATAAGCAGGTAAGATATCAGGTGAGCAGTAGTACCAGATGCGCAGCTTCTTATCATCAGGTTCTGCAGCTGTACAGGGATGTAAGAGAGGAGAGTGTTGCTTTTGACCTGAATGTTACCAATTTAATGTGGTCTCTTTCACTTTTCAAGTTCAAACTAGGAACAAGATGGACCAACTATCAAGCAGACTAATATCTGAAAGGAAAAGCATTGAAGAGCTTAAGAAAATGAATGATATGATATTAAAGCATCTAAATCAATCGGGAATTAAGGAAAAGGAGAGAGACATCTTCCCACTAAATCCCGACCTTCATGAATTCTTATTCACACAAGCTGAGCTGAAAATCCCTGGAGAATAGATCTTCTTTGGAATGAAATTCATTGTCACTGGATTCATGCATTCAGATATTTTCACACGTGACGCAGAGGTTACTTCAACATTCTGATGTGGTCACAGGAACACCAAAAAAAGACATTTAAATAAAAAAAAAAAGAAAATCCATAGATGAGGTGTTTTATGTAAACACAGATTTTCAAAAGTATGAAAAGATTTACAATGAGCAGTGGAGAAAAATGAAAGGTAGGAGAATTCCAGATTCCCTGTGCATCATAAATTGTTATGGATTTAATGTTACTTTAAATGTAAGTGAATGATCACATAAAATAGTGATTTTCGTTCAAATGATTCCAGCAAGGATCTTTTTCTCTCAAGCCTAATTGTAATCCTAGCTCTAAAAGTTTTATTCAGCACATGCTGGATGCAAGGCAACAAGTATGGCCCAAATGAGAAAGTCCTCAGAGAAACTATCTCTCTGCAGCATTCACATTTTGCTGGGGACCTCTTTCCTTTTCCTGCTGTGACCCAGATGATGAACTCCTTGGAGAAGCTATCTCTGTATGGCATATTTCTTCTGCTGGAGGGCTCTCTCCAAACTTACAGCTATTGTGCCTGTAGGTTTTCTCTTTTCCTCAACCCTAACCCTAATTCTAACCCTAAATATTTTATTTCGCACGCTAAGGGTGCAAGATCACAACTGTGGCCCAGATGAGAAACTCCTCTCAGAAGCTACCTCTGGGCAGCATTTTCCTCCTGCTGGGGGCCACTCTGAAATCCTACAGCTATTGCACCTGTAGGTTTTCTCTTTCTCTCTGCTCTGTCCCTAACTCTAAAGATATACTTGGCACAAGCTGGGTGCAGGACCCCAAGCGTGGGCCAGATGACAGACTCCTCAGGGAAACTGTCTCTGGGCAGCCTAAGCCTTCCTCTGGGGGCCTCTTTCCAAAAGCATAACAACAACACCTCTAGGCTTTCTCTTTCTCCTAATTCTAATCCTAACCACAAACCCTACATCTTTTATGTGGCACACTGAGAGTGCAAGACCCCAACTGTGGCCCAGATGAGAAACTTGTCAGAGAAGCTATCTTTGGGCAGTGTTTTCCTTCCACGGGGGGCCCCTCTCCACCTGTATCGCTATTGGGCCTCTTGGCTTTCTCTTTCTCTCAAACTTAACCCCAGCCCTAACCCTAAAAGATTGACTCGGCACAAGCTGGGCACAGGAACCCGTGTGACCCAGATGAGAAACTTCCCAACCCTAAAAGAGTTACTTGGCATATGCCGGGTGCAGGACCCCAGCTGTGGCCCAGACAAGAAACTCCTGAGAGAAACTATCTCTGGGAAACATCTTCCTTTCATTAGGAACCCTGCAACCCTACAGCTATTTTACCTCTAGGCTTTCTCTCAACCCTAATCCTAACCCTAAAAGATTTGCTTGGCCACAAGCCAGTTCTGCAGTGGCGCTTACTAGTTTGCCTTACTGTGTAGTCTAAACATACTGACTTACAATTTAAGGAAAAATGAACTTAATTAAAAACAAGCCTGTAAAGACAAACATGTCATATTCAGCCCAAACTAATGTTAATGGAATGTTGGTGTCATATTGTTCCTAGATGGGAAATGGTTTGGGGGACTCGGACGGCTTATACCCATCTCACAAGAGCAATACATGCTGTAGTCAGTATTTATGCGGAATTTTTGGGGAGAGGCCAAGTGTTTTTATAAAGTGATGTGGAATCACATGTTCTTGTGCTCTACCCAACATCTACTGTTGGCCACAATTGGAAACAGGATACAGGCCAGACAGAAGCCTGGTCCAAGCCTTCAAGTCCTTAAGATGGTGCAATGATTCAGAGGATGAAAGCAAGACTTGATGCTTTTTTCCTCTGACTTTATTCAGTTGTGGAGATTGACATCCAAAAATGGAATCACAAAAGGTACTCCTTGGTAGAATTGTCATTTTAGTCTTTGGATCGTTCTGTTAATATGCACATGAAGAAGTCACGACAGTTTCCAATAAAGAAATTGGCCACAGAATCACAGAATGGTTGAGGTTGGAAGGGACCTCTGGAGATCATCTAGTCCAACCCCCCAGCTCAAGCAGGGACATCTAGAGCATGTGGCACAGGGTGGCGTCCAAGTGAGTTTTGAAGATCTCCAGAGAAGGAGACTCCACAACATCTCCGGCAGCCTGTTCCAGGGCTCTGTCACCCTCGCATGAAAGATGTTCTTCCTTACATGAAGATGGAACTTCCTGTGTTTTAATTTATACCTGTTACCTCTTGTCCTGTCACTGGCTACCACCGAGAAGTTTAGCCTCATCTTCTTTACATTCTCCCCTCGGGTATTTGTACATATTGAAAAGATCCCCTTTCAAATTTCTCTTCTCCGGGCTAAACAGGCCCAGCTCATTTAGCATCTATCTTAGAGATAGATGTTCCAGTCTTTTAATCATCTTCGTGGTCCTACACTGGACCCTCTCTAGAAGCTCCACGTCCCTCTGGTACTGAGGAGCCCAGAACTGCACCCAATAATCCAGATGCGGCCTCACCAGAGCTGAGGAGAGGGGCAGAATTCCCTCCCTCGACCTGCTGGCAACGCTCCTCCTGATGCAGGCCAGGATCTCACTGGCCTTCTTGGCCACAAAGGCACATTGCTGACTCATGGTTAACTTGCTGTCAACCAGGACTTCCAAATCCCTCTCTGCGGAGCTGCTTTCCAGCAAGTCAACCCCTAATCTGTACTGGTGCCTGGGGTTGTTCCTTCCCAGGTGCAGGACCCTGCACTTGTCCTTGTTGAACCTCAAGAGGTTCCTCTCTGCCCAGCTCTCCACCCTGTCTAGGTCCCTCTGAATGGCAGTACAGCCCTCGAGAGCATCGGCCACTCCACCCAGTTTGGTATTGTCCACAAACTTGCTCCGGGTGCATCTTTATAACCCACCTGGACGTGACCACGTGCCACGTGCTCTAAGTGTCCATGCTGGAGCAGGGGGGTTGGACTAGGTCCCTTCCAACTTCAACCATTCTGTGATTCTGTGTGATTCTGTGATTCACATCATCTTATTTTAGTATCTCGAGCCCTAGTTTTTCTTTCTTGTTATATTCCAATCACATCATTCATATGAAAAGTGTAAGGTTGATTTTAATTTTGATTACTTTTGCTGTTAATTCCCAGCTTGAGTCATAATTAGTTCCTCTGGGCATCACAAGCAGTCGTTACAAAGGTGACTTTAATATTGCTAACAGAGAGTGATGCAAGTAAGTGTAGAACGAGCTGTAAGGAAACAAACCCTAAAAGCTCCAAATGAATGAATGTCTTTTGGTAAATGCTGCTAGTGGTAGAGGATGAAAGAAAAACTAATCCAAGACTGTAAACATGACACTCGCAGAGTTGTTTCTCTCTTTTTCCCTGCTCTGTCAGCTGTTTTTTAATGACAGTATTAAGTTCTCCTCTCTCCCACTCATCTTGTAGCTACTGTAACTGCTTCCAAGCTCCTGTCTCACACTGACACACATCCAAACTTGTTAGCCAGGGAAAAACAATTCTAGTATTTTGCATTCATTGCATATCAAGTGTGGATTTGTCACATCCTGCATTGCAACTGCAGCTATCAGAGCTGTCTGAGGCTCACAAGAAACTGACACCAATGTCTACAGATTTTTTTGGCAGGAGATGATAGTGTAAATGAAATCTGTGCTACAGCAGCTGTCCCCAAAGAAATGAAAGCGTCCACATCTCTCTGATCTTGCTTTCAATTACTCTTAATCTAGTAATTCAATCAATGTTCACAATAAATCTCCTTTTTGTATATCTGTATCTTGCCAAGTGTTGCTTTTTTTTTTTTGCTTTTTATTTTTTTCCCATCCAGGGTTTGATCCTGTGAAGTGCTGCACACTTTCAGCTTAACAATGTACAAGTGCTCAGGATCACACAGAACTGAGTCCCCAAACAACCTTTTCATATTTAAGTGCTTCTTTACTTGGTAGTGATCAAGATCAGTGATCAAAGAAGGCCAGAGGTCTGAGTAACTCCTTAAGCCCATCCTGTATCCACTGCTAGATACAATGGGGTGGTGCTGCATACAGCTGCTTATGACTTCTCAGCTCAAGTTACCAATATCCACTTACAGCAGGGAGAGTATCCACATGGTGTCAAAGGAAGGGTTGCAATGGCTGCCTCAACAGGACAGAGCCATAGACCACTCCACCAACATTTTCCGGAGTACTGCCTATAAACAGAAGCAAGCACTGGCTCCTTCCGGGACACATATCTGTCAAATCTGGTGACAGTAACCCAAAACAAACCTGAGTCTTACTATTTTCTACAAACTTGACACTTCAGTGAACTTCAGCTCACTCCAGAGTTACAGCATCCTGGTTCTGAATAAACGACCAAGTGACTAGTAAACCCTGAGCTCTAACAGCATGTGACATTACCAATACCTCACACATCTCACAATCTACCTCCTCTAAACATGACATTTGTCTCCATGCTTGTATGACTGCATGTCTCCAGGAGTCTTTGAAACATCCAGTAGTGTGACAAAGTGCTATCCGGGCAGGAAGGAGATCTGACAGTAACAGGTAGCCTCATCTAACAGTGGACACAACCACTCTCCTCGGTAGTACAGCATCTCTCTGGGTGTGCTCTCATTTGCAGGGTTTGAGAGGGATCTCTGCAAAGTCATCGGCTTTTCAATCACTGAAAATCTGAGTCCACTGCACACAGAAATAACACACAAAGGGTTCAGACAAGATTTAGCAATATGCCACTGACACCTTCCTCTCTTTCTTAGCAGCTACAAATTATTGGAATCACAGAATGGTTAAGGTTGGAAGGGGTCTCTAGAGATCATCTAATCCAACCCCCTTGCTCCAGCAGGGACACCTAGAGCATGTGACACAGGGTGGTGTCCAGGCGGGTTTGGAAGATCTCCAGAGGAGACTCCACAACCTCTCTGGGCAGCCTGTTCCAGGGCTCTGTCACCCTCACGGGAAAGTTCTTCCTCACAGGGAGATGGAACTGCCTGTGTTTCAACTTGTAGCCGTTACCCCTTGCCCTATCACTGGCCACCACCAAGAAGAGTTTGGTCCCATCTTCCCTACATTCTCCCCTCAGGTATTTATACATATTCATCAGATCCCCTCTCAGTCTTCCCTTCTCCAGGCTAAACAGGCCCAGCTGGATCCCCTCCCTCGACCTGCTGGCAACACTCCTTCTGATGCAGGCCAGGATCCCATCAGCCTTCTGGGCCAGGAGGGCACATTGCTGTCAGCCAGGACTCCCAAATCCCTCTGTGAGGAGCTGCTTTCCAGCAGGTCAATCCCTAATCTGTACTGGTGCCTGGGCTTACTCCTCTCCAGGTGCAGGACCCTGCACTGAATGAAGCTGGCCGATACTAGACGGATTTCTAGTAAGCAAGGAGAAAGGCTTAAGAGTTAGCCATGGAATTGTCCTCTGCTTCTATCAAAGGCACCATTGCACCAGTCTTTGGAGTGCTGGGTGAATCTCTGGGTGATCAGGTAATAGCAGCAAACAAAATGATTTTTTTTTTCCTGCTTAGCTTGCTGAGAAATTTATTCCACTCTTCCTGACACCCAAAATGGCCCATGATTTTTTAACTTGGGTCTAGATTGCTGCATGAACTAACAAGTCTTCTCTACTAACTACACAACTAATGCTTAACGAGCTACAAAGTCAAAAAGTATTCCTTAATGTCTAACCTCAATCTTTCCCACTGAAATTTAAGTCTTTGCTTGTGAACATGAAAAACAGATAGTTACCTTCCAATTTTTCAGTTACTTTACATTAAATCTGCAAGGCAATTTTACTCTTGAGAAAGCCATTTTACTATATTAAATACATGGAATTTTAATACACCATTTATTCTTAAACCCTTGTATGAGCTCAGTTTTGATCTGAAAAAGGAGAGCCATCTCCTTTAGGTGAAAAGATCTATAGAGTTACTATTATTACTGATTTAGGGAGAAAGCTTCAAATGCTTTGTTCACTGATAACAATACAAAGCTGAACAAGGTATTGTAAAAACAATAATGATGTGTGTAATCTGAATCTGGAGGGAAGGGAGAAAATTGCAGAAGCAACAGGAGGTTGTCACAGGTTTTGTTAAACCGGTGAACTGACCCATGTGCTCGTAGAGCTGAAGTGCTTTGTGCTGCGTGCAATCCAAACTGTGCAGGAATACTAAAAGAGATGTCAAATTATTTTGCAAAAAGCACCGAGGAACAACGTTCAGCAAAGCACAAGGAGCGTTATCAGAACAGAACAATCCGAAGAACAGAAATCCTATTTCATTTTCAACTTTTGAAGTTCTAATATTTATTTTCATTCTACAAAAGCAAAATCTTGTAAAATTTTATATCAAGGTGTCTGCAAATATCCATTTTTACCTTAAAAGAATCCAAGTTTTACTGTTTACTTCACCCAGTCTTACTGCAATTTCTGGCTCTCAAATCCAGAAACTTTTCCAAAGCACATGCTCCACAAAAGCTTTTGTATTTTGAAACTGTTCTTTTTGCCAAATAAAACTGCAACTGGTTCTAATTAGAACTCTAATTAAGCAATGCCTGGATAAAATAAACACCAAATAGCAAGTAAAAACTGAATTCATGTTTTGACAAACTACTGAATATCATCTGATCTGTTTCTGTCCCAGAAGATGTTTCACTAGATTCTGTAGCTTGCTATTTTGGAAGATGTTGGCAAATAATAAAAGCTACATCAAATCCGTAGATGGCAGTCCAGTGCTGCTGGGATTACAACAACTGTTCTCTTCAATTGAGGAAAAAAAGAACTTTCAGTCCATTACTTGCTACCATTCTTATTTTCCTGACAAATTAATAAGAATAGTGAGCTTTAGAGAAGGACAGAGGTGTGAATGTAGTGCCGCTTCACTAGAAATACATATTAAACAGTAATAGTACGGCCAAAGAGCCCACACTTATTCGAGAACGCTATCAGTTCAAGAATTCAAGAAGAGATTTTTACAGTCTCTCTTTTCTATCCCTTCTCTGGTTTCCGGGCCACACTTCAACACTTGAAATGCTGTCCACGATCCACTGATGAGCCAGCAAAACCTCTGAATGATAATGAGAACCTTCCAGTGGCAACAGACTCAGCACAGTGCGGCTGCTAATTTATCATTGCGAGGCAAACCGAGTTACACAGAAGGGTGAAAGGACAATTTAAAAATCCATTGCCTGCCAATTTAAAAATCTATTAATAATTATGGGTTTGTTTTCCAAGTTCTGCACCGTTCATTTAATCTTAATCTCTCTTTCACCACATAACTGACTTTGAAAAACAGTACTTGTCTACAAGATGACACAAGCTTTTGAAATGCACAGAACCCTTCGGTCCTCAGCAAAAGACGGTGGGTAATTTATTAACTTCCAACATTTAATGAATGCTTGAATTTTTTTTTTCCCCGAAAGAAACACTGAGGTATTTTCTTGAGAAGATCTTATCTGGCTTCTCAAAGTCTATCTTTGGATAGATAGATAGATAGATAGGCAACTGATAAAAATAAAGCCTTTAAAAATTTTACACAGAGTGACTGAGATCCTAGTTCTTTCTGTGCATCACCAGTAAATAAGACTAATTTAAATCTATGAAACAATGGAAATTGAAGAGCCGATGCAGATGTTTTATTTTGGTCAGCGCCACCTTAGACAGCAATCAGGCGCAAGAAAGTGCCCAGATTGCATTTTGCATCCTGCAGGAAGGTTAAACAGCTAGATAACAGAGGAAATGTTTGCCGCCCATCAATCTGCTAAAATAACAGTGACAGAATTTCATGCTATTATTTTAATAGAATTTTGGGAGCAGTGGGAATTTTTAAAAAACAGTATCAAGCAGTCTATTGTTGTGGAAGTGGAACGCAAGTCTCCCGGTGAGTGCCCCTTTGACCGCGGGCAGATTCAGGGCTGCACTCGTGTGATGTTGGATGCTGTGAGAGCAGTTCAAGGAACAAGGAGAGCTCCCTGCGGGGCCACCGTTGTGAGGCTGCTCTGAAGCACCAGGATGATTTCTGGCGATGCCCCAGCCGAGCTACGGAGAGCAGATGAGTCAGGCGCTTAAACAGCACATGAGCTCTAGTGAAATGATTCAGCAAGTATAAATAAACACAGGCTGACTCATTTCGGCCTCCACCTGGAGGTACAGTGGCCTTAATAAGGAGTCAGGACAAAGTAATAAACGGGAAACTGCTCTCCGAGCGCCACAGCTGCT
>NW_010580654.1:793489-829813 GCF_000705375.1 Tinamus guttatus
AGCAGGGCAGGGGCCGCGGGCGGATCCGCCGCCAGGCGCCGCCACGGCCGCGCCGGGAAAGCGGCCCGAGGGTAGCGCGGTTGTAATGAGATTCCAGGGGTTTGCCGCGGTTCCCATGGCAGTTGGCGCGCCACGTATTTCGTAGGTGCGTGTTGGCATACCATGAGAGGTTTGGCCGAAGTTCAGCACTCAAAACCATTATCTTTTTAAAAAATAGAAACACAGAAAAATAGGTCCATGAAGCTGCTACGCTGTGACCGTGTGCCTAGGGGGTCATAATCAAGTCAAGTCTAAATGGGAATTAAACAACTTTTTCAAGTGCCCCCAGACTTTCAAGCATGGCCTCTCAAGGTGAGCACTGCAGCAGCCTTCCAGGAGGAGAACGCATAAGGAAGAGCCACCACCGTGGAACGTCTCCAAGCGGACTCTGGGATGGGTGGAATCTCAGTCCCCACTAGGAGCGAGGCACAGGCATGTCAGCTGGCTGCTGGCCTCCAGCCGGGTGAACGGACAAGCCTGTTGTGTGTAGTCCTGGGCCTGAGTAGAGCCCGCGGTGGCTTCAGTGGCTACAAGAAATATGACATTGCCTGAGGGGCAGATGAGGCAGGAGCCCCTCAAGTCCTGTACTCGACACATGGCATTCGCCCAACCTGGGAGCTGGGGAAGGACCTCCGTGATTGCAGGATGCCTGTTTAGCCTGGAGAAGAGAAGACTGAGAGGGGATGTTATCAACATGCACAAATACCTGAGAGGAGAATGTAAAGAGGATAAGGCCAAACTCTTCTTGGTGGTGGCCAGTGCCAGGACAAGGAGTAATAGGTACAAGCTGAAACACAGGCAGTTCCATCTCCATGCGAGGAAGAACTTCTTTCCTGTGAGGGTGACAGAGCCCTGGAACAGGCTGCTCAGAGAGACTGTGGAGGCTCCTTCTTTGGAGATCTTCCAAACCTGCCTGGATGCCACCCTGTGCCATGTGCTCTGGGTGTCCCTGCTGGAGCAGGGGGGTTGGACTAGATGATCATCTCTAGAGGTCTCTTCCAACCTTAAGCATTCTGTGATTCTGTGAGAGCACACTGATCACTGCTGCTCACTATGCAGAACCTTGAAGGGGCAACGTGTTCTGTGATCTCTCTTTAGCATCTTTTTTTCTGCCTTCAGTGCTGTGATAAAATGGCATTTTGCTACAAGCTAGAATGGCCATTCGCACACTAATGGGAAGACATACTACTAAACCTATTAGACATCGATGCACATACTTAAGTCATTACTTTGACAAGGGTTAGGCATATCTATTGATTTAGGGGAGATGTAGGTCCACTTGAAAATGATTATAATCCAAGGTGCAATTTTATATCAGTGCTCCATCCACTTGTTTCGAGATGGAGAATTTCTTATGCTACTTAATACTCTGCAGAGCTAGGAAAGATGAAGCCATTTCATTTAATAAATATCCTCCAAGAAATAGTATGAAGTTGACGCTATTATACTTCATAGACCAACCTTTCCCTTTCTGTAAGGGTCTAGTATGAGCAGTTTGAATTTCTATCATCCTACTGAAATAGCCACAGTAATGGCCAGTATATGGTTATTATACAATACCTGCCATCCCAAAGGAGCTAGCCAACTGGTTTTTTTTTCTGCTCTTGCCACGAGGTCTCAGATATCCCAGAGTGAGCTGGGTCTATTCAAAATGGTTTAGACATTTAATTGCTGAGAGTGTTCAGATTTTCTCCTGGGGAACTTCTGGTCTGGGTTTAGCCCTGTCAGGGTAGCTCTAGTCTGACTGGTTTCTCTGTCCCAGGGAATCAAATCATACCCTATTGCATTCTAAGAGAATTTCAGAGCAAATTCTGCCTTGTCCTAAAATGACATCCTAAAAGATGTAATTCCTGTATGTAGCAAATTTTGACTAGTATTTATAGTGTATTTAGGTATTCATGGCAGAAAGTGAAGTATCTTATTTCTGACAGATGTCATGATTCTGTGCATCTGAGGGTAGGGCAGCTTTCTATGTGAGGGACTATAGGCTCCATATTTTTGTAAACATAAAGGTATATAGGCTAGTTAGAATGGTAACACACTCTTCCAAATTGCTGATCCAGTCTCCAACTCTTTACCTAGGTGCTTACACTAGAAATGTTACCTGGCATGCCTAAACTACTTGGAAAACTTTCCATCCAGGTTCTCCTTGCCAACACCAGATGTCCTTGACAAGTACATTTCAATAAAAAGTCTTTGTGGTTGTTTCCAATGATTCACATTCCCTTAGTTTTTTGTTAGGTATCTAAAATAGCAATGGGGTTCCTCGTTTCCACTTCATCTCTCTCTTTAAAGGATTCTTTTATGAATACCACAGACTGTACTTTTCACCTGCTGTTAATTTCTTACCACCTACTAATGCATCGTGTTTTCACATACTTCCTACAAAACCGCACTTCATATGATGATCTTAACTGCTGCTACAAAGTTACTCGATATGTTTCCACTCTCAAATGCTTGTTTTTCCACCCCCCATGCAAATGGAACAGCTTTAGCAAAAGTCACTGTGAGCTCCATTTAAAAGCCCTGCAATTTGGGGCCTCATCTGGGAAATAGTCCTCAGCCGGAAAACAGGAAACACCAGCTGGAATCTCCTTTGGCCTGCCACATGATAGCTGAGCAATCTGCCCATTGAGCTACTGGGCAAAGCAGGAGAGGCCCTAGTAGCACTGGCACTGTTGTTTTTTATGCTGCGTAGAGCATGATTCATCAGATGTGCTCTGAAAAATTGAGCAGATTGGGCACTGTAGGAGAGAGACGTGCAAACAGCTCATTTCTGAATTCTGGCAGATTTTAGCTGTGAACTAGATGCTAACTGATCAGCATTGCCAAGAGAGGGTATTTAGATGCTCAGATTTTTTTTTTCCTGCAAATTTGTTTTTAGGTGCCTGCAATTTTATGTGGCAAATTAGATGGAGTCTTGAAGTTCTCAATTTTGAGCATAGATGAATAAAGCGGCAGTTAGGCAGAAATTAGGCAGCCTACAACTATACCCTGGAACATCATCCAAAGGATTAGAAAGACACAAAAGAGACACTTTGTGATGCTGAAATCCCAGGAGCTCTGCACAAAGGTGACTAACTGCCTCTCAGGTTGATGGCCTTTTGCAAATCTGTACCCTAATCTCCCTGAGCTATGCATCTCCAGATGTGAGCGGGACGGGGGCGGGGGGGAGTTGTATTTTCCTTCTTCCAAGTGATAGTTTGGAGATAAGTGTACTAAATACTGCAAGGCATCCAATGAGAAGGACCAGATAATAGTATATTTGTATATTTCTAGTTAAAGCAATAGCAAAAATTCTTTTGGGTTCAAGAGGGACAGGATTTTTGTTGGCTTAGTATTACTATATGCCACATGGATGAAGTGGAGAGAAAGGAATTTCTTAACCCTATTGCTCTCACCTCTAGCAAGGCACACTCAAAGCTGGATCTGAAAAGCAGTTTCTGGTCGTCTGAGGCTTCTTTCTTCTTGTGGGATGGGTGAGAAGGGAGAGGATGCTCCTTTGGTGCAGAGGGGCTAGAGAATTTCCTGACAGTAATGTGGGATTACAAAGGCATTTCTAGTATTTGTCTTTCTTGAACTCTCTTCTTTCTGGAAATTTCCCCCGATTCCATTTAGACTTTCAACTGTGGTATCCCCAGGGCAGAATGTCCTGAATGAGCACGGTAGTGGTGGGCACAGTTTGCACTGGAGCTTGCATCCAAGTGGGGACAAGGTGGAGCAGTGGAGCTGGTGGGCTGTGGGCAAATCCTGAAATTCTCTGATAGACCTTGCAGCAGTGGAGCTGGTGGGCTGTGGGCAAATCCTGAAATTCTTTGATAGACCTTGCATCACTTTTTAAGCATTCCAATTTCCCTCTTATCTTACAAGATTTCTCAGTCTTGACTGAGAAAAAGACAAAGGTGTGTGATTCCTGTACTCTGAGACATATGGTCTGTGGAATATATTAGCATTCTAACACCTTCAAGGACTTCTGTGCACATCTGGGTGGTTGGAAAAGAAAACTTCTTATTAGACGGGGACTGCTGACAACAGGAAACTTGCAAAGGGGAAGTCTAAAGAAATGCCAGAGAGCAATCTGAAGACGACTTTGCAGGAGACAATACAAAGTTTTTCCACTAGGTGGTGGAAATCTGCCATCATCCAGAGCTTTAAAAAAAAAACAGAAAAAAAAATCACATAATTATGAAGGGCAGGCTGAATTAAGACAGAAAATAGCTGTAATAACAGCTTACGATGTATCGATTAAAATTAGTTCTCTGCCTGTCGAAGAGACAATCATAGAAAATTATTCTTAATGCTATCCCTGCCACAAAGGCAAAAATGTCAGTTAGCGAGGTTTTTCTGATGTTTTAGGAATGGAAATGAAAGGATAATTTAACCTAAATGAATTCTCTCAACCTCTACAGAAGGACTGTCATCTGTAATTTCAGACCATAGAAACTCAGGAAACAAATCTCTCATGCATTTATTTATGTTCTACTGACAAAATATATATTTTAAATTAGTAATTTTAATTAACGTGCTTCGTAGATCTCCCACAGACCAAGACTTGCTGACATGTGAGCATTGTTTCTAGAGATCTCCTCGTGGTGGCAGCAAAACTATCAATTATTTAACACAATAATAGCTTTGAAAATTACAGAACTTGGTGTTGTTTTTGGCATAATTCACTCGTGGCTGAAATGGCAGAGATAAAGCACATGTTATGGTGGTTAACACCAGAGAAGGAACAAGAATTTGTAAAGTCCCTTGCTTCTTCCAAAACAGCACCAAACAGCCACTGATGATTTTGCTCCACCCTTCTTCCTGCAAAGTGACTCTTAAGCCATTTCTGGTATGGTGTGATTTATATTTTAAGATGAAAGCAACTGTCATGGACACAGTTTTCTAAGATATTAAGAACCACTCCTCTTTTCACTGAAATTCATGGATGTTGTCTCAGTAGCCTTTGCAATACACGTCTTACTGAATCAAGTCAACAGACCAACATGGTGAAATTTTAAGATACCTGGTTTCAAGAAATTCTGTTGTTTAGATCATGAGTTTGCCTCTCCTTTATTTAACAGAATACAATAAATTGTGTTCTTGTTAATATGCCTCAGGGTATGCTGGGTTCATTTTATGATCCATTTTTTGTTCAAAAAATATTGCACACATAAAATCTCATAAATTTTGACCAATGTTTGCACCTTGTGTCCTGGTATCAAACCTGAACTCATCCTTATCCTTTCAGCCAGTGTTATCATTACCAATCTTGAGTTCTGCTCATCTCACAAATACTCTTCTCCATTTATGCATTGAGCAGTCATTAATTTTGCTATCGAATTCCTTGATTTTTTTCTTGGAATCTGTCATAAAAGTGGACAATAGATGAAAAATAGATGAAATAGATGAAATAATAGGTGAAAAAGCTGGGCTCTGACTGGCGCTGCAGTAAACCTTCAGTTAATGATTGCAGGTGATCCACACTCTCCTGCTTCACGTCATCGCCAGAGAATACAATCTTGCCATCTGACTGCTGTTCTTGGGCTGCCTGATCTCTGAGCAGCTGATATGTCACGTGAGTGCCCTACTGAGCCGCACAGCAGCAGTGATAGCTGCTCTTTTTGCTAAGGAGATCCTGCTTTCCAGAGTATGATCAGCATGATTTGTTTTCAAGTCTTCAGAAATACCTTTCTCTGCATTGTTCAAATTCTCATCTACCTTTCTTCTTTCCTTCCAGAACAAGACGCTGATATGTAATTTCCGTTAAGCAGTGACATTGTCAGAAGCAGGGAGGTTGTGCAGAATTAGGCTAACTTCACCCCGCAATAACCTGGCAGCCAGGCGCTGCTCTCCTGACTAGTATTCTTATTTGAGCCCTTTTCCTGACTGGGCTTAATCGTTGTGGTGGTACCAGTAGTCTTACTGTGGCTGCCTTTCACCTTCTGTGTCCAGACAGGGCCTGGTTTCAAATCAACCTTATGTAAATATCTTGACTAACATATAGTTGTTAGATCTTCTCACTAAATTATGATTTTGTTATGTTTGTTTCTTCCATAACATCAAAGCATTTTTTCTGCTCTTACAGTCTTTCATAGGGAGAATTTCAATTCATTCTTTGATTAAAATGCAGTGTAAATTTAAAATTCAAGCATTCAATTAAATTTTACTGTCAACATTACAATTGAGAGGATGAATGGAGACTGAAGGTAGTCTGATGTCAAACTTGTTTGTATATCCCTGTCCTTGCTGGGATGGAATTAGAATTCTCCATGTCTCTTGGTAGACCAGCAGGTCGTTTTACCGCTACTGTTAGAGTTGTGCACTGGAAACAGTTACAAGAGGGTTTTCCTACAAAGCTCCTGAAGATCATGCTGTGCCGCAGAGTGAAATCTAGTTGGCTAAGTAGTTAAATATATACATACATACGTATATATACACGTGTATATATCTAAATGTTAGAAATAGCAGAGTTTCTGTAAAATATATTTTTCAATATGAAGGCCATTTTGTTACCTTGGTCATACTGACTGGATTGAAAAATTGAGCAGCACTATGTGGTTAATGTGGTTTGGTTTGATTGTACTATGTAGCTTGGTACTCTCAGGAGAATTTTGAGGAAGAAATTTACAGAGAAGTGGAAGCAAAATAGAAAATGTGTTAGTACTCTTTTAGAGAATGATCAGGAACTCAAACAGTGGTAGTGGCAAATGTTTGTCAGCTATTCATGTGCGTGGCTGATCACAGAAGTTGGTACTCTTTCTTTCTTTCTTTATTTCTTTCTTTTTCTTTCTTTCTTTCTTTCTTTCTTTCTTTCTTTCTTTCTTTCTTTCTTTCTTTCTTTCTTTCTTTCTTTCTCTCTCTCTCTCTCTCTCTCTCTCTCTCTCTCTCTTTCTTTCTTTCTCTCTCTCTTTCTTTCTTTCTCTCTTTCTTTCTCTCTTTCTCTCAAAGGACTAGTTGGTTGCTTCTGAACTGAAACTTTATCAACTAAGTTTACTGTGTTGACCTATATGGGTACCTATGTATTACAATAAGAAGTCCAGAATTTAAATGCAGTGCTATAGTGACAAGTAACAGAAGATCTCCAGTCATCCCGCAATACTTACACAGACAGTCCATAATTAGTTTACTTTTCTTCTGTTAATTAACAGCTTTGTTCTTTTCCTTTGGTGTTATTTACAGACGGCTGTTAAACACAGGAAACAATATTGAAACAGAAATGCTAATAAAGGAGGTGATTGTTTCTTTTTTATTTGATTTGTGAAGTGTCACTCTAAAAGTTAAGTTTGAGGGAATGAAGACAATTTCTTTCTCATTCTGCCTAAATATAAGGATTAGAAGCTCTGCATTCCACAGACACTCTCTAATAACTTCCAGCAATCCATTATTCATTAAATGTTACATCTAATTTTAGGTCTCTCTTTTTACAGTGTTATCCTTTACCCTCAGAAACTCAATATCACTTACAGAGGGTTTATTTTACAGGCTCCTATTACACAGAATCATATTAGCAATCCAAACCATTGCTTCCTTGTGCACAGATTTCCAGCCAGAGCAGTATTATTAAACTACTGAGATTACAGTACTTCTCTTCATTTTTGACTATTAATAATCCTAGAAAAGTACAGTTTTATTTCTGAATGTGTCCTAGAGATGGAATGTAGTAACACTAAATTGTCTTGGTTGAGCTGGTTTGGGTACTGATGATGTTACTGTTGCAGCAGCATTTATCTCTAACTGCACACCCAAGAAAAACAGTAAGTAGTACGGGGACAAGCCTTTCCAAATGTCATATTGTAACAGCCACACTTCTGTCAGGACCCACGGAGTTCATTTTTAAGTTAGAGTTCACACAATTTTACAAATCAACACATTTGGCTGTAGTAGAGTCAGAAGTCAATTGATACTATTTGCCATGGCATGATTATAACTGCCATGATTCTGGGTAAAATTAATTCCAAATCATGGCATACTTTACAGATTCTTTTCTAAAGGAGTGGGCATATATGAAAGCACTGAATTAAGAACCTACCTATTGCAACATTTATAATATAACTTCTTTGTAAAGTTTAGCAAAGGCATTTCGAACTTCCTTGTTCTAGACCACATCTAGATGCAGCATCCAGTTTTGGGTCCTCCTTCTCGTATAAGAAGGATACTGATGACGTGGGATGAGATCAGCAGAATGCCACCAAGCTGGTCAAGGGCAGGAACACTTGCCCCGTGAAGAAAGGCTGAAGGAATGTGTGTCCTTCAGCCTTGAGAAGAGGTAGCTTTGGACGGACCTAACAGCCACCTGTCAGTACCTGCAGGCAGGTCATCCAGAAGACAGAGTCAGGATCTACACAGTCGTGCATGAAAGGAGGCCAACAGACATAAACTGAAACAAGGAGGCTCTAACTGGGTATGAAGAATTCTTTTTCTCTCCATGATGTCAGTCAGGCAGTGGATCAGGTTGCCTTGGGAGGTTGTGCAGCCATGGAGGTTGTCAGGATCCAACTAGATAAATTCCTGTGTAACCTTCTCTGATCTCACCATTCATCCTACTTTCAGAAGGTAGGACTAAAGGACTCCTGAGGTCTCTTACAATCTGAATTATGTATGATCCTATTTGTTCACGTATGTTGAAATTATTAATGCCCATATGAACTTCAAGGTAGGTTTTGAGTGAAGTGGTCATTAGCCTGAGCGACCAGAGAGGGGCACCACCACTAGCCAATAATCCTGGTGGCCCAAGGTCTGGCCAGGATGGAAGATTTGCAGGTGTGATAGCTCCCGGAGTAACAAACATGTGAGTCATAGCCTCATCACTGAATGCATCATCATGTTAGATGGTTTGCTGGGAAATCTTCTTAAGGATTCCTGTAGCATGCAGCACTGTAACATTGGAGATGGTCTGCAAGAACAAGGAAGCAGAATAACAGCAGTATAAAGATTCTTTTATATATATATACATATACACATATGTATGTATGTATGTATATTCTTGTTTATCTAATTCCCATTAGATAAGGTGTCTCCCAGTGCAATGCCTTTTCTCAGAAATTTGGCTCCCGGATGATACATGCCTTCTTTTTTTCTAGAGTCTGGTTTTAGTGTGAGCTCTTTGGTAGAAGCCTTTTGCTATCTTGGGAGTGTTCTGTCTAGAACAAGGAAATATCAAATTCAGTTGGTCCTAGATATCCTAGTAAGCACAACAAAGCAGTGGTAGCTGATCTTATTGAAAATCTCTCAGTGCAAGAAGGAGATCAAGGTAAGTAAGATACTTAGGGGAACAGGGCACTTCATATATTAGAGCAGCACTACAAAGTCAAGCACCCAGACAAGCTGCTTGAGACCCATGTTCTTTTATAACATGTGCCACAAGAAAAGAACTTCACCCTGAGCTATGAACTGGGGAAAGGATTGAAGGATGGTGGAAACTGGGAAGGGAACTTGGTGGGGAAATAACTGTACTCTCCTAATTCCTATTCCAAATGGTCATCGGTGTTTGAAATAGCAAATGGCAACCTCTCTTATTCCTCAGATAAGAGTATGAACATGGAATAGAAAATAAAAGGGGTCAATAAAAGTAATGATACAACTTTATCATCTAGTGCATGTGTGTTTTTTGAGAGGCTGACAGTAAAAAGCTACCATACACGAGTGGAGTTACTATTTGTATATATGTCTGTGTATAGCATTCCGAGATTCATGGAGCTATAGAAATAACACTTTAAAGAAGTGGAAAAATAAGGGAGGCAATTGTGGTGCACCAGCAGCTGTAATTCTAACACTTTCTAACTTCTGAATGCCTGATTTGCAATCTGAATATCCTTCTGCTGTAGCCTTTTTTATATTACACACAGACACATGCATGTGTATGTGCATATCTAAGTGCACACATGCCAAATATATTAAATACATCTTAACACACAAAATAATCAAAAATGTTTTTGCTGCTCCAAAATGCCTCTGGTCTTACAGACACAGTGACAAAAACAGATTAAAAGAAAAAAAGTAATTTAGTATAGATTTAACATTTAATCTTAACTTGTATTATTTTTGGGTATGTGACCACATTTGATTTTTATTAAAAATACAACTTCTGTCCAGTAGGGACAATTTTACACTATTATGAAAGGATTCTTGGTAAGCATGAGACAAATTCTTAGTGTCTGACACTGAATTTAATACACGATGGGAAACTGCAGATTGAATGTGTTAGAGGAAAAAAAATCATATATTTCAGGGTTCCAAATCCCATAAATCTCTTTTAACAGGCTTCCTAAATTAATGATTATGAGAAATGGATTCACTTGCTCTTATACTGAAAATAGTTCCTCTTCCAATTTCTATAAGTTTTCTTGCTACCATGAAGCTAATTTGAATATATATATATATTCAGTTTAATATCCCTCCTGGTCTTAATCTCACCACAGAAATGAAGAAAAACAACCAGACTTTCAGATGGGGAGGATGACTTTACCCTACCTTCAGGTAAGCCAATGGGTTGCCTGGTTTGCTCTATAACTTTTCAGCCAGTACCAGTGATGATTTGAATTTTTTTTTTGCTATAAATTGCTGTTGTGAGTAGGATGACAGCCACCAACCATCATGCAGTGTCAGAACAGACATGGCTCCTGATGGTACCAGTTGTTTAAATAAAGGGTGCAGGATTGCATCAAGTTTTCTGTGGATTTGCATGGTGATGAGAACTCTTTTTTTTCTTGCATCCTTACATCTGATTTAGTAGAAACTAATGCTCATCTGAGCTGAGTGACACCCTCAATTAGTGTATGACCCTAATGGGCACAGTGGCAGTTTTACTCTTGAGTTCAAATTTTTTCTGTCTCTCCATCTATAGCAAGTTGCAGACATACCCGTGCAAGGAAACTACCTCCATGACTAAAACTGTCTATTCTCCCCATAGTTCCTGGGAGCGCTTGTACTTCCTGAAATATTGCATTCACTACAGGGCATTGCTGGGTACAAGGGAACCTGTCTGATGGTGCAAGGCACACGCAAAGCCTTGATTAGGAGAATGCATTTTCACCTGCATCTTCTATATTACATTAGAATGCCATAGGTTATCAGACCGCATAAACTTAATCCGGGTTTGGACCTCCTGGGGGTGGATCTGCTGTGCCATGGGGATGGGTGCCTGGATGGCAGGTCTGCCCTCTGGGTGCCTCTCCACAGTCCTCAGCAGACACAATTTCTGAAGTTACCCTATGCCATTTTGCACGTTGTATACTAAAAAAGAAATGAAGTGCTGTGTCAGAGGGAAAGGGACAAAGAAAGTGGGCCAGCAGAGACGGCAGAATGAAAAATATGATTATATTACCGGGACAGGTACATGAAGATGGACGGGCAGAGGAGTTGTGTTGCCGTCCAAATTGTTTTATGCTTTGTCAGGTTTATGTCAGCCCTCATCTAGGATATCAGCACTGTTCACCCTTCAGGAGAAAACTGGGGAAAGCAAGAGATTGCACCATGTGTACTGACTTAAAATAAACTTTACAGTACTTTCTCTGTGCACCCAATCATCTATTAAAAATATTTTGCTAATGCTCCAAGCCCTGGAAGAACTTCAAGTTACTTTTGATGTGATTTTTGGGAAAGTTTTAATAATAAAAAATATTTTGATCATATAAATATAATCTTTCTTTAGATCTGAAGTTTGAACCTTTGCCCTTTTTCTGCTGTTTTGAAATCCAGAGACTGTTAAAAATATATTAAAATGTTCGGTGCTGTGGAGAATATTTTAGCATCTTAATATCTCACTTGGGAGTGCAGTTTCAGACTTTCATTTTATTGATATTTTGCCAGAAATTATTTCATAAAGCTTTTTTAAAGGTTTGCAATATCTAGCTGTATATATGAATGTTAATGAGATGTATGTTGCAAGTCCTGGAAATTATACAAAGTATTGTTAGTCAAATTTGAGAAAATTTTAAGGCTGTCTGAAACTGAACCTACTTTTTCCTTAAAAATTAGTCTTTGGTATTATGGGAGTTTTATCCAAACCTGCGTTATACTTTGTTTGTTACAAATTATGAAGTATATTTATCTTAAGATAGGACATTGAGTCAGCCAGAGTATGTGAACATTAAGAACAACTTAGCTGCAGGTTATTGCTTAGCAGTGTTTTTCCATCTATGCCTTGTTACATAGAAATAGCTAAGGAGCTCCAGCACTGTAAGCCTAGATAAGGCTTTAGGATTTGAGTCAGCAAGCAAACAAAAATTGCCGATTCAGTTTTGTGTTTTTATAATTTTTCCACACCAAGTTTTTCTGAACAGACAGCTTAAAGGGTCTGCAAACGTCATGCATACCTGACATCCTGACCAAGCTGAGTTGCCTGGAAATGGCACAATTTTATGGAAATTACATATTCTGCAACACTTCCTGATCCCTATTAGTTCTAAGAAAAACCTGTCCCTCAACATAAGTTTGTTTCTGACATGTTCTCTGAATTCAGAGGCAGTTGAATGGTGACTGTCCAGGTCAAAGTTGCTCTTCCTTAAACACTTTCTTTTTTTATTAAAAATTACGTATTAAATTCCTAGGACTATTACTGGATGAAAGATGTTATATACATGGAAATTGTTACTTTGGAAAGGTGAATCCAGCCTTACTACCAGTTAAATAGGATTCAGTAATGATTTGTGTCATTGCAGTGACACAAACTGGAACAATCATCTGCTCTGTCTTATCCAGCATAAAGAAATGGGCTCTATTCACTCTACACCTGCAATATCCAGCATAGTTCCACTTCTATAGGTTGAATTATTGGAGTTACACTGAAACAAAATGAGAGAAGTGAGTCACGCGTTGTGCTTTTTGGGTCTGTGGAAAGACTAGATTTGAACAGAGAGGCTACAGCCAACAGATGTCACTACCTATTAATAACAAATATGTTTGCTTTCATGATAGAAAAGCTGGGAAAGGCTTAATTATGTATAATATTTTTTGCTGCCCTGTGTAAACTACAGTCATTTTGCTAGTACAAAATGCGTGTAGATTGTTTCCACTTCAACTTGTTACCATTTTATGCTGACTGATTTTACACAGCATGCAGGTCACCCTGGGCAATTCTGAGAAGGAGAGAGTAATGCAAATAAGGTAAAATATATAAGAGCTAGGGAAAAGGGAAGGTCCTATTATAAAGGAAACACGTTTAGATTATAAATATTTTTGAGGTGCAGTTTTGCCATTCTTTCTGAGGAAAGAATCCAAGTCAAACTCTGTTTTGTAAGCAAGGAGGGTAGAATAGGATCATACATATAGGACTTTTTTATTATTATTTTATTGGACACTTAACAGTTAATCTTAGGATTTGATCTCTGGCCATCTCAGCACACTCTTTGTAGTCCCCTCTTCATAGAACAAGGATATTCAGGAAAAAATGTATAAATCTGATTTTTTTTTGGTTAGAGTTCTGCAGGGTTTAATTGCATTAGGAAATCAATTAAAATTCATGGCCATCTTAGGAGATGCACAGATAGCATTGGCTGTCCCCCTCACTTCTCAGATCTGTGCTAGGAAAAGTGAAGTCTATTTAATAGCAAGCAATGGTTGTTATGCTGACATTTTTTTCTATTTGAATCTAGGTTTTGTTTCTACCAAAAACTTCCTGCGACTGATGAATTAGAAGCTGGATTCACTTGTTTTCCTAGCTGTATGTAACCACTTATTTTCTATGGTTATATCTCATAGGATACATAAATTCTAATCATAACATCTTAGGAATGCTTCATAGACTAGTACTCTTTAATTTTTTGTGTCGCTTATTTTCATATGTGAAAAAAATGCATGTCTTTGAACTTTATGCAGAGATTAGGTTAAGCAGTCTTGTATTTCTGTATTCCTAGGGAACAAAGTGTTATCCCTAGTTTGTCTGCATGGGATTAGAAAGAAAACAGTTTTCATTACCCCCAAAAATCTTAAGTTGCATCTTAAGTTGCATTGTGTTCTTAGCCACCAACACTAAAAATGTTCAATAATATGTGTGTTTTGCCTTCCAAGGACAGAAGTCTCTTGCAACATTATATTAAAGCAGAATCTCAGTAATCTTTTCTCCTTTTTTATTCTCCCAGTTAAATGATGAAAGAAGTTCTATCCTACTGGAAAGGATGAGCCCCTGTGGTCCCAGTTCCGCTTCAGGGACTGGTAAGAGCAGCTGCATCTTTGTGTGCTAAAGGAGACTTCTTGGCCAAGCACAAGCCAGTTACAGCAGTTCCCTTCTTTGCTGGACCTCTCTGGAACCTCCCTGAGCAGGTCGGCGTTATGTGTGTCACGCTGGACACTGCTGGTCACGGAGGCAGGGCAGCATTGACTGCATGGTCCAAGCTCTAGCACATAACACAGGGTAAAGCTTGATACATCTGGTTCAGATCTAGAAGATCACCCCAGTAGTTCAGAAAGTAGAGTTAGGAAGCAGCATTTGTCTTCACACCTCAGGAAGGTGCTGCAGATGCAAATAGCTATCAGAGGCACAATCCAAAACTGAGGAAAGGTTAGTAAAGACCAAGGGCTCCAGCACTGAGAACCAATTGGTACCTGAACCAAAAGCTGTGGGTTCTCTTAGCTTTTCTCTCTTGTTTTATACATAATTGTTTTAGTTTATCTTCACAAAGCAAAAACAGATTTCAACAGCATGAGTAGCAACGGCGTTGTAGTCTTGGTAGCTCTTTCCTTTTGCCCCTCAAATAGGACAACCACTGTCCTCTAAAAGACAACTAAAAAGAAAGCCTGTGATTAATACTTGATACTTTCAGTTTCTAGTGCTTCCATTTCCCCTCTTCACTTTTGATAAAAAGAACAAAAGATTTTCAATGGCAATTCACAATAAGCAGCTCCAGTGCTAAAAATGCCAAATTATATGCAACTATTGGATTTCGTTTTTGTGACAGAGTTAATACTTTTAATTCTGAAAGTCCGTGTACCACTACAAAATGAACGCAGCAGCTCATGAGGACAAACACACCCAACACTGGAAGAAACTTTTGACTTCGGTATCATTCTGGTTATCACCAAACCTGATTTGACTTGTGCTTCCATGCTCCCCACACACTCCAGCACAATAGTAGTACTGCTACAGTTAGGCAAGGTTTGCACTGGGAGATGATCTTTTAGCAGACCAGCAGATGGAGCTGGGAGAGTTCTGAGTACCACAGCCGAATAGAAAAGCTGGTGTGCTGACCTGAGGGCCCTTAAGCAAAGAGAGGTGACTTAGCCAACCTTTAGGATGAACTGAGCACCTTCAATGGTTTTACAGTGATGCCTTCCTCCACTGCTAATCACACAAAGAATCTTACCCAAAGCTAGGTACAGGATTTCATGCTGTGGAAAGTCCTATGTTTCAAGAGTGGGATCAGCCCTCTTAGTTATTGCATCTCTAGCCTTGTGTTGACTGTGGTAAGTCAGTCTGACAGCATAAGAAGAGAAATGGTTGGCCTATGTGTCCAAAAAAGGTGGGAGCTCCTCAGCACTGCCAAATTCAGGCACATCAGAACTGCCCAGAAACAGGTACCTAAGATCTAAGAGACATTACTGTAGAAACCCTTGTCTTCATAATGCTGTCCCTGAAATAGTTATTCTGCAACAACATTAGAAGTCATCACACATCCTTCTATTCTTGATCTTTAACTGTAAAACATAGTTTTTCTATTTTTAAATATCTCTTTGCAAAAATATTGAAATAAATAGCTAGTGAAGAGTATTGTTCAAGGACTAATTTGCTGCTCGGATTGTTTATGCAAGCTATATCTTCTGTTGAGTATTTTAATGTTTTAGTGAGTCATATTGCAATTACATTTTTTCCCCTCAGTTAGATGACAGTAATTAGCTATGCTACAGGAAATTGCTTAAATGGAAAATTTTATTTGGGCTTCCTGCAAATTTATAGACTATATCATGGGAATAGTTTTGCTATGCGGCTGAGGGACATAAGTCTTCTTTCTCACCCCAGTTTACACTGTTTTAATGTTGACTTCAGGAGAGATATTCATGGTTTACCCAAAAATGGCTTTTCTCTCTAAATGAGAACAGAATACAGTTCCTGCCTCTGTGTTAGAATCTGTAATGAAGATACCATGTTGCTTTCTTCGCTCTTAAAGAAAAATAATCTTAGGAGAGCGACTTGTGACTTGAGCAAGTTTAGAGTTGAATCTACCATCTTTACCTGGGATCTTATCTATTTAGTCTGTGGAGGGCTATTGTACACATTTACTTGCCTTGGGCCTTTAGATACAGCTGTTAAAGTATTTTTATTTGTAGATACGAACACACATACCAATGCACTTATATGCTTTTCTAAATACATCCTTGAAGGAGGAGGAAATACACTTGCATGCATTTATGTCTGATTTGGGAAATATATTGACAAGGCTAAACAGTTTATGCTGCTTTTGGAATATATTGACATTTACACAAAAATCTAATTTAACTCATTGTGATCTGATTTTTTAAAACAAAGTATATTTACAAGATTTTAGTGAATTAAAACTATGTGTAAACTCTGGATCTCTTGTTTAATGCATCACAAAAGCAGCCTGAAATGGATGATACATCTCTTAATGGATCCATATTTAATTACTTCTTACTCAGGAAGCAAATGATGAATTTCTTTCTAAATCCTCAAGACATTCAAACTGTGCTCAAAAAATAAGGGCAACAGGTCTGATGAGTCAGTTTTGCATATTTTTTTTAAGGAAACACATTTGAATTCCTGTTATAAGTCAATCCCTACAAAGGGATTTCAAAATGGAGAGATGGCCATAGGAAATGCAAGATAATGGCTTGAGCATCAGGTCAGAAGTAAGGGAAATCATATCTTATTTCATGAATAAAGCTGTGGATTAGGTGTCAAATTACTGCAGAAAAAGCTAAAATACATTGATGGCTCTGTGATGAGCTCTGTTTACCTTTCAGCTATGCTGCTACTTCCTCCTTCTTAATGGCCTTCCATGCTACAGATCTGTAGGAGAGAAATGTTTTCCTTTAAGATGCATTTTCAGAATGCACTCTGGAAACTACATTCTGAATCTAATCTGAACATTAGCTTCCTGTTGCATCTGCTGCTGTTTCAGTCGCAGCATTTTTTTGTGTTTAGTACATCCACTTTGAAGTTATTGTTTTTCACATTTTGTCTCGGGTCAAACTACTTATATTCTGTAACAAAGATTATTAGAGTTTGAAGAATATACTTGCCCTACTAACCACAACATTTCATTAACAGAAACTTTCTATCACTTCCATGGTAAAAAGAGTCCAAAGTGTTTAAGTGAGGTTCTGCCATATATCATCATTTTAAGATACTTAATATGAGTACATTTTTTTTAATATAAATATTGCTATTATAATAAAGGTTGATAATCTTGTAGGTAAATTTACCTCTACCAAGATAGAAGATATTTGTTATATAATGTATCAATCTTTGAATAATGAAAGCAGTCGCTTACTGTTTTCTGAGAAATAAATGACAACACCCTGATTAGAGTGGGATTTTGAAGATTTTCAGTAGTATCTTGCACATATCAGCTGTGAAGTTACATTTTTATGATGCACAGACAAGCCCTGAGTCCTCTTTCTGACTTTAGTAATCATATCACTCTTCAGTGCCATGTCATACTATCTAAATGGTTTCCCATGTTCACTACATGGGTCCATGGGTTTTAATAAAGCTTCTCCTGGTGTGAGAGCCCTATTTGTAATTACTCTGTAGCACAGTGTCATTTAGTTCTTGTACAGGTTGACATGCAATTCATAAAAATGTTCATTTTGCCTGTTCTAGGATAACTAAACTTGTTTGATGAGTGCCAGCTCTAAATTATGTCTGGATAGATGCATGAGAAATAGCCACATACTGTTTATAAATACAATTACCAGGAAAGGGGACATATAGCCTACCTTACATTTGGATCATTTCTTACTGGAGAGCACAAATACATGTGTTTTAAGAAATTGTATTTCCATCTGCTGCTTAAAATAATTTTCTGAGTGGCTTTTGTTTACACAAAATGTTATTTGTGAATCTGTCTATATTTAATTTGTTTTGATTTAAAATGACAAATATGCATTTAAAAGTAGAGAAACTATAAAGAGACGAGCAACATTTTTAAGTGATCAAATCTGGTATTTGGACACTGCTGAGAAAAGAGAATATGAAGCTCTAGATGTCTGGTTTGGTAGTTACAAAACATCCATCTATTTTTATGTTGTGCTGCCTATGTACAATACTGCAGCCTAGCAAGAGATTAAATGATTTATGAGAAGAAAATGAGTCAATGAAAGTGAACCTTTAAACATAACCCCATTGCTGAAAACAATAGTGATACAGGTCAGTGAATTGCTGCAGAAATTGTGAGCACATTGGAAAGATAAAATGCATTCTTCCCTTGGGAGAACAGCTTTCTTAAAACAACAGCAACTCTTCCATCAGTGTGTGCAGGGATGTCAAATTGCCTTCTCCAGCTCCAAGCTTGGGCCTGAATATTATCTGTCTCGTATCACGTATTGTTATAGTAACTGGGAGGAACGATTACATAGGAGAAAGAAAACAAAAAACACATTTGTGAGGCTCTTTTTCGTGCATGGCATCTGTTTGAACAAATCATGATTTTGGAATATCTCTCTGATGGAGAGATATTGATGTATCAAACTAAGCGGGATTGGTAGCAGTGCCAGTGAATATTACTATATGGTGCTTGCAAGGTTAATAGCCAAACAAGTTTTAAAAAAGAGATTTTGGCCACCTTTTCTTCTAAGCAGATCTTGCATGCTTAAGTTCTGAGCAGGTCTTAAAATTTGACAATAAGTATTTGTGGTTCTGAGAGAGCTGAGTGTCATCAGTCTTTATGGGAGATGGGGAGTTTTATGGTCTAGTCCCCTGCTCTGTTTGTGTATTTTTATGATGACGCTGTAAGGCCTGTGTGTCTCCACAAGCCCAACCTTTCGCCCTGTGATATGGCGCTGGTTGCCCACCTGGAAAGCTCCCCAATGCTCTGGATGCATGTGGTGCTACTGACCCAAGTCCCGCCAATAATGCCCATCAACATGGGGGACGGAGAGAAGGGGATTTTGCTCTGTACCTTTCCTTCCTTCCTGCTGCTGAGTGCAGTGGAGAGAATCAGCTTTGTGAGACAAGGAGATGGGAGCCGAGTGCATCATGAGCGGCAGTGTTTTTAGTCCAGGGAAGTGTGAATCTGGTGGAGCAGGTGAGAACATAGGAAAGGAGAAAGCAGGGGTCATGTCGCTTGCCTGAGAAAGGCTCGGGAACCACAGAGCTATAGAATCCCATTTCCTCTTATTACACCTCTTCTGGGGTGTAAAAAAAAGCAGCTAAGAAAGGCCAGGGGAAGAGCCAGAAGCTCCAACCCCGTCTCAGCTGTGCCCTGTTTCCTTTCATTCCGAGAGGCAGCAGAGCACCGCATGGCATGCAGCAGAGCAGTCAGTCATGCAACAGTCCAGGGCAGTGCAAGCTTTGCATTTCTGAGGGTGAAAAGCCACCTGGGGGCTATCTGCACGAACATCCTTCTCCTCTCCCCTGGAGCGGCAGCTTTGGAGGAAGGCACGCCAAGCAGGCTGAGCAGTGCAAGGGGAGGCAAAGCAAGACCAGGGAGGGTGACATTAGCTGGCGACTGAACTACTCTGCAGTAGCTAAGGGGTATGTAATAATGCAGATGGAGATACACAAACAGACTGAAATTGAAGCAACTTTTGTTCTGCTTATGTAACTATAATCAGCTTCTGTGCTTGATAGTGAAATCTTATTGTTCTTTTTATATGCCTTTTTACATGCAAAATATCTGGAGTGATATTCCATTCCTACTGGTACTAGTGTAAATTTTGGCATTGACTCCATTTGAACTAGGATTTTAGCCATGACATATAATGCTTGGAGAAACATGTAGCTGTGAAAGGACGCATTTTTTGATTTATCCAACTAGTGTTTGAGATTCAAGAATGAATTGAAAGACTGAAACAATAGAAAAGCTGAGGCAGAATAGGGAAATAATAAAAAATGAAATACTGGACCATATGTGCCTGCAACCAGATTGTGATTGCATGGCAGAACTGCTGAGGTTACACTGTGAATACCTCCTTTGCAGTGTCATTAGCCCAGGTGCCTGTAGGGCAGCCAAATCCGTTGCCACCTCCACAGCGACCCCGCGCACCAGCCATAGGCCGCAAAGCCACAGGCCGCCATTTTGCCCGTCGGCTCCCTGAGAGCAGCGAGGACACAGCGGGCCCGGCGCTGGGCCGGGCTGCGCCGCTGTAGCGAAGCCCCTGTGCTGGCATCCACGGGCACCTGCAGTGACCCTGCCCCAGTAAAAGGGGTATTTTGCAGATGTGGCCCTGTGCCGTGCACCCTTCCTGTTGTGCTGCCGAGCACATGTCCCCACGCACACAGGGTTAGGTAAGTGTGCTGGTTGTGTGCCACGTGGGTGCTCTTTCTCACACACTGAAAGAAAAATCTTAGATATTGATTTCTTCTTTTTACTGTGACAGTGGTTGCTTTCCAGTGTCTTCCACTCACAGACTCCTGTATCCCTGACACAGTGGAGAATTGCTTAATTCTTCATGCTTAAGAAATTAGGGACCTTCAATATCCCAAAGCATTCCAACATTGTCTCCTCTGGAGTTTACTTCTTTGCAAGTTTAAGCTTCAAAGTTTAAGCTAAGATAAAAGGCCACATATGAGCATCATTGAACAACTTCTCTTTCAAACACTCATGTCTGAGTATGTTAACTTGCAACAAAGATATGGATTAATCAAAATGTCAGCCTCTCCTCTACTAAAATTACAATAGAGGAAAATTGACTACTTTTAGTTTTCTCATATTTCATGATTTAAAAGCAGGAAAAAAAAAGATAAAAGGTTTACCTGTTTGCCGTATGAAGAATGTTTGGCTCACTCAGGCACAATTTGATGAAGTGACTATCACATCTCATCAGTAACTAATACAGCTAATATCTGTTCCAAGATAAAACTTGAGTGCCTAATTTCATATACATGAGTTTTATCGTGCTATAACATCTGTGCTAAGGAAAACAACACTGCAAGTCTGAATATTGGATTAACTTCTAGAGTAAGTCAAATTGAGTACAGAAGGAATCTAAATTCCTGTAGTCTCGGTTGTCTGCTGCATCTTTCTTTTTCTGTGTTCAGTTCTGTAATTCCTCTCTAGCCCCTTTCACGTCAAGATGTAGTTCTGAATGTAAAATACAAGTTTACTCCTTTCCTCCTTCCTTTCCTCCCTCCTTTCCTCCCTTTCTTCCTTCCCTTCCATTCATTTTTTTTCCACTGAAAAGATAACTTTTCAACAAGAGCATAGAAATCTAGTGGTAGTACTTTCTATAATCCCTTATAAATTGCAAGCCCCCAGTGTAATTTTCTTTTTTTTTTCAAATGTTTCCTGAGACACTTGTGGCACCTCCTCCTTGCGTTGTTGCTTGGGCTGCTGTAGATTGTTAGAGGGGGAAAACCTCTCTTGTACTGTCGTTTGGTAGAATTAACATTTTTGTGGGTGCTGTTCTCCCATGTAAGTTATATTGCACAATAATACATCCATATTGCATGGATGGTATTTCTGCAGTGCTCCTCCCGTCATCCTCAGACCATCTGCTTAAAATACATTTGAGGTTATTTGGGAACTGCTCCAAATCAGGAGATTGCAAAAATAGAGATTAAATTGAGGTTTCTGGGGAAAAAAAAAAATAAGGAGGAATTAGCATTAAGAATCTGGGATCACTCCTGTTCAAAGGGGTCTATTTGCAAAATTTAAGCATTTAGAAAATTGCTCTATACACAGCAAAGGACAAAGACATAATGCTAAGGAGTAGTATGTTATTTGTTTTTCTGGTGGCTCATCTTAAATTGGAAGTCAGTAATAAAAGAAAATTGGGACCACGCTAAAGCAGACTGTTGGCAAAAATGGCATTTTAGATTATAAATGTTTAGGAAATAGGTACTGGGGTGCTAAATATTTATTGCTGCTTCTGCTGGTGGCTGAATGCTTATTTTTCTTTTTCTTTGTGTGCCAGAACAAAAAGGCTTCTGGCACACAGAAAAGATGTGTGTCATCTTCAAAGAACGTGTCTTCTCTTGTGATTTATACCTCCAGGGATTAAAACTGCGTGGAGATCATGGTCCCCAGCTGGACAGACTGATCTTCAGTAGAGGTCTATGATTAGCTTTCTATCCTTCTCACAGCATCCCTTCTGTGAGATAACACTTGTGCATTGATGTTTTTACTCACATAGATCTTTTTCCAAATTTATGTATGCAATAAACAAGCAAAGACATTCTGCAGTATATTGATACTGAAATAATTTTGCATCTTTATGTGTGTCAACACTGACTCCTGCATTGCAAACTGGCTAACTCACATATTTGTTTAGTGGTGTTTCATTTGTATTCACTTACTTTCTGAAGGAGAGGCTGCCGATCAAAAATAGAAACTTCCCTACTTGAAAGTTTTAATAGAAAAGAAAGGGGAAAGAGTGGGAAGGGAAATCAAAGTTAGAAAGGAAGATTGCTATGCAACATTGCAGAATTTCTGCTCAGAGACAAACTGTTTTCTGAGATAGACTTTAAAATATTATAGATAATCTTTTGATCACCTCAGACCTCCCTAGAAATTTTCTCTGTAGTTAGTTGTGAAAACTCCTGTCTGAAACCATACATAAATATTAACAAATGATACACACAAAAGATACATTTCATCTGAACTTGTACCATTTAATGCTTTAGAATCTAATCTAGAAATAATTTAAGCTGATCTACATCTAAATAGATACCTGATATTTGGAGAAATCAAGAGCTTTTTACAATTTTAACATTATTAAGTTCTATCAGTTTGAAGTTTGACATATACTTTGCTTATTTTATACTCTCAAAATAGCAGAGGAAAATCTCAATTGTAAACCTTGGAAATTGATCTGAAAATAAAGGGTCATCATATTAATCCAGCAGCAGATAATTGCAGTGCTGATGTTTCCTAATGACTTTTCGACTGGTTGGGATGTAATGCTGATATATATTTTTGCCTTCCTAGATCTCTAATCAATAACTTGCTACATTTTCTCCCTAGTATCATTAGCTAAATGTGCTGAATTATTGTCAAATTCCAGTAACCACTGCTGTATGTATGGGAAAGAGGTGATTCTTCTTCCAGTTTTCATCAGAGTAGGGTGGGAAAAAAGTGGTTAATGTTTTATTCATAAGACATTAAACAATATTACAGTAATGTTGCTGTCCATCATTTTACCTGTTACCTGATTTGGACTGGGAGAGAGTTGGGAAACTGCTGGATGCCCTTCGGTGCTCCACTCTGAGGCAATGATTTCTTTTTCTGTTGCTTCTCAGTAGGATAGGACTATTTCTTTTGGAGGAGAACATTGATGCATAACTTTAAGATTAGATGTTAGTATACAAAGCCAAGTTCATTGTGTTGTACCATACCTTGCAAAATAAAGTGAAGCTGTGTAGAAATTATCAACCTACTTAATTTTTCCAAGAGAACATAATTTTTCCAAGAGAACATAGCAACAGCATTTCATGATGCACACTTTTTATTTTCACTCACGATTTGAGACATTGGCTTTGATCTAAAAAGTCCTGAATTGGCTTGGAACATTTCTCTTGTGCTTCTGCACTGTCCTTGTGCAACTGTTGGAGTGGCTGCGACACTGGGATGCCAAAGTACAACGGTGGCTTTTCTAAAACACACAGAATTCTTTCTGACTTTGAGAGTTTTCTGTAAAGGCCTCTCAAGTTTGCATCCTGCTTCTTTCCCTCATTTGTAGAGGTATTTTTATGGGAGCAAAATACCAAAAACCAGTAACAGCTCAAGGTAGAGAGAAGGGTCTGTTAGTTCAGCACTAGGCTTTTGTTATTTGGTATTAGGACGTGGAATAAATATTTTTCTTGCCCTTTTATGTGATTCCTTTGTTATAAGGGAAAGGCACTAAAAACCTACAATATGTGTCTGTCATATGCTCTAATTCTGAACAGGAAAAAAATGTACAGAGCAGCTGTGTGGAAACACAAGGTCTCTGGACAGATGGCTTTTGCCTCTGGCAGCATTTCCAAGGTCTATATGGATATTTGCAATTTTAAAACTCCCATGCTTTTTTGGTTTTTTTCTCAAGGCAAAGGAAGGAATTAAAAGTTCATTGTCAGTGGGAAAGTTAGATGAGAGCTGTGAGAGCAGTTTTGCAGCTATAACTCACACAGAAAATAGGCTAGGCATCATACTCACCAACTCCCACCAGACTTCTATAAATCAGTGATACACACTATGCAAATTTATTTTGAAAGCTGACAAGGAAGCATACCAATTTGTATCATACAGGGGTGGAAGGTATCTATATTTTTAAAGCAAATCCATAAAATGTCTCCTACAGGAAGGTGTAGCACCACACCTATAGTTTACAGGCAGAAATATGTTTCTAAGTACCACTTTCCAATTTTCAAGCTGACTATCTACGCTCTCTACTATAAATTGTAATCGTAGCCAATTTCATATGAAAGAACCAGGATTCGATTGATTAAGATGGGATTTAACTTGCTGCTTCATAGAAAAGGACGCAAGGCACTACTGTGCTCCTGCTTCTTCAGGCAGAAAATAAATCAGTTTGTTTTTGTTTTTCTGTTACATTCTGTGTTTTCTGGATTCTGTGTCCAAGGCTTGATTATCTGCATTTTTCTAGAGGAGGAAAAGGGAGAGCGCTGCGTACAGCCAGAGATGCTCACGAGTTAGTTGAACTGTAGAATCAGCTGTAGGACTTTAAATCTTTGATTTTGTAAGTGAAAGTGATCCTTAATTTTAATAAGTTTTTGGTAATTTTGAGAAATAATCTAGATAACTCTTGTTTTCATAAACTTAAGTTTTGACTTTGTTTTTTTTTTTTTTTTTTTTGCAGAAGCTGGTCTTCATGGCACAAAGTACTAGTTCAAGTAAGGGACTTAGGGATTGGAGGGAAGACTTGGGAAGAACTTAGGTACCTAAATACAAAACTGTGATTTTGGAGGAGTCTTCCAAGTTGTGCGTGACTGCATAGAGGTCAGAACTGCCCAGAATTTGGAACTAAATCCTTAACTCAGCCGTCGGTCCAGCTGAGATCCAGAAATGCTCCTCTGACTGCCTTCCAAGAAGGGCTTATTCCAATAGGATAAAATACTGAGTATACAGCACACAAAGACAGGAATTTCCTTATTGTTTGCACAGTTGATGTGTGCTTAGCAGCTGAGATCCATTCCATGTCTCCACCCAGCTCACAGAATCCCAGAAAGGTTGAGGCTGGCAGGGACCTCTAGAGATCATCTAGTTCAACCCTCCTGCTCCAGCAGGGACACCTAGAGCACGTGGCACAGGGTGGCATCCAGGTGGGTTTGGAGATCTCCAGAGAAGGAGACTCCACAACCTCTCTGGGCACCTCTCTTACCCCAGCTGAGGCAAGGGAGACATTATACCTGTATCATCTCCAAAAAAGTGTGAACATCTGCAGGCACGTGGCTCTTTTCATCTTGTCTACTGAAACTGTGCCACCACCTAGAGATGACTTCAGAATTCCCTGAGCCATAAAGCAAGGATGGCCGTAGGTAAAGCTCTTAAGGGTATTCCGCTAGGCAAATGGTACCGAGCTCTGCACTTTCACTTGTATCTAATAATTATTTAATACAAAATATATAATAGTAGCAGTGATCACAGCTGTGAGTCTTCATGCAGTGTTTTTCTGCTCTGTTTCCTTGAACATGGAGCTTGCTGTGCCTTTACAGTGTCAAGAGAAACGATGACAGGAGTGCCTCTGCCCGTGCCTGTGCGGCTTGCTGATGTGTGGCCTTGAGGTGCCCACCTTCTCCTGGATTTTCCTGAAGTCTCATCAAGGAACTTGAATTAAAGCTATCCTTACAGTTTCATCAACTTTTCAGTCAATAGATCTGTGATCCTACACAGATGAGGTTCTTTTTTCTTCCCTGCCCCCCCCGCCAAACTTCTGTTCTTGGTAATAAAAACACATGTCTAATATTCCCTGCCCTTTGTTGCACATGAGGACTTGGAATACTTGTTCCACTTTAGTTATGCTACTGCTTAGGTACTGGGAGCACTGATTACAGAATATTGCAGGAGCATAAAACGTTTGACCTTGCCTGTTTCTCTTCATTCTCTATGAGCATGAAATGAATGGCGTACAGAAAGGACAATTCAGAGAACCAAGCAATATTTTTACAGTATCCTGAAGTGTAGTTCAGGCCTGAGAATCTCTGTTAACCATGCTATAACTTTTTTTTTTTTTTCAAAAAAAAACGTAATCACCTCTTCGGTCACTGGGGCATAAAATAGGCTGTCATTACTGGCTACCATTTTTGCTTCAAGGCAAATTGCTTCCATGTTTTACAGCAACTTGTTTCTGTGCTCTCAAGACCTACATTGCAATTTGGGGCAAGGCGACTTTGCTGTAGCTCCTGCCTTTGGTACAGGGAAAATGATTTTGATCTTTAAAGATAGCCAATGTATGCAACAGCTGACTTTTTATTAGCTCTATTTGAACTACCTCTATTGCAGGTAATTCTAGTGCCTGTGGACAAGAAAATTACTGCTAAAATGAAGGTTATTTTTCATGCAATGACATTTTGTTATGAGTTAGTTTTCCACCTGCTCTACAGCATGAGTTTGAAAGGACTCATATTTTGCTATTTGAGTGGCTTTATTTTGAACATAAATGGGCTGGTAGTTTAGAACTGGCTTGTGTATTTGAGTTGCTGGTCTGGTCAGCTAAAGAAAATGTGATTCTTTTTCATGTGCTAGTGGTTAAGCTGGGCAGCCTTGCAGTTTTACAGCCTGTGAAGAAGCCTCATTAAGGAATTAGAGAACTACAAGATTAGGCCTTGCAATTTTTAAGGCACAGAGGCTGGTATCCTGTTATACTCTGAATAGAGCCTGCTGGGCAGAGCACTATTTTAGAAAATGAAAGATGTTGTTTGAACATCTTCGTGCTCAGAAGGGATTTCCATACTGGTCTCCCATATGCTATAGGAGAGCTTTCACTTGCTTTCTCTACTAAATATCACTCACGGTGATTTAAAAGGAAGATGATAAGCCCTGCTCTGTTTTTGGCGATAGCACTTACAAGTTCTAGCTCTTAGGAGAATGCTTTAGCCTCTGTTTTCTGTATGGATGAAACCTAGTTCAGGAACACAAACTCTGCAGAGGTAATAGGTTTGTGGATTTCCTAACCTGATTTCCTAACCTTCTAGACTTTGTAAGCGTGTACAGCTGCACTCAGGAAATCCATGGCGGCCCGATACCTTAATATACAATACTTAAGTGAAGGACGAGTAGCTAAGCTTAAAGAAAGAAAGAAGACAAATGGTGTTTCTTTATGTCCTTCCAACCTCTTAGCATCCTCACTTTAAATCAATTTTGAGCTCTATCTATATATTTTTTTAAAGCAAAAAATAAAACAAATAATTTCAAGGAAACTATCCTTAAGCAAATGTAATCCGCTATAACAATCTAAAATAAACCTTTTGGTTATAGCCTGTCCATGTCCTTTTAATTATCCAGACAAACCACCTATTACGTGTCTTCATGCTAAGCTGTGCTTTTAATTATTTTTATGAAAACCAGATGCTGAGAATCACAAAACTGCACAGTTTAAAACCAAACAGAATTTTCAAGGAATGGGATCATCTTCATAAGTAATTCATAAGTTTTAATTTTTAAAACTCATTCAGGAAGAAATTTAAATACTAACATCAAAAGACTAGAATAAATGTTGTATCTGTTTAGTTCATGTGATCCACTTGTTTTTCTCCTGCAGAAGTTAACACAGTTAACATGCTGATTTATGAAAAGTAACTGATCAACATGTGCATGACTTCATTTTTATGAGAATTATTATTCTTGTGTTCTTTCATTTTTAAACACAAGTTTCTAGCCTGAAACAGGCGTTGCTCAAAGGAATGCTTACAGCTGTTCAGAAGGACAACCTTAAGCTATTTTTTAAACTGACTTCAAAACAGAGTCCTGCAGAGGAAAGGCAAAGGGAAAGAACTCCAATATCCTCAAGGACTAACTGATACCAGCTGATAAGCAATGGAAAGGCCACAGGGAATTATTTTTTTCCAAAACATTTTTTCGTGGGAGGAAAGTATCAAAAGAAAGAAGAAAGTTAGATCACTCCATTCATAAATATATACAACAGAAAAGCGAGTTAAAAAAAAAAGAAAAATGTGGGGAAATTTTGACCCTGGACATCAGTGTCTGTGTTGCAATTTTCAAAAATACCTTAGTGCAGAAGATGTCTTCCAAGAGTTCTGCAGTGCTCCATGTCCCTTCCATAAAGACTAGTTTTGTCACTTTCAGAAGCACCTAAGCTAAAATGCATTAGTGAAAATCCATTAGTATCAGGGACTGTTGTGACTGCAACTGTCTTGAGCGAAGATTTGCATAGGTATTTAAGTCCTTAAAAATGCAGATAAGCTTAGGGGCACTTTCACAAAGCAACTGTCTTTCTTACCTTACCTGCTGGGAGCATTTCCTCGAGGGGTCGCTTCCATGGTATTTCTCAGAAGGTGTCAAATGATTCTATGATTCTATGACACAAGACTGTATGCACTGAAAAGACTGTATGTTCTTAAGGCAGTGTTACAGCATTTTTTTTCTCTCAGATACATTTATAAAGGATTTTTAAATGACCATGGATAAGGTTTTAAAGCCCAGGGAATTTATTGTATATCTTATGCTGACTGAGTCATTAACATGCTTGTTGATATAATGTCCAGAATGAACCAACTTTATTGTAATAATGATATTGTATAATAATCTACTATTTTAATATTAAAATAGTAATATTATATACAATTACTAAAACACAAGTATTAAAACATACAAAAAATGGCTAATAGTAACCGTTAAATGAGATTGCTTAAAATATTGAAGCAATCATTGAAAGTTCTTCCTGCATCAAGAAACAAGAAACGAGAGGACAGGAAGCAGCTAAGGAGAAGGATATTTGTACCTGTTGCTCATATGAAAAAGCATACTGGAGAAAAAAAAACAGCACTCCAGACATAGTGCAATGCAATGAAACTTTTGTATTTACAACGTTTTGTAGCAGCATTCAGACATAGGTGCAACAGTTGTCTGCTGACCTTTTCCTAAATCCTGAGAGCCATGATCAGGCTATAGAAGCAAGGGATATGAAATAAACTTTAGGCAGAGGATGATCTTAACCTGCAGAGGATGAGCTTAGATCTTCCTTTCTTCCCTCAAATACAGAAATACATGGAAGCTGGGGGGATGATCTCGCCAGAGCCGCTTGATAAATTATGGCAGCCAGCGGAGTCAGCTAATCAAAACCCACCCTACATGTCCTTTTTTTCCAAGTTCGTGTTTCAACACTTGGCAGAAGTGCCCGCTGTGCTTCCCCAGCACGGGGCACCAAGGCAGCAGCCCCAAGCTCCGGGGGTATCCGTGGGCCGTGGCGCACGAGCGGGCGGCGCGGTGGCTGCAGGTGCCGCCGCGGGGCCTCGTCTCCGCCCCAAGAGAGGCCTCTCTGAATTTCAATGTCACAGGAAAATTCAAATTATACATGCGTGTGTATATATTTATATATATTGTATTTATATTCTGCTTCCAGGCCGTTGAGGATTACACAGCGCTCCTGAGGCTCCTGAAGGAGGCGTTTCCCCACAGTGTGGAGCCGGCTGCTGCCTATTCGCAACTGGTAACCTTCGCGCGGTTATAGGGGTGATAAACAGGCCAGAGCTGCTAGCTTCTGCTGGCAGGTGGTTGCCTGAACACTCCTGTCTCTGCCATATAAAATTTGTATTTAAAAAACTTTTATTATTCAGATTATGAGAATCTGCTGGCCCCTTTTAAACTGCACGCCCCAAAACGCGACAGTGTGTGTAAGACCTAGTGTGCAAGACGATGGCAGCTACAGATGCCACCAAAGGAGGGGGAGAGGGTGTGCCATACCCTCTACAGGAAGCCAAAGACAGAAAAAAGAAATTCTTGTAAATTTGCTGTCAGGGAAAATTCCTCAGCCCGTCCATTTGCCCGTGCCAGGGAGTTGGCCTGCACGTTTGACCTGTGACGCCATGCGGAGCTGCAAAGGGCTCTGGAGAGCAAGAGGTGCCAGAGCAGGGAGCAAAGCGGCCGCACGTCCATGTGGCCACAAGCGGGTGCTGGTGCAGCGAGGCTGGCGCCCTGGGAAGCGCTGTTGTCCCGACACTGGCATAATTGGGTGGGACACACCTGTGTACACGGGAAAATGCCTATGAGAAGTCTCGCTGCTAACTATTATAGAGACTGATTTCCATGCTAGGTTTCCCCTGATGCCTTCACCTCTGCTATTCCTTCTGGCCTTTAAAAGGGGTTAAGTTCTGATCATGTGAAAATCAATAGCCAAGCTTCAGCTCCTGGTCTGCTGGCTTGTGAGGGATTTAGCTTTATTATTTCTAATATTATTGTAAGATTCAAATGGAACAGTTAGACTTCTAATGCTGTTCCCACCAACACATTTTGCAATTGCTACAGTGTCTGTGCTTGTAAGTTTTTTGGCTCCAGGACAAAATCTCTAGGTAACCCTCTCCTGCAGTGTTATCTGGATTTTCCAGATTTCCTAGTTTCAGAATAGCTGCTTAAAAGATATAATTTGAGCTGGGAAGCCTGATATTTTCTGATCAAATATATATATATTTTGTTAGTGACATTTCTGGTCAGTTGTACTCCTACTTAATTCCAAGATACCAAAATTTCACCATGCTGAACCCCCTGTGAAACCCGTATTTACTTAATCAGATCAGTTTGCAGCTTATGGGTGATATTATGTATTCAAAACATAGACCTTTTTAAACAGGCCTGGAGTTATTAAATTTATATTCCTTAGTTCTGTGGCAAGTTTGCAGCCTTTAAAATTTGTCAGATTTCTGAAACTCTCTTTTCTGGGTTGTTAAGGAACACTGTAGACATTGTAATGTGAAATAATAACATATAAAGCTCCCTTAAGCTGTGAGCTTTACTGTTTTAGTTAACTGCCGAAGGGTTATATTATCATCTAATGTAAAGTGGTAGGTTTTCATTTAATTCTGTAGAGCAAACTGCTTTACAGAAGCTAAAATCTGTCCTGAAATAGAGAAGTTTCTTAGGGGATGCTCTTGAAGCAGACAGCTGCTTAGTATAATGACTGTACAGCAGAAATAGTAGTTTTCGTTTAGGTAAAGGGAACTTATGCAAGACTAAAACTGCAGAAATGAATTTGTGATTCTGATCATATGTTTCAGCTATTTGAAACTTACTATCATTTAGCTGTAGCCTTGCAAAAACAGCATCGTCATAAAGAGGCTGTGGATGAACTCACTAAAGCAATAGAAGTTTCATCTATCCCTAAGGTAAATCTGCAGTGGAATTTATGATATATATGTTGCATAGTAGCCTATTTTTTTGTCAGGAGAAGAATATCATAGGTTTAGAGAACAGCTAGGCTTACAGTCAGACAGTATATCAAAATAGTGTGTTTTAATATACATTCTCCGGTTTCAGTCTTGTAGTTTTTTATTACAGTAAATTTATCTTAAAATGATTGACAGGGCTGTCTTAGAATTATAACTTGGAATTATGACTACTGTACTGCAAAATGAGATCATCGAATATAATAAACAATACTGCATTTAGAGGCTCCGTTCAGACTGAACTACAAATAATCCATCTTCTGAATATATTAGGTTATCTTATGCTTGCACATTGCATTAAGCATATTAAAAATTGACTTGTGAGATGTTTTGAATAAAATGAGATGTTTTATTAGGTAATGGAAAGGAAAAACTGAAATTCCCCATTTTTCTGCTCACATTACCCTTTTCATTAGATTTTATCTTTAATGGTCAGTGTTGCTGAAATTATGGCTTTCTTCTTGATCCCTGTGTATATTTGGAATCTTTTGATTTAAATTTTCTACTGATGAAATCCTATCCACCATTAATATCATGTTGATCTCGCAAGAGTTTGAAAACGCTTATAAAATGCTGTGCATTTACAGCTTCTGAGGTGCTCAACACTTTCTAGAATTATTTTTAGTAAATAACATTTTTCTAATTTTTTTAATTAAACTCTTTTAATGTATACATAGTAATACATATATGAAAGTGTATGGGTGTCTACTTATATTTTCATTTCCAGAATTTATGTGTGATTCATTTGTACTTGTTTATTGAACAAATACACTTACAATGGTAGTCTTGCATTGGCTTTGCAGCTCTTGTGCAATCTTATTAACTTTTTTTTTTCATTTTTTCCCTCCAAGGGAGTAAATTGATTTATATGAGGATGCTGTTAATGCTATAACTCCCCGTCTAGCCCCTTGGGTTCTAATGTTTTTTAAACACAGTACAATTATGGGAAACATTATACTGGAATGACAGCATAAATCATCCCCATAGGAGTCTGAGCAGTCTAGGGAGTAATCTTACAGAGCCCTGCTGAGGTAAATAAGAACAGTAATTTGAAATAAATAAAAGACCAATGGTGCTAATGTGAGTGTCTCAAGAAAGTCATTATATTTGTAATGACAATGTTTATTTGGTGTAACGATGCTGGATGTAGTATAATGCTGCTGTTTAAATCATAACTTTGTAGTTCATGATCCTGTCTCTTTTTCTTCAGAGAGTATGTCAGGTTGGTTGTGTTTCCACATCTATCCTCCAAACACCAGCGCTTTGTCGAAGAGCGTATGCGCATGTGAAATGTGGTAAGATTCTCTAGAACTCTGGTCAAATGTAATAAGTGAGAGCTGAAATTCCAGGTGCTGAGGTATGCTGTGGGGGTGATTTTATTCTACATTTCTTGCTTTGTAGCCTAGTCAAGGCATTAGAAACAGCAGCGAAATTAGGTAATTAAAAATACTTTCTTTTGGTGTTCATTCACTTGAAGCAGTGTTGTTGTTTACATCCAACACGGGTCACTTGTGTCGCTGTGCCCTCCAAGCACAGTGTGAATTCGACAATGAAGCAGTCTAGCGGTTGGCTTCCTGCCTCCTGCTGCTATTGATACCCCAGATCATCGTTCTTCTGTTAAACTGCAGAGGAATTAACATATCAATTTAAGAAACAAAATAAAAACGGTTACTCTGCCAACGATCTGCTCTAGGTATTTTTGTCAGTCTTTATGCTGTTAACCTGAACAAATGTATAATATAGAGGAATACTTCAAAATATGATTTTTTGGTAGAAAATGCATCTCTTCAGAATAAATTAAACAAGACCTAATATCATACATATAAAAGCATAATAAAATTGAAAACTGCTTTAATAAAATCTTTAAATGAGAAACTGATTGCCCATGAGATTTTTTTTGAGAAGGCTGGGGAACATGCTCATAAAGCAACTTTGTGCTGTTGGAAGCATGCTGTGCTTGTGTAAAAAAATGCCAAAAATATTCATTGAATGATTGCAAACAAATATTTTAGGACAAGCTTTAAAATATGATGATATTATTTCTTAATAATTTCTGACCCTGTTTTAAACAAGATTTGAGCTTGCCCAATCTATAACACAGAATTATGTGTTGCAAGTGTAGACACACTAAGTTTCAGTGATAGAAGTGCTGTCAGTAGGAGGTCTAAAAGTTTGTGTATGGCAGAAAAATACTTCTCACATTAGGAGTTTCAGTGTAGCTTGGGTAAGTAAGTAAGCTGGCGTATGTTCCTTTGAAGTAAGAGTTAACTTTTACTTAATTATGCTTCTTTTTAAAAATAGTGATAGAACCGTAATTAGTTTATACAAAAAGCTTGTTGAACAGACCTCTTTATCTGCTGTGATTTAAAATGTTAATAATAGATCTTATAAGGGAATTAAAGAAATAAATCTGGTCTCCAGAAAAGACACACAATCTCTCTATTCTAATCTGTAGATAACTTATTGTGTTACTATATGTGAATATAGAAGCTTTTCTGTGGAAATCACGGCTGACAGTTTTAACCAGTTTGCATGAAACTTTTTTGTCATTCATAAACACAGTCATTGCAATATCAAAAATTGCAACAAGTGGCAAAAATTTTTCTCCAAATTCTCCTTCACATTTTCATAGAATCACAGATTCATTATGTTTGCAAAAGACCTTCAGGATCATTGAGTCCAACCGTAAACCCATTATCACCATGCCTGCTAAACCATGACCCTAAGTGCCTCATCTACATGTTTCTTGATTGAGTTCTGCCTCTCATGCTGAATATATGAATATGATAAATGCAATTTATTTTTCAAATGTTGAAGTAAAGACTGTTTCTTTCAGAGCATGGACAGTGGTATAGATTTTACTTTGGCACTCTGTTTTCAGTCCTCTGAATGGGCTGGAGCAAGCTCAAGAAGCCAAACTAAGCTCAGATCAATTTTAAAAGTCTCAACTTGAAATACTCGGGCATGTGTGAGTACATGCATGGGGTAGTCATTTCTACATGTGCTCTCAGTATTCAACACTACAACAGTCAAAACAAAACCAGTATTTTTAATCACAGCTAAGCTGATTAAGTATGTTCACTGTCTGGATTCAAATATGAATATGCAGGCTTATTTAGATCACATGAGCAAGTAAAGTATTTTGTGTCATTCACAAAGCCTTTTCTCATAGAATGGTGAATAATGGACTTATCAGTAGTCCTGTGTTTGTACTTCCTGTAAGTGCTAGTCCCTTTCAGAAAAAGCATTATGCAACTTTTAAATGAAATTATACAAATGATTTCTTACAAATGTTTCTTTCAAGTATTTCTTTCATACTGTTTCATCATCAAGTATATATGTTACAGCTGTATTTATTAAATATGATTACCTATATTTATATACCAGTCCTTAGAAGTTATTTGCTTGATTTTTCATGAGTGTATGCTCTCTGAAGATACACAGTATGTCTTTGATTCCATTTTGAACTAAATGATGTCTTTTTATGAAATATATTTTTAAAATCAATAATGATGCCTCTTCAGAACTATCATGATGTTATTTGTTGTATTATTTTGCCTCTGTAAGTCACTGCAGGTGACTTACAAGGGGTGCAATGGGGTGAAGGAAGTACTCACCTTTTCAGAAAGGTATCAGTAGCTAGCCAGGTGGTCAGGGACAACCACACATTGGTGCAAATGCTCCCTTACAACACCAGCTGTGCTGCTTGGAAACTAGGGTCGTGAATTCCATGCCAAGCTCTCCATTAACTTATCTTGTGACCTCGAAGATGTTGCTTCATTCTTCTGCATCTCTTGCTTTCCTCCTGGCTGTCTGTTTTGTCTCTTGGAACTGTAATTTTTAGTGGCAAGAACAGTCTGTATTTCTATTGTGTGTGTTCTTTCCATGTTTGTGATGCAGTAGAGCAGGACATTTATTGATACCTTTCAATCATTTTGGTAGCTAATGCCGCTCATTCAAAAAGTTCAAGATAGAATTTTGACTCAAACACACTTGATCTTTTACTTCTGGATTTTACTTTGCAATGAGGAAAAAAAAAGCCAGCATGAGTATTTGCTGCAAATGTATGTAATGTCATCCTGCTGGAATCACGGTGTGCCTGGTAGCTGGGCATCTTCTGTACTAGTACGTACAAATTCTACTCTGTCCTGACCTGTTACTTTTACTGTTGTGCCTAAACTCTCGCCAGTACCGTGGAAGGCAGTGTGACCAGTATTTGTCACCTGTGGTTCATTTGTTCTCCTTTCAAAGAGTCTCTGTAGCTCAGTTCTGAAAGGAAAAAAGGCAGTTTCACCAGGATCTGTTAGTCTCAGTCTAGGAGTTTGGTGCTCTTGGCCAATTTCAGCCAAATATAAAAATATAGGAGTCCAAAGATACTAAATTCACACAGATTTCATGAAAATAGCAGATAGAGTTAGACTATCTGAAAGGAAAAGGCAGCAATATGAGCTTAACCTTTGTTAACCATCAAAATTTTTGTATGATAGAAAGACATGAGTAACCCAACTTCAATAGAAGTTGCACTCAGAGTTGCACTCAGAGTTGTGCAATCTGCCTTTAATCCAAAGCTTCATTTTCTTCTGGGTGGGTTTTCTGTGGTCTAACAAGGCACAAGATATGGTTGCAGCATTTCCTGCAATTTTAGTGCTTGCAATCTTGCTCCATGTCCTGGATCTCCTGTTGCTTACTATGTTTTAATAAACATGATACGAGTGGGGTTTCAGTTCTGGGCAGCAGCAGATTGGTAAAACATTTTAAACTATATTGTAAAACTTCATGTTTGAATGAGGACATATGATCAGAAAGAAATGTATTACTACAGATTAACAAATTGCCACTGTAAAAGA